>CADDXX010000265.1:1008708-1079184 GCA_902810485.1 Alauda arvensis | reverse complement strand
TTATTATAGGTTATATTTGCATTAAAGCTGTGGTATAGAGTTGAGCAACAATAATGTTTTAACAGTTTCCACTCTAGAATCAAGAGATAAAGTTCCATGTTCAAAGGGATTCTGAATGTTGTACCCTCACTAAAAGCAACCTTATTCATAGATGTGACCTATCATTCAACTGAATAAGAAAAAAGAAACATAAAAATGAATATGTTTATCAACAACATTAATATGAATAATATTTCCATTAAATATTATTTTGTAATCAATGCTAAAACTGATTGCACAGTGGGCAAATAAAAAGCATCTACTTCATGTAGAGCTATGAAAATAATATTTGATAGGAAAGACAGATCTTAAATGTGAAAACCCCATAATGGTTAAGTTTTAAACAAAATATGTCATTACTCCATATTCCCACCCCAAAAAAGCTTATATCAAACAACACATTTCCATTCTATCTGAAATAAAATACTCCTTTTTGTCTGAGTTTTTAAATCTCTCTGAAGAGTCATCTTATATATATTTCAAAGAAAAATGTAGTTTCCAAAATAAAGCTTTGAGCCAAATTCTTTAAATAGTTATTTTTCTTTTTTTTCCCCCAAACCATTTATGAAATCACATTACAACTTCAAAAACAATATCTTTGAGCCAAAAGGTACAATTCAAAGCATCAAGATTAATTGACTGAAATCATGGACCTAGTGGTAATACAGTTATATAAAGCACATATTAGTGTATTGATTACATAACAAATATTAAAACTATTGTAGGCTCTTTAAAGACAAATTTTATAGGAGAAATTAAATTTTAGTGGAAATTATCATGGAGGAGGTTTGTGTCATCAAAAAAAAAAGAGTCATGGTTGTGATTTTCCCAGCAATATGAAAAAGTGATGGAAATAGAGAGCAAGTTGGCATTTATTACCTAAATAAATGTACTTTCTTAATGGCATCCTACCCTGGATTGCAATTCTAATACAGGTCAAGGAGGAAAAATATAGCAAAAACTGAGAGGACAAAAGTTTGGGACTCARTGGCTGGTTGCCTAAATCCCCTTAATCATAACCACATCTGCAGCTTTGGTTTTGTGCAGCCTGAGTGCTCTTCAGACTCTCCACTTTCATGTGGATATTTTAGGACTTGTTCTGGAAATTATAATTTTCACTGGTACTGTGGCGGGTTCTGTTTTATTATTGCTCAGGACAGCTTCCTGGAAACTAAAGGAAATATAATTCTGTCTTCAGTGGTTCTGAGGCAATTATTTTTCTCTCTCATTCTAAGCTCTCTCAGCTCTCAGGAGATCAGGGAACAGAACGATCTTAGCAACACTTGGCAAGTATTTTGGCAAAGTATAAAATAATCAATTTATTTAGATTTATTTCACAATTTTTTCCCCTAAACTGCAAACATTAGGGAAGCCCTACAGAGCTTCTTTCATAATGGTTTTATTACCAGAAGCTTATGAAATAAAATCCTTTTCCATGAGAAAAACTATAAAAATGAATAACATAGAATTTGACATCAAGAATTTCTGGAAAATCTGACATGATAWGAGATTTCAGGTGATTCATGTGCTGATATTGGAATGGAATGAACTGAAAACTGTCATTGCATGAGCCATAAACTACAGGAAATTTCAGACCTAGATCACTCCTGTTTGCCACAAGTTATCATTGCTTKTTCTCAATATCTTGTTCTTTACTTTTTTTGTGTTTCCAAGTAGCTGGTATAACACCTGAAATGATATTGCCAGCTTTAAACACACTAGACATTTGCCTTGGCATTTGTCATTACTTTATATTTAACCGTTTTTGTATGTATGACTGTAGAGCATACTTTTATTCTGAGAAGTTTTTCTGGTAATATAGTATTTTTCTACCATGCATGGAATTGGGATTTGATTTAGTTTGACATTTTACCATCTTTATTTGCTCTGAAGCTTTAAACAAATTGTTTTTCTTTTTTTATGAAAACTGGYAAAGTTATGTATAACGTGTTTTTTTGCTTCATTACTAGTGACATACTCCTAGGCAATCCAGAGTAGGTGGGAGACAGAATAGAACCCAAACCTGCCTCTGTAGCTCTTCCTTAAGCCACATTATTCCCTAAAGCAAAAACAGTGCTGAAAAGCATCTAGGCTGGCAAATTTGCTGAGGTGTATGTTAGTCTTTAGTACCAGAATAGACAGTCACAAAGTGTGACCCTCTGCTACCTGACAGGAAAGAACAATTGATTTCCTGTCATAATTTATATAGGTATGTGCACACATGTATGAGTGTGCACCGTGTATTTCCTAATTCAGATAAAGCATTCATGTCCAAGAATGGTTCAAAAATAAAAATTATATTGGGAGTGACACAGATTGGAAAAGTTTAAATAAATGGCATTTCAAGTGGATGTGCTATTGTGTGGGATGCACCACATGTTAATAAACCAACACTATTTTGTTTGTACTCAGTAGCTGCATAAAAATGATGCTTTTTGTACTGTTGTTTATCTTTTACCATAAATATTTCAGTCAAGCCTACTGTTATCATATTCTGTGCAGTGTTTTAAATACTTGAAAGCTTAGCAGAAAGTTAGCTTGGTCTTATAGTTTTCTAATCTTGGTTTTATAACTTCCTATCATGTTGGTTAATTAAAACCAAATGAGACAGAGTGGTAAGCTCTCCAAAGTATCCTGTAATTAAGAATATTGCTAACATAAGCATTTAGATAAAGAGAAGTTCCCTTTAGTCTCTTCTGTTAGATAAAGAGGAGATCCCTTTAGTCCCTTCTGCTGAAGGGAAATGTTGCAATATGAATTCAGTCATGTTGTTAGACCTGAGATAATCCACATGAGAAAGTTTTGCATCAAACTAGATTTTTCCTGTTCTCCTGCTCCCAAAGAGTATGTGCTCTGCTTTATTTTACTGCTATTCTTACTTTCTTGATCATTGTAGAAAACCTCACTGCTGTTTTACACTTTGATTTATAAAGACCATGAACTGTTCAAATACATTTCTTTCAGGAACAAGAACACACCAGGGAAACCTCTTACATCATGAAATCATGCCACACCTATACTCCTCTATTTATGATCATCTTTTGAGGAGGGCAACAAACAGTTTTTCTGATGGATTTTTGTGAAGAAAAGAAAAGCAGGTGACAGTTCTCTGTATCAGTATCTTTGTTTGAAATCTGCTACCTTGTTGGGAAATATCTGAGAAAAATTTTGTTCAAAGAAAAGAAAAGAAAGTCTGGATGAAATACAACTTTGCTCAGTTCCATCTATTTGGTCTGAGGCTTTTCTTCACAGGCAGAAAGCAATGTCATCAAAACTGTCCGTCATAAATTGTAGGTGTAATATAAGCACATATGTTATAGAGAAGTCTAATCTACASCACTGCTCCCCTGCAATTCAAGAGGCATTTTCATAATGATTGCAATTAACTGGATAAGGCCCATTTATTCCCATTCTCACAAAATGAAGTTGGTACCACTTCCAACACATTAATGCCTAGAAAGATATCTGTAGTGTATGTGATAGTCTGGATTCAACAAAGCTTAAGTATGCCCTTGAATGCTTTGCTAGGTGACCTGCYTGGTGGATGTGGTTGTTGCCTATTTGGACTTCAGCAAGGCCTTTGACACTGTCTCCCACAGCACACTCCTGGAAAAGCTGGTATCCCATGGCTTGGACAGGAGCACTCTGTGCTGGGTTAGGAACTGGCTGCATGGCTGGGCCCAGAGAGTGGTGGTSAAYRGTGCTGCATCCAGCTGGYRGCCAGGCACCAGGGGTGTTCCTCAGGGGTCTGTTCTGGGGCCAGCTCTGTTCAGTATTTTTATTGACAGCATGGATGACGGTATTGAATCTTCCATGAGTAAATTTGCAGATAACACTAAGCTGGGAGTGTGTGTTGATCTGTTGGAAGGTAGGAGGACGCTGCAAAGAGACCTGGAACTGTTGGATGGATGGGCAGAGTCTAGTAGAATGAAGTTTAATAAGTCTATGTGCCAAGTCCTGTATTTTGGCCACAATAGCCCCCTGCAATGCATAGGCTGGGGATGGTGTGGCTGGACAGTGCCCAGACAGAAAGGGACCCGGGGGTGCTGGTGACAGCAGCTGAGCAGGGGCCAGGGTGTGCCCTGGTGGCCAAGAAGCCAATGGCTCTTGGCCTGGATCAGGAATGGTGTTGCCAGCAGGAGCAGGGAGCTCATTCTACCCCTGTACTGGCACTGGTGAGGCCACACCTCGAGTGCTGTGCCCAGTTCTGGCCCCTCAGTTCAGAAGGACGTTGAGACGCTTGAGCACGTCCAGAGGAGGCAGCGAGGCTGGTGAGGGGCTGGGAACACAAACCCTGTGAGGAACAACTGAGGGAGCTGGGGTTGTTCAGCCTGGAGAAAAGGAGACTCAGRGGTGMCCTTATCACTCTCTACAACCTCCTGAAAGGTGGCTGTAGTCAGGTGGGGGTTGATCTCATTTTCCAGGWAGCAACTGACAGAACAAGAGGACAGTCTTAAACTCAGCCAAGGGAAATAGAGATTRGATATTAGGAATAAGTTTTTTACAGAAAAAGTGATAAAGTATTGGAAAGGTCTGCCTGGGGAGGTGGTGGAGACACCATCCCTGGATGTGTTAAAAAAAGACTGGATGTGGCACTCAGTGCCATGWTTTAGTTGAGRTGTTAAGGCATGGGTTAAACKTGAYGATTTTAAAGGTCTCTTCCAACCTAGGGATTCTGTGYTTCTGTGCAACCAAGATGAAGTTAAAAATATGTTAAATCCTTGTTGAAATTGGGCCCAATTCTAGCCAAAAGTGTACTTGAATAATTTAACAAGTTTAGGGCTATGAAAGTTTGCCATCCTCAAAACAAAGCACCTTAAAATGTCTTTTCTGTAAAGAATGGACACTTCTAATCCTTCCAATCCTTTAAGCTCTGATTTTTTAATTGCACTTAATTTGACCCTCTTTTATTGGCATTATYGTTACTTTCATGTACAAATAAAAATCATTTTTGTAGTTAACTTGCTCCCCCTGCCTTGCTCTTAAAGTAGTGCTGTCTTTGTGTTAGCAATACAAAAGTACTTTGATGCAGAGCAAATATCTGGTGAGAGAAAAAGAAACAAGACTGCATTTACAGTTCAAGTGTCTTCACACACACTGTGAAATGAAAGGAAGTATTGGAAATTATTTTAACTCCATGTTGTTCTGAAACAGAGAATACTCTAAGGAAAGTATAAACGCAAAATAATGTGCCAAGATACAAGACTGGGAATTTCAACATCCTAGCAAAAATAGTAAAGAATATAATGGATTTTAGGCAATTTACTCAAAAAACATTTTAAAAATTTGGTAAATAAAACCTGGATTTCAGATTAGAAAGCTTAGTGTAAAATAAGCTATTTCATGCTCCATTTAAATAAATCCTATATATAAAGAATTAATGGTTGTGAAGTAAAATCTAACATCAGAAATTCTTCCCCTTTCAGAGCATCATCCATTGTGACATAAGAAATTAATTTTTCTTTTCCCATTCAGAGTCAGATAATGGCTCAGCTTACATAATCCTGTGGACAATTTAGGACATCATGTTCTGTAAYATTTTCTCAGACTTCAACTGGGATGAAAACGTTCAGTGGGTTGAAGTGATTTGTGGAATACATCTCCATCCACAAAATAGATTCCTGCACATATTAAGTGGCTGAGTGATGGACTACTGCACCAGCAACAAGGTTTTAGCTGCTGAGCAGACAGTGCATTCCTGGCAGAGTAGGAGCAGAGTCAACTGAGGCTTCAATAAAGCCTAGTGGAAGCACCCTGGGACAAACAGCTGAGGACCAAGACCCAGTTTCTCCTGTCCTTTGGCATATTSCTGGGGATTGAGATCAGACAATTTGCAGCTACTGTGCAAAAACAGGCAAGCCTGGAACCATCCCATTGAAACCAGAAAGAAAATTACTAAGTCAGAGAAGATATGATTTTTAATGTCCCAAAGAACTAAGGTGGGACAGAAGAAGAATTATGTTAAAATGGACTGTTTAAAGAAAGCTTTGGTGACTCAGAAGGACTWCAAAATGATCCTGGATCTAAATCTAAAGATACTGAGCAGCACTATTAATACAGGTAGGGCTTCATTATTTTGTTTACTGCTGCATGAACATCTGCTATCTGAGTGAAGATTTATTTTGTACAGAAATAAACKGCAAGGCTTGTCCTTCTGCATTCAATAAGTTATCTCTAGCATTTTTCCCTGAAGAAATAGACTAGAAACCCAGAATATAAACCCTGAGAATGGCTGTACCTCTGTTCTGGAAAAGTCTGAGAGGGTTAACTTCAGGGAACAGAAAATTAAACTGTCTACTCTAACTACCAGAATAATTTTCTTGGTAACATCAGTAGAATGAATGACAGAAATACATGCAGAGATGTTTTCAACAGATGCAGTGGCTGCTTATAAAGAGAAATTTCAGGGCACACAGAGACACTAAGATGTAAGATCCTGAAGAGAATGCAGGATTGAGAACTTTACTATGTCCCTATAGAGTGAGAGAGACAGGCCCCTTTTCCTTTCTCTAAAGGTACTTACAGGGAGTGTCCAAMATAAATTTGACTTCTGATTTTAGAAGTCTTTCCTCTTGGACTGGCCACACATATCTACACAAGATGAGAATACATAGTTTGATGGATGATGCACAGGATGTGGTGTTGTGAGTAAAATACATCCCTGGTGTGTGACTTGAGACCTGAATCTGAGAAAYCTGACAAATAATCCATGATAAGTTTTTCTGTCCCATTGTGTTGCTTAATTCTTCAGTAGAAATGCTGAATTTTATTAATCTTCTGTAACATATGGTTTTAGCTTTCTATATGCTTGTGACCAACAGGTGATAATGAAAAGATAATCAATAATCTAGGTCCTTGATAAACCTTTTTTGCATTTCAAACATACTTACTGTGCCATAAACTTCTGGGTTTTTTTCCTTTTTTGCAGACTAAAAGTGACTATTGCCATAAACCTTATGGCAATAGCTTTCCTGCTGCCATTTTAGTTACAATCATTTATCTTGAACCAAGAATTAAAACAATTTCCCTGCTAAATAGTGCTTGTTACCAGTAAAACCAGTAGTTCTTCCTGCTTTAGGCAGAGTGATCTGAACCTATATTACCCATCCTCTAACCAAGATTTTCAGTATAGCCTGCATTCTAATATTCTCTATTTACCCCATGAACCCATTTCCTATATAATTTCATAAAAACATCCTCTTTCTTCTTCTTACAAACAGTGGAAAGATTGGTGGCATAATAAAGTAATACTAATCCTAGTATAGCTGGCAGTCAGTTTGGGAGATAGGATGCAGCTGACATCTGAGCACTTAAAATTAGTTATTGTCTGTCATACTTATTTTACTCTCTCTGGATCCAGACTAAATTTTATTGATTTTTCAAGGGGGAAATTGTGCTCAAACAGTGTTTCTGTCACGAACCCAATAGGACCGATGAATAAGACTTTTGAGGTTTTTGATTTGGTTTTTTTGCATGTGTGTGGAGAGGAAGATGGGGAAAACTAGACATTAAAACCCACTAATTAGGCAGTTAAGTGACAGTACAAAATCTGTTAAACATACTGTAAAATTAAATTAAAAATTTCAAGACCAGTCTAGAGAAATTCTAAGCAGCAGTTAGGATTTGATTTTTTCAGAGTTGAAAAGAGAACTGATTTTAAAATCAGGCAGATTATCAGGGGATAGCAACTGTCAGTGATGCTTAGAGAAGGAGCAGGAGACTTGCCTGTGAGGTGAGGCCATCTTCTGAGAGGGACTCACAGATGAGCTGTTCCCATCCCTCTCCCTATCTACAGGAGTGCATGAGGTTAGTGGCACTGAGGCTCCTCACTGCCTGCCAAAGAATGCAGTCACCCTCCAACTAATTCAGCTGGAAATGCTCTCTGCGTGGTTTGAGCCTGTGCTCCCTCCCCTGTCCTGCACCAACACGCACTTGCTTTTCCCACAGTGACAAAACAGACCCAGCAAACTTACTAAACCAAGGTGTGACTCTGCCACACCAACAGCTGGAATATTCACCCAGCAGGATTAGCTACAGCTGCAGGGCACCATAAGGATTGAGGTGTGAGACTCCAAAGGGTTGTGAATAAGGGAGATGCCCCTCCTAGACCCCTCTCCTGACAAAGGATGTCATGATGAGGCAGCTACTCACCACCTACAGCTCTGGCTCTGAGAAACCCTTCAGAGAGCCCAGCACACAAGGGGTGCCTGAAGAAATCCTGTGAAAGAAACCTGTGCCACTCYTCAGGGCAAAAGGACAGACTGATATTTTGTAAGGATAGGTCATTCTCAGACCTGTTYTGCTGGCACAGCTGGGGAGACAATGCACCATGCAGAAAAAAAGAGGGAATGGCTGCAGGATTTAGAATGGTAACAACATAAAACAGGGTAACTGAGGAAGAAGTGTAACAAAACACCTTCAACTCTGATTTCTCCCTTTAGAACAGCATCACTTGCATAGATCTGTGAAACTATTCTGCTTATCCCAGGCAAGTACTGGGATATCAAGCCCAGTTTCTGATGATTSTCAGAGAGGTGATTTTTTTTCCAGTTAGAGAAATCTGGAAATGTTTGAAAATATCCACTTTCAAAATTAGGTAATGGAAATTTATTAAGGCTGGTTTCCTAGAGCAGCTGTCATCTTGAAGATCTAGAAGTTCTCATAGACTTCCAAACTCCATATTCACTTTCTTTGCTTTTTCTATATACACATACATATAAGGAGGTAAAAATAGTGCATGTTGAATTAGGCAAGGATTTCTCAACCAGTAACGTTAAGATCAGGAACATATGTGATGTAGATGCACTGTGAGATGACCAGCTGTGCTCTCAGTCTGTTCAGTCTGTTAAGAGGAGTAAACCTTGGGCTTTAGGCATTCTTGGGTACAGGTTGTGGTGCAATAAGATATGTGGAAGAAAATGAAATATGAAATTGGATAATATATTTAATTTACTGTGCTAATAGGAAACAGTCTACTTACGATGTTGCCAAACAAGCATATTTAATATTTTGCTATGGTGAGTTATTCTGGTGATGAATTAATTTTCAGAGAACTGGAGGGGAAGCTAAAATGTAGAAGTCGAAACCTTCTGCTCTTTATAATTTTCAAGGCAAACTAGACATTTAGAAATGTGTCAGAACAGACAAACTTATTTTATTTTTCCATGAGAAGCCATGCCAGTTTTCCCCCTTTCTTTATCCTAAGTGGATTACTGTCATCACCATTCTTGTCAACAAGCAGACTCATTGGAATATTTTTCAAACRTGAACACAAATATTGGATGCAAGCAGGTGGAATGAATTAATTATAAGCATATGGTTCTCACAAAACAATTTCTACAGAGTACTGTTGAGACTTCTAAGGGTCTAGCTATACAACACACTTTGGCAACAAAGCTGCTTTAAGAAATCATCAGTGACATGAATAGAAACGTCTGTGGAGCCAGACTTACTGAAATGATCCAGGCTGAACGCCCTACCACACACACATTCCTAGGAYAGTTTTCAGCTGTAAGCCAGGGCAGGGGTGTGGTGCACACTGTTACACCTGTWGTGTTAGCAGAGGTGAACACGGTGTCAAGCAAACACAGCAGGCAGGGATGGGGAGCACTGATGGGGAAATGGTTCTTCCCAGGCCAGTTTCACACAGTGCATTGTACAGCCATGAAATATGGGCTGCAATGGCCCATATCCACTGTGATTCCAAGCTAAGAGTCCATCTGTGGTAGAGACAACTGCAGGTGTTCCTGCTTGCACTGATCCATGACCAATTCCCAATCACTCCTACTGATCCAAGTTATTATTCCCTTTTTCAGTGGAGCAGAGCTCTGAGATAGACTACTGAAATGGTCTGAATTAGAGAATGATACGCAGAAAACAATCTTAAGGGAAAAAAAAAAGAAATAAAAATATCTCAGATCCATACAGGGGGATCAGCTGGAGGCAAGAAGCAGCAGAGGAAGTGTGGGCTGGCCACTGCTGGGATGCCAGAACCAGGCACAGCTCAATAGCTCGGAGTCTGGTGCAGCACCAGCTATCCTGCTTTAGACTAAAGTAATTTTATGGYTTTATACTGCCCACATTATCATATGGGAATTCCTGAGAGGTTTTATGATAGTTATATAAAATGCAGTAAAACTACAAATACAACAACTATTCAGGTTGTTATTCATTATATTAAGTTATATTTAATTGAGCAGAAAYGAGATGTGGCATTTTTGAAGACGGTTGTGAAGCAGATGAGATCATAAATAAGTATTAGAAAATCCAATCTAAATTCAGATAGGAATTTATGTCATTATTTGCTTTAAAAAAGTTTGCTTCTCTTTTCAGTGCATATTTATGCTGAATCTAAGAGCTGCATTTGACAACCTACTGTTAGATCAGTTTGAAATATCAGATCCCCTTCTCARAGGGCTCAACTATAGCTTCACATGGACACTAGTTTCTGTAAATATTGCTTTTAAAACGAGACTTTACATTCAGATTATTGTTTTTAGTATCAAGCCCTGCAGAATGGCCTAAAATGGATCCTCATAGCTGCCATGGGAGGACAAGAAGCAAACATAATGTTAGAAAGCAATGCTAATTACTTTTTTTCTTAGCATATATTTCACATATGAATTATCACAATGATTTAGAGCAAAACAGGCAAAAAAACACCCCAGCAAATAACAAAACCCACTGGCTTATGTGCAGTCCAGCAGATGGTGCTATGATGCAATAAACTGGTTCAAGAGTACAAGAAATATACTGCATGCAAACATTTTTTTCATTTACCTGGTGCTGCTGCTTTTTTGATGGCTGGGTTGGCTGCAGGAGCTTTTGCTGGCTCTTAAAAGAATAAAAAAAATTAAACTATTTATTACAGAACATTATCTTTTTAAAAATCCACAGAAACTGGAGGAAAGGCTTCCCGTTAGAAAGGATGCAAGAATTTTTTTACTGAAGAGTTAAACCAAGATATTACCTAAAGGGAGAAGGGCTGAGTTGTTTTCAATAAACTCAAAGGCAACAACAGAATAACCAGCTGAAGGGCTAGTAAACTCTGTTTGTTAGATACTGAATCCCTTCCTTCTGTTTTTCTGCTTACTAGTTCRATATATTGGCAAAGCAGAGGAAAGAAGGCATGTAGGGGTTTYGGCATGGCCTTGCCCCTCTGGCAGCAGCTGTGTGCTGGGAGCTTCTGCACCTGATCTTGCAGCCATGAGAGCAGAAGGTCCTGAAGCAGCCTCTGGCAGCTGTTGACRATTCACTCTTGAGAATTCAGCAGTCCTACTTCAGGGGATCCCACAGCTATTCACAGTGGCATCTTTTCCCCTAGTCTGAAACTGGCCCTGGTTAGAAGAGGTGAAATTGGGCTRCTTTTGCAAAGTGCATCCACAGACYTGGCTATACCAGGAATCTCCCTCCATCCTGAAGAATGGAGGAGCATTAGGAGAAGGTCTTTGTGTTTGATCCTGCAACTGAAAGAGCAATTGCTGTATTCTCCTAGCAGAGAAAAGTGCCCTCTCCAGCCATTTAACTCTTCCTGGTCTTTTGACCAGGAACATGCGAATGAATCATTTGCATGATCCTGTCTTTGCTTGTAGAGCATGTCCTTGTGGAATGAAGGTCCTAATGATGAATGGCATGTGCATCCCCAAGTGRATTTGGGGAGTCTCAGCCCCATGTAGAAGAACCTAAGTAACCTACTAGATTTATTAACTCTTTATTAGTATTTCGCTAATTGCTTTTATCCTCAGGAGCTACCAAAACAAACTGTACTTAAAGCACAATAGTTTAACAAATATCCATAAGATAAACTCCACCAATGGTCAGAAAGGATTTTTTTACCAACAAGAAGGTTTTTTAAATTAAAATTCACATTTTCATATCTTGAGAGGAAATAACTAATAATTTTAATCGCAAGCTGAATTACAAATGCCAAAAAATGTTAGCTAATTTTTCACATCTGCCACTGTATTATTACAATGAAAAGGTACATGACTAAATCAGGAATGTAATTTTGAGTTCTTCCACTCCAGTCTTTTGAGAAATTCATGCATCAGATTGTCTTGTGAAACGCAATGAAAACAAAAAATAGTTTACATGTGTGGRATTGCTTTATTTCCATCCATTTAAAAGCCCACAGCTGATAATTATRTCCTAACTTAGTTATTATCACTGCATTGTAATTATTTGGGGTGCTCACCCCTCCTTCAGGGAAATTTGCTGAATACCTTGAAGAATAATTTACTTAGCATCACTTTTCTGAATGCCTGTTTTAGCAGGAGAGATCCAACACAAATGTTTTACAAGTGTCAAATGGACCTGATGCAAAATAGCAGGACTCTTTCATTTATCCCCTTCTCAGCTCTCAGATAGACTATGCTTGACAGTGAATTTTTTTAAACCTTTTTTCATAACATCTGGGTAAACAGAGTTAGGATTCTTTTTGTTATAYGAAGATTTGATTTTAAATATTTAATATCTGAGCAAATAAAATATTTTTGAGAWAAAATAAAAATAAAGATAAKTTTGACTAAAAATTTMTGTAATTTATTTAATTTTTATATARCTTTTTAGTAGCATTGAAACAAAAGTGCCCAAAATTTAAACTGGCTTTTGCAAGCATAGCATTTTCAGTYTGTTATTGAATTATTAACAAATTATTTAAGTGCTAATGATTCTGCATCTTTACATGAACTACTTTCTGCTGCAAATTTCACTTTGCATATTTCACTCCTGTAATGGAGGTGGAGATACCATTACTGCTAATAATACAAAGTTTTGCTGTGACAGCTGCTGCAGAATTCTCCCATGAAAGGAATCACAGAATTGTTTGGGTTGGAAGGAACCTTAAAGATCATCTTGTTCCAACCCCCCTGCCAGCCATGGACACCTTCCATGAGACCAGATTGCTTAAAGCTCCATCCAGCCTGGCCTTGAACACTTCCCAGGAGGAGACATCCACAGTTCTCTGTGTAACCTGTTCCAGCACCTCACCATTTCACTGTAAAGAATTTCTTCCTAGTATCCAATCTAAACCTACTCTCAGTTTAAGGCCATTACCTCTTGTCCTGCCATTGCATAYGCTTGTGAGAAGTCCCTCYCCAGCTCTCCTCTAGGTACCTTTTAGGCACTTAAATGCTGCTGAGGAATTATGTGTCCAAATTAATAGGTGCTCTAAGACCTGTTTGAAAACAGGTACTTATTTCACTAACAGGACATTACTTGTAGAGTAAATCTATGAAATGCTTTGTTAGATATTTCTGCAAAATTTGCATAAGAACCCAATTATAAGATTTTTTTTTTTTTTAGTTTTCAAAGTAAATCTTTTAATAAATTGCTGCAAAACTGAGGATGGCAGGAGATTGTTCTGATATAAAACTCACAAAACTTCATACATGGAAATGAGAGTCACTGCACTCTTTAATTGTGAATTTGAATCACAATTTTAAAGCCCCATATTTTTCCTAATTTTTCTTATATACTGTACTTTCAGAACAGAATGAGCAGATGAAGTCTTACCAAAGAATCTGTCTCACTGTCCTTACTGTGTGGAGGCATTGATGCTTGCAAATTTCCAGAAAAGGAAGATGTAGCTCTTCCCTATTAAAGGATACTGTGTTCTCAGAGCATTTTTTGGTTATTTTTTCAGAAGAACACAATTCCAATCTTTCTTCAGCTGCAGAAGTTTCTCTGTTGGAACCAGAGCTACCTAGACAGGCAGGGCCCTTGTTTTGCAGTTGTGAAGATAAATTTGGTGTTCCTCAGCATGTTGAACTTCCCAGCCTATTTATGAAAATTGTTGCCACTTTGATCACATTCAGCTGAGACCTCTATTTGACATTTCCTCCTCTATGAAACCTCTGTTTTTGAACACAGTGATAGGAAAGAGGGAAAGCCAAAACTGTCAGTCACAAAGACAAGTGTGCAATTAGAAGCAGTATAAGAATGGATTTACAAAGTAGGAGGCAGCTGAAGTCTAAACATGTAATTTTCCAATTTTAAACGGTGTAGCTACTTTCTTCTTTGTATTTTCAACAATTCACTAAGTATTATTTTTGGATTAATGAAATACAATTTTTGAAACTGCATGGCATATAAAAGAGATAWTAGTTTCTTACTTTTGAGTTCTTTGGACACAGCAGCTTCTTTTTTATCTGTAAGAGAAAAAAAAAACCCAAATGCATATGCATAAAAACATAGCAAGCACAAAGGTAGCCAGAAAGCTGCAGTGTGTGCTTTAGAGGTGAAACATCTTATTTGTTATCAAGTGCATTGGAATGATYCAGTGATTCGTTCCACTTCTGTTTGTTTCATGGTCCAGTGGCACTAATTTAACCCTAAGTGCAAATACAGGAAAGCCTGTATGACCCTGAACACTGTTGTTTCATTTTGCTGTGGTAATACGTGGGGTTTGAGATCTGATTGAATTATCAGCCACATGCAGTGGCTGAGCTATGGTTGCTCCCCGTGTGCATGTTGTCAGGCTGCAGAAATGCAAGGGACAATGAGCTAGCAGCCTAAGGACCAACACACAAWGAAAGGCATTCTCTTCCTGCAGTTGTTGGCAATCACACATCTGAGACCTAGTTTAGACTTCCCACCTAACACCTTTTGGTCCTGGAGAAACTCAGTCCTACATATGGTCCATGTAAGAGCAGGCAAAATTAATCCATGGTTGACTTGAATAAAACTGGAATGACTTAGCTGAATCAAAGTGCAGCATGGCCAGGCAATCTACCAGAAAGACTTAACTAGTCTGTTCAGCCTCACTTTCTCTTAAGGAAGGACTTAAGGAAGGAATGAGAGATTTGGAATCTTTACCGAGGTGATATAAGTGTGCAGAAATACGCAGAGGTAGCTTCTCTCTCCATTATAATTCTTGGTGCTATTCTACCTCAGGGTTTTCAACTGCATACAAAATCACCTATTTTTAGAAACATTCTTGGTGTTTCACATACCTTTTCCATAAGTCTCACCTGTACAACCAAGAAATTATTCGTGGGGATCCTGTGAGACAGGAGCAAAGACATGCATAGAGCAGTGCTAAAAAGTACTCCCCTGGATGGTTAAGACGAAATGAACACCCTCTCTAATAAGCTATAGTGTGCCTGGAACATAGGCAGGACAATGCATATGTCCTCAACATGTATGAATGATAAATGAATTGTGCTCTTAAACACTAATATAAGGAATACTTCAGAGCAGGAACTGCCAAATTAAATTGCCTGCAAACCCAAGACTATCCCGTTACTGCTAATAATACAAAGCTGCTTCTTTTTCYGTTGCTTTCTAAATTGCTGTGGAGAAGTTGATATGAGATAAGGTAATGTGAATGACTGCCAAGTAATCTAATAATCTTGAAAAATTYGGAAGAAAATATATTTCTACTTGGGTGATATACTGCTCTGAACTGAAATATTTCTGGGTTAATCCTCTGCTTCCACTAACTCTCTGTGAAAGCATGTTCTGCAGGCATTACTTCAAAGTATGATAATTACCACATTTAGATGAAATTAATCATGAAACAGCTTCCAGCCATATCTGGTAAGGAGCCTACTGAAGCCTTCAAGAAGTGCCTATTAGTTGCCAGATATGGAAATTCTGAAAGGTATATATTGCAATGATATGAATCATTTATCACAATAATCTTCCATTGCTGCAGGTTATGAAAAAATAAATAAATTGACAGCATCATTTACAATAACAGACTGGATCTAAATAAAGCCCTAAAGTTCTTTATTTCCTTTTTTCATATAAGTTGCCATTTATTAGGGCAACATACATTCATCTATTTTAAACCCATAATTTAYTTTGAAAGAATCAATATGTTTTCCTATCATCTGAAATATGTAACATATAATAAATATAGTAAATAGCTGGACCATTTTTCCAGTAAGAACATCTTATGATTTGGGGGGTTTGTGTATTTTGTTTTGTTTTGTTTTGTTTTTAAAATGCAGAAAAATTGCCAATCATGGATTTCAATAGCACATATTAATATGAAAATGTAAATAGTGTTAGGATATCCTTTTCAAGCCAAGATGTCTCATATTTGATTTCTAAAGCTATTTTTATCCAACAAGGCTAGAGTGATTTMCAGAAAATTGTCCAGAAGAYGTGTAGGACGTTGAACCATGAAAGTAYTTTTGAAGGTATATACCATTTATATCTACACACTTCAATGAAATAAAGGACCTATTTGAAAAGAAATGAACAATTGGTAGATCTTATGGAAGGGGGGAAAACTGATCAGATGTTCTGAAGTCCCTAAATATAGTTACCTGCCATAAGGCACAATTGACACATAACTTACAACTCAGTGGAAAACMACACCAAAAATGAGTTGACCAAGGAGTTATACAGGTGCAACTTGAGACAATGAGAAATTTGTCTCATTCTTTTTTACTTTGCACAGGTCTAGGGTTTAACTTTTAGACTATGGGAGCGTGGTTGAGAACATATTAAATCAGGTTTTAATATCATGTCTTTTACTTAAAAACAACAGCAGCACGCTCTCTTGCTTCTTGGTGGGTAATTTTTTTTTTCATGTTAGTTAAGAAGTGGATTCTCCAAAAAAACCAATTACTTCAGAAAATTTTGAAGACATATTTGATATTTAGGTCTTCTCAAAAAAAAGGGTTCCTGTAAACCACCCAAATACTGTGCAATTCAGAGATTTGGGTAGCTCTGACAACCCTATCCRTTTCCTTTTCTGAAAAAACCTGCAACAGACTTTAAAAGCTGATGAAATGATTRATCATCTGTGGAACACTGTGAAGCACCCTTTTCTTTTTACAGCTATTCTCTGCAGGTATTTGAAGACAATTTTATTCTGGTCTATATTCTCAAAAAGTAAGCATGCTTGTACAAGCTCTCCTTCAGTGAATGAACAGGTTTTTCTTTTATTGACTCATTTGAAAGACTAAAGTACAGTAATACTTAAAAATTATTTTATTAAAAATACCAAATATTTAAACAAATATGATATGACTTTGTTCTTATCTCTACAGGCTAAAACGATCAATTTTGAATTCAAACTAGGCATGAACATTTGGCAGCCAGCACTGCTGTATCTCCGTAGAACAGCAAAGCAGGATTTTATTTTTGAGCCTCTTTTTAGCACATTGCTCGATCTTTTCCTCAGGCCTTGATCAGCATTAGTTTGAAGTAAACTACCAGTACACAGTAACTACAAATGACATYTAAACTACACATGGGGCAAGAAAAAAAAAAACATCCCTCTAAGCTTACATAGTGCCTTTCATGGCAGTGAGTCCCTAGGAGATTGGTAATAAGCTATTAGGCAAGGATGTCCCAGTGCTCTGGTACAGGGTTTGGTTGTTTGAGTTTAAACAAACTTCCAAAATGGAATATTTCAAACACTTCTCTGAAGTGAATTCCAGATCTGGGGTTCACGAAACTTTTACACTTTTTTAACAATGGATTTATAAAACAGTGTACACTGTACATTTCAGAATAGGATATCTTCAGCAGCTCTGTGCAACCTATAATTTTGATAACTAAAAGAAAGTTCTGGGAAATAAATGGATCTCCAATTGTACTCTCTTGAAAGGCTTCTCTGTGCTTTTTTTCCTAAAAATCTCTCAGTCAAACATACCCAAGGGTATTAAAAAATCTTAAAGCATTATTAAGATAAATGAGTTTTCAGAGTCAGTATATTGATAGCTCGGATAATGATGCACCATGTTAAAATAGCAGCTAAAAYCCTTATAATTATTAGAAACATTACTGTATATGTTGTATCTAAAACAAGCTTTCTATTTGGAAGCTTACAAAAGAACATATTGGTAACATCAAATTTGCAAACAGAAACTAATTTCAACATCAGTGGGCAACCAATGCCCAAGTAGCATGGTAGCTGATATCCCAATGAAACATGGTGTAACCTAATAGACTCCTCTGTTGCTGATCTGGACCAGGTACCAAGACCCTGGGGAATTACTAGATGCCTCTGGAAGATATAATGAACTGAASCAAAAACTAAAKAAATAATTTAAATCTTAAGCWGTTACTGAAGGAAGGATTCTCACCCMAAACCTCAGCTAATGCTTTCAACTTCTGTTTTTTACCTGATGATCATATGCTAGAATGGACTTAATCAAACCCCACTGACTGGCCAATGGTSTACACATGCCCACAGGAAATAGGTTGTGTGATAAAAATGTCTCACACAATGTGACCATAATTCTCCAAGCAGAATGTTCCTAATGAGACTCACACAAATCTTCCCTCATTTCTTAATTCTACTGCTTATTTTGACATAGACATTCAATTAATCTTGTGATTAAAAGTGGGAGAATAAAAAAGAGAAGATGGCAGAAAAATGAACAGAAACTTCAAGAATCAGAAAGAATTGTTGAAAATMAAAATAATATTTTCCAGTGCTTTGRAYTCAAAACTGTGTTGGTTTTTCAGAAATAAAACAAAAAAATTCCTGTTTGTTGTTACTGACCAAGGCCCAGTCAATCGAGCACATGCTTTGGGAGCTTGGTTCTGGCTTTGCAAGTACAATGCAACAGCAGAGTTTTCATGACACTGCACCTTACAAGTATGACAGCTAAGGTTCCCTTTTCTGMCCTGAGCCAGAGTTCACTTGACTGGAAATAAAAATGATAGCAGGTGGTATCTGATGGCTGAGAATTTCCATCATGTGAATGGAAAACATAATTAAAGTCGCCTGGAGACCAGTCTCACTACTGTCTGCTCCCAAGCTAGCAGATGTACCAGAATTTAGAAACAATTTATTAAGTGGCACAATTTCCAGRTAATGTGATTTACAGTGGTAAAAGAGGAACACACCCCAGATAGCTGAGCATTTTTCAAAATTAACTGCTGTTGAGGACATGGTAATTAAACAAGCATTGTCAAACCTTTTATTAAAATATACTGTGGTTTAACATTTCCTTATTTTTTTCATTTACTTCAAGTTCTTAAGACTGTTTTCCACAATACAGTATTGATTTCAACTAATATTCCAACAATTCAGAAAAGTGTTCATTTCTGAAGTGTCTTTAAGAATTTCTAACCTGCTTTTTAATTTATATTATTTTTGATCTTTTTTATGAATTACTTTATGAAATAATTTATGAATTTTATGGCATTACTGAAATTTTATGTTACCATATCTAAAAGCTTTTTGGAGTATTTTTAAAATTTTTATTCTAGTCACTTCTGAAAYAGCAAATGCCCACATATAGGGGTGTTATATCATGGTATCTTCCCTTTCTGGTGTAATGTCTCCATTTTACAATAAAGATTTTTTAAATTCCATGCAACATAGAAATAAAGAAATAATATTTCTTCTTCTTCTTCTTAGTAGACTTAAAATATATGATGACTTTATCAAAACTGCTCATATTAGTCTACAAATAAATTTTTAATATGCCCAAACCCCTAAAATTTGACAGCATGAACGCAATTTAGAAATATCAGCACTTATTCCACCTGCAAAGTTCTGTGTTTGGACCAACACTTGATTTTGTTCCCTGTGTTAATCACTGAGCATGATATTGCCATATGCTCTGTGACAACTTCTGGCAAAAAATCTTGCCTTTCCAAAATAACATTTCTTGGTGGGCATGAAAAAGGCATTTCATTTCACCAGCAAGGCTGAAGCTGTGCACAAGGGAAAGCAAGGTACTACTGCTTCAGAACTGTTCCTGACCCATTTCATGACAACAATAAACTCTCTGATCAGAGTTTAACCATCTTGCTTTGAGAATAATGGAAATAATGGGGAAATTCGTTGACAGAGATCAGTTATTATATGCCTTGAATCACAGACTTCAGGTTATGCATTTCTATCTTTTGCCTGCTGAGATTTCCCCTTGAAAAAAAAAAAAAAAAAAAAAAGAAACTGCAGATAATGTTATTATAGCTGGGTAAAATGGGCACATGGAGAGCTTCTGGGTGTTAAAATCAAATTTCCTCAAGCAACATAAAACTGGACTATAAAATACAAATTTTAAAATTAACTGATAACCATTGTGGTATGTAAAGGTGCTTGAATAGTTAGCGTAAGGCAACGAAAAAGGAGTTAGCTAATGAAAATTCCTCTGTTGTTGATTAGAACTGAAAATTAGTGATAGTAGTCATAAATGYATTCAGATCACTTTCCACTGAAGTAGGAAAAACAAGCAAAGCTTTCCTTCCACTCTATGAGAAGGGTACCTTCTCACCTCAGCATTTTCTCTATTCCTTCTCCACTCACAGTTGCAGGCTTTTTTGATAGTTTCTAAATTTCTTTGATGTCTCCAAGTCCCTTCTGATCACTAATCCTTGGAGGTGTTGTTTCCTCTCTGCAGTGTCTCCTGACACCATCAGGTCTATCACCATTTGCAAGGCAGCTCAATATTCCGTGCAGCAAATGAATGTCTGCAAGCCCTGGGCACCAGGGCAGATAACAACCTAAAGCCCCAGAGCTTTTCAGAAAGTGTTTTGGCAATGCACATGGATGAAATACTAAATGTTATCTCACACAGATTTCCTAAGATCATTAAAAGGGTTCGTTCAATAGAGCAAAAAATAAAGCAAGTACAGGGGGGGCTGTGAGCAGACAAGTGATTCAGTTACAGTAAGAGRAAGTCTGCACTTGGGGAATGGCCAATTTTAAGTATAATAGTGGCTCATSCTTCCACTAATTGATGATTTCTCCTTTCTATTTTGTAATTGCTGGAATGGATTTGGTCTTTCCACTGTAGAGTGGGTAGAAACTTGTTCATGTTAAATAYATGCTCATGGATGAACAGTATCCTGGTTTGTATCAGAAATCCTGCAGCCAGCCAGACAWCTCCCTGTATTTGCTGCAGGCTGCACTTCAAATTCTTTTTCCAGTTTTGGGCCCGTCACTTCTTAAAAATCTCTGAGGGATTGAAATGAGTCCAAAGAAGGGCAATGAAGGAGCTGGTGAGGGGTCTGAACCACAATCCCGGTGAGGAGCAGCTGAGGGAGTTGGGGTTGTTTAACCTTGAGGAAAAGGAGGCTCTGGGGGGACCTTATCACTCTCCCTAYAACTACCTGAAAGCAAGATGGGGACTGGCTTGTGCTCCTAGGTAACAAGTAGTAGAACAAGAGGAAATGGCTTCAAGTTGTGCCAGAGGATGTTTAAATTGCATATTAGGGAAAATTTCTTTGCAAAAAGGATGCTCAAGCATTAGAAGAGGCTGCTTTGRGAAATGGTTTAGTCATCATCCGTGGGGGATGCAAAGTGTACACGTGTTCACTTGGAGACATGGTCTAGTGGGGGACTTGGCAGTGGTGGTTTTAAGGTTGGACTCAATAAGCTTAAAGGTGTTTCACAGCCTAAAAGGTTCTATTCTTCTGTATTATCTTCTGTGTTCATCAGGCATGGTTTAAAAAATGCAGAACTCGGGAGCATGGTATGAGATTTCATTCATCCACACACAGGAAACTGTAAGTGCAGCTAATTACAGAAACTGCAGTCCTTTCAAGAAAAGGTATTATTTTTTTTTCTGTAGCAAATGTAAGCAATAGCATTATATCCTAAAACTTAGGAATCAGATATTTCCCTGGAATAACCTGTCATTTGAATTAGTGTAAATATTATAAGAGATGAGAATTTTCTTCATTTTTTATCTTTCCTTGAAACAGCTGGGGTATACACTCTAAACCCTTCTTATCAAAGCTCAGCCACCAAYACTGTTTGAATTATCCAGAAGAGAATTTTGGGTTACAATAGGCTTTAAGTGTGCTATGCCTCCTTGTGATATCTCTTTCTRTGCTTCCCAAAATTTTCCGTTTCTTTCTGTCTGTTGGATAGATAGATATACAGATGGAATCTGTCAACATTATCACTAGGAAGAAGATATTTTTATATCTCTGAACACAGATGCTATCAACATTCTCACTCTGTCAGAAGGGAAATCTTAAATAATGAAATGTCCATCCATTCATCTTTATAGGTGACACACTACTCTAATTATACTCTATATATACTCTGCCTCACTATATATAAGTGAGGCAGAATCTATGAGAAAGCAACTTCATGCAGAACATACTTCAATCAAGCCAAAAATCAATGCTTTTATAACCAGTTATGTATGGSTCTTCCATTAAAGAACATTTGCTTATTATATTTTCCTAATTATTCAATAGTACTTTATCTGACTTAGTCTCTCAGAGTTACATACAGCAAACCACAAAATTGGCTCTGCTTCTTGAAAAACAGATCAGAAGAACAAGCACTGTCATTGGGAACATTTACTGAAAAGTTAAACAATCATAACTAAAAGTGAAGTGTAAAGGCTTATATTTTAAGTCAGAAATACCTCTGATCCATGAACCTTTATAGGAGAAAGGCACACAAGAGACTGAATAATGCTTTCARTTCAGTGGCATGAATGTCTTTATCTAATATGTTCTCATCAAAACTTAGTAAAAGCTTTTAAAGTTTTATTTCAAGGTCAAACGAAAAAAAKATTTTTTTTTCTTTTTAAGTGTAAAGCAAAAGAAAAGAAAGAAAATCATCCTGACCTCATACTCTGAAGATTCCTCCTGACTGACTTTAACTTCGAGTCAAGCCATGAACTTGTCTATTTAGTAACAGCATAAAATAACATTGCATAGTTTTGTCATTTCAATATGGTAGATGTATCTGTGCATGGACATTTAACATAGAATAATTATCCCAAATATTAGGCCTGCTGAGTCAGATACACATCTTATTTTTTGGGCATAGAACAGTTTTCTTTCATTAAAGTGATTAACTTTGTATTGTTTGAGGCATAGGCATATTCTAATTCTGTTATTTCTGTATGTGACTGGAAAAATAAACATTACATTACATTAATCTGAAGACCAGCATGAAGAGGGTTGAGGAAATAAATTAGATTCTTTAATTAAAGCTATGCCACCCAGCTGCTTGCACAGCACAGGTAGTTCTTTCTACATATCTGAAAGTCCAAAGGCAAACTGTTTATTTGGTTGCCTGTGAGRACTTTAGATTATTTATCACCTTCAAGCTTGATTATTTCTAGTATCACATCTCCCCAAAAAGTCCTTTATGGGATTRACAATACAGTGTCAAAAGACATTGCCTGTCAGACACTAAATTACTCMTCTGCTTTGCTCAGGGAAGATTCCCTTGCCAACTCATCAAAAAGAGAGTGGTAATGCAAACCCAAGCCTCCTCCCTTTTATCTGTATTTATTAGAGGGTTGACATTTCTAATTYTTTGTCAACCAGATTGTACCAACATCATTCACCATTTGTCTCTCTCACATCTCTTCCCTACTTTGTGTAGTCCAAGACGGAAAAGAACAAACACAGAACATCAGGTCTGGAGTCTGGATGGAGCAATACTCAGCATTGACTTGRTAGTCAGCAAAAGGGCCACTGTAAAGTACATTGCATTTATTTTTCTGCTACTAACATTTCATGGACAGGGCAGCTGCCACAGACAGTGAATATTCACTTTTTTCTGTGCTGGAGATTTCTTTTTGCGACATCTTGGTGGGGGTGGAAGTAAATAAAAATATTTCCAGTATGGAAATTAAAGGGGAAAATACTGTTGGGGAAAATACTGTTGGGGAAAATTCCCTGGGTGGAATGTGGTCAACATACCCAAACTCCCCAACACAATACAATCTGAGAGGGTGAAGTGGAGTGAAGTAGAGACTGCAGCCAGATTCTGTCAAAACCCTTGCACAGAAGGGAACTCAGTGGTACTTTCTAGTTGATAAGCCAMATAAGAGTTGAAAACCAAGAGAGATAAAGGATGAAGACCTGCTGTTAAGTCAGTAATTCTGGTAAAATCACTTTCCTTGGACTGATGCATGTCCTAGTCCCAAGATTATCTCCGGTACTGTACTGAGATACCCATCACCAAGGTACCACCACCCCTCACAGTGTAAAGGTATAGATGYATGACTAAACTCACTTGAGTTCCACCTGAACATATATAAATAATACAAAAGTAAATTAAGAATTGGCAGAAGTTAAGGAAGATTTCATCATAACTTCTGGGCTCTGTCAATGGTCTGAACTCTCTTCTCCTCCACAGGGATGCATATTGGGTAAGAGCTSTATTCAATGCATGTTGAATGAACATCTCTTTAGTATATTGCTTTGAATGCATTCTTGCAGTCAGACACTATCACTGGCAATCCTTCAACCTAAACTTGTCACAATTTTATTAGAGTGTTATTCTGTGAACTGTTAACATGAGTCCTTAATGGGTGCTAGCAGTCACTTGCAGAGGTAACAATGTGGAGATCCAGGAAGGGGTCTCTCTCTTTGGCATGTGACTCTGAACAAGTCAGTCAAAGCACTCTCTGCTCTGGCAAAATGCTAAGTGAAGTCCCCATAATGGGACAGTGACAGGCTGGTTCAGCACAAGGGTCTCAGTTTTCCCAGGGCATGGACAGACTAATCAAACATTAAGGGTTTAAGAAACTCTCCCATTTTCATATGACAGTGGGAAAGGATGGGAAAGGATCAGTTTCTGCTAAACCTGATTCCTAGTAAAGGAAAGAGGAGATAAGTCTTCCACCTGAGAGTCAMCACATCAATTGCAATGGAGAGTCAGTCTTAGACTGAGTCAGTTCTTACTGAGGTGAAGGAGAGACAAGGTGAAGGCAGGAAAAGTTTTTTTCTAATTCTGTCTCTCTTTACATTTCACCTAATTTCTATCGCTTGTAGACTGAAAACTAACCRTGTCCTGGAATGGCACAAGTGTTTGGTTTTGTTCTGATGTAGGTAGYGGTACCATTCCCAGCTGAAAAACTCTTTCAATAGGTAATATGGCACAGAAACACCATGGTGATTTTGCAGCCTCTGCAGATTTTTACAAAAGCAGATGAGGTGTTTAGGCATTCAGTTCTCACAGAAAATCAATGGGAGTTATGTGTCTGGCCTTCTGTGTCATGTTTGTATATCCACCAGGTGACATGATGCATCTTTAGGCATGCTTTGAAATCATGTTGTCAATCACTGATGATGATGGAACATAGAATTCAAAGTCCACTGAGTGCTTTGACGTTTCGGTGTAGGACATGTTTGAATTACCTGTTGTCTTCTTTCAGGAACAGACTTCCTTAACAACAAGTCACATGGAGACCATGGGAATTGCCTTTCTGCTGTGTTTGCATCTCTATTCTGCCAGATTTTTTTCCCTTCTCCCTCACTGTGAACTTGTTTTTATTCTTCTGTTTTTATCTGTTTGGGGAGATACAATTTGATTTTCACTAAATAGCCATATCTGTCTGGAGGATTTCTGGAAATGTCAATTAGGAAAGCAGGCTTTTCTATTTTCCATGGAAGAATAAATACTTAGAGAATAACTACCAGTCATGTGTTCAGCTTAAAAAGACTTATAAAAGTAATGCAGAAAGGAATTTCTGTTTTTTTTCCAATGAACCTGCAAGGCAGCTGTCTCCAGCTGCATTCCTGCACTGACTCATCACAACATTCTCCTTTAGCTTATTATGTGTGTCTCTGAGGGCATACCTCCAAAATGCTCAAGGCTAGAACACACCATCAGGCTATCTTGTTTGACATTTTGTTGTCAGAGGCTCCTATATTTCAGCTAGGCACCTTTTCAGCTGATGTGTATTTTTCATTAGGTAAACAATCATCTTCTGCAGACACCAGGGAAAGCAATATCCATCCTGTGCTGTGGTAGTTTATCACTCTTAGTGTTAAGACCATGCACCTCATTTTCAGTCTGGATTCAGTTAGCTTCAGATCCCAGTCATTCATTCTTGTTTAACTGTCCCTACCATGTTAAAGGGAGCTATTGTAGCCAGAATCCTTTTTTTTTTTCACCCTTTCTTTTTCTGCAAAGATGCTTAGTATCTACAATAACCAAGTCACTTCTTTCTGAACAGATGAATTGATTACTTTATTCTTCTATGCAGAAAAAATATTAAAATTCCTTACTTTGTAAATAACTCAAGTGMCTTTTTTTTGAYCTTTCTTCAATTTGGACGTGCAACTTTCAGYGTCTTTAGTGCTTTATAGACAGATGATGTGTGGCCATGGCCAGTGTCCTCTGTTACAAGGTTTATAATTTCATGTCTGCATGAAGAAGTATCAACCTCAATTTTCCATTCACCTTGTCAGTTTTAAAGCTCCCTTCCAGATGTAAATGTAAGTGCCAATAYAGCATGAGACAGTAGAGAATTGGGCCCTGAGGTTAGAAAGACTATATTTGGGTGTCACAAGAGAACATAACTCTGAGTAATGGAATAAAATTAAGCAAGGGAAAATTTAGGCAGACWAGAATGAAATACTCCTTAACTGTGAGATCTATGATGTTGTACAATAATCTTCTGTGGGAATTGATGGAGGCCTAGTTACTTCAGACATTTAGAACTAAACTGGTTAAAGCACTTGAAGATATTCAGTAAGGAATTATCCTGCATTGCCAGAAGGAAGGATTAGACGACCTAGTAGGTCATTTCTATCTCCTCTTTCTGTGCTTTTGTTGTACAAAGCCTCATAAACAGGAAATTGTTATCAAAGTCAAGAGATGCCTTTAAATCCTATTTGTGTAAGAGAAAAAAAGAGTAAATTATATCACTTGCTGGTAAAGGTGCAGGAATCCTAATCCAACATTTCTGTGGGTTAGTAAATGTTACCAGTGCTGAAGGCTGCGTGCATAATTTGTGAAGGCAGTAGCATCTACTAATGAAAAAATGTCAGGAAACTGCAAGTGAATTATGAATAGGATCCAGGAGAAGAGCAGTGGGAAAGGAARAATCAGAATGGGCCTGACATGCATAATAGGGCCATGATCAAGTTATTAGTCAAGAATGGATTAGCCTGTAGTAGAGGAGATGAAACCTGAAGCTGCAGTCATCCATCTGGGAAAACTAGGTGCTTTCTATAGGCTTTGGTGTATGGGCACTGATTAGTATAATGATCTTACCAATTGGAATCATAATTAAGATGAAATCAGAGCCAGAGGCTTTGCTAGGAGTTGTATAAACCCACAACAAGCCAAGCCCCTGCAGAAATGTGGAAGTGGATGAACAGACTAGCAGGGAAAGCTGTCAARAGGATATTGGTTAGAAACATCCTAGAGAAGGATCACCCAGTTCTAAGGTCCTTAAGTTCCTCCTTTGTTTTTTGTGTGTGCTTTAACATGATTTATTCTTTAAACTGCTCTCAACTCATAACACACTGTGTTTCCTTAATTATTACTCTTATGCATTCATCTGCATGAGGAATCGCAAAGCAACTCATTGCTTATTATTTCTGTTGCTTAATTTTTACRTTTTTCTCTTCTAATCTTTCTAAATCTAGCTGCAAATAAATGCAAACTGTAGGTTCCTGTTCTKGTTTCAGCTGGGAGGGAGGAGTTACTTTTCGTCATAGCAGCCTGTGATTTGGATTTGTTACTCAGACATTGTTTACAAGTCTGAATTTTGGCTATTGCCAAGCAGTGCTTGCACAACAWCAGAGCTTTTTCTTTTTCCCACCCTGTCTGCACCTACTGGGAGCTGGGAGAAGGTTGGGAGAGGACACAGCTGGAACATTTGAACCAAATTAGCCAGAGGTGTGTTCCCTACCRTATAATGCCATGCCCAGCAATAAAAATGGAGAGTAGAGGAAAAAAWGCAGAAGGGTGTCCTCTCCTCCAACTGCCTGGACATTGGTCTGCTTGGCCAATTGCTTGGAGTGATTACAAAATTTGTTCTTCTCTTTATTTTATTAATCAATCTGTCTTTGTGTCAATCCATGACTTTTCTCACTTTTGTTCTCTCTGTTTTCCTCCCTGTCACGTTGATAAGGGGGGAGTGAATGGCTGTTGGGTGTTTAGTAGCTGGCCAGGATCAGCTCAATACAGTATCTTTTCATTATTGAAAAAAAAAGGTAAAAACCCAGTCAGACAGGGTTCTACCACTCAAAATTCCTACCTTCTACTTGTTGTAGCAGCCACTATGAACAAAGGTCTGGTCAATCCAAAGTGCATCATAGCACTTATATATGCACTCCAGTTCCTAACTGACTCAGTTTTTACCTTTTCCTCACACAGTGTTTAATAAGCCACAAGAAAATTTCTGAATAAACATGTTTCATTTTCTGTATATGACCAAACAATTTCAAAACCAAATAATCTTATCCCTCTTGTTCTGATTTCACAATTCAATTTTTTCCTKGTAAGCAACCTAAATTGTGACAGCCCCTACATCTCACGGGCAGTTGCAGATCTTACATTGTGGCCTCCTCCAAAAACACACATCATCCTCCCACCTCCTAAAATCTGTCATGTGACATCTCACACAAGGGAACATGAGACACATCACAGTGTCCAAGCTGGKCTGATTAAAGTTGTCACTCAGCTGGAAATACAGTCCTGGCAGTGGGCAGGGTAGAGTGAGGAATTTCAATCCCTGCTCTTGAGAGGCAACAGAGATGTCTTCCTACAAAAGTGTGCAAGTACAGCCCRTTTGCTCATCAGGAAAAACCTAGGATCAATATTTGTATCCCCAATGAAACATTCAATCTATTGCCCAAAACTTTTCAGGACGTGTGGTATGCATCTACTTCTCTAGATCAGTGGGTTAACCAAGCACGTTTTTTTTTTCCCTAATTATACCTTTTGTCATAAGGTATATTTTAATTAATTTTTACTTCTCTGGCAGTACTGAAAGCATTTACATTCCAAAATTATTMTTCTGAGAATAGAGTCACATTTAGATGATGTATTTCTAGCCATGAAAGCAGTAGGATAAGCAGCATGGGGAGGTAACTAGTAGGTTCATCATTACTTCAGCAAAATCTTTTTAAATAGCCATATTTGAAAACACACAACAAAAAAACCCTCGGGTGTATAGATTGAAAGAAGAAGATAATTTGCCACCAGGTGTCAGTAGTGGTTCTTTTATTGAAATGGACGGTTTAATATTAAGACTGGAAAGGTAGAAGCTGAGCCMAGGTAGTCACAAAATTAAATGCATTTTTTTAAATTGTTCAGACCAGAAATTTAAAAATGATAGAAGGAATTTCTCTTCCTGCCTGTATAGAGGACAATAACAAAGATACTATTAGTGTATTAAATGGTCTTTTCCCCCATTTCCTACTAAAACCATTGTGGGCTTGTTTTCAAATTACAAGGACTGTCCTTTAAAGAAAATGCATCTGTGGTCAATCCATRCAAAAAGTTGCTGGGACCTGGTCAGTGATGTTTGCTCTTGTCTGGTCACCTCCACTCTGCTCGACCTACTACTAACATTCTTCCTCCAAGAAGGCAGACTTAAAGACAGRCTTTCTTGCTGGCTTGGTCTCACTGGGTAATAGCATAGGAAAAATAATCTGGYTATCCCAGTTTTGTAGCAGTCATAAGGTACTGTTTTCAGCTTTTAYATCCAAGATTAACTTTCAGTTTGCTTCTTTCATGACTGCAGAGAGACTTCACTTGGTTGTTACAGTGACATAATTAAAATGTACCTCCGTGTCTGTAACTTTAAGCCCCAGAGGCTTTTCCTATTCAGGAGGCAAAGATTTACTGTGGTATCTAGAGAGAGACATCACCACTCCCCTCCTCTGCTAACACTGCCTGGTGTGAAACATATGACACAGTATCATGCGTCATAAATATGTTGTTWCCATATTAGTATCTTTATCAGTGATCTGGATGAAAGGACCCCTCAGTCAATTTGTGGACAATGCCAATTTGGGCAAGAGTGTTGCTTTTCTGGTGGGCAGGAAAGTTCTGCAAAGGGATTTGGGCAGACTGGATTGATGAGTCAAGCCCAATTGTATGTGGTTCAACAARGCCAAGTGACAGGTCCTGCACTTGGGTCAGAACAACCCCATGCAGTGCTACAGGCTTTTGGAAGAGTGGCTGGAAGTCACTGACTGGCAGTAAAGTACATGAGGATGTTGGTTGACAGGCAGATACATGTAAGCCAGCAGTGTGCCCAGCTGGCCAAGAAGGCTGATGGCATCCTGATCTGCATCAGCAATAGTGTGGCCAGCAAGAGTAGGGAAGATATTGTCCCTCTGCACTTGACATTGCTGAGGCCGTGTCTTGAAACCTCTGTTCAGTTTTGGGCCCCTCACTTCAAGAAAGTCMTTGAGGTCCTGGAGTGTGTCCAGAGAAGAAAGACAGAGCTGGTGAAGAGTGGACCACAAACGGTATGAGGACTGGCTGAGGCAGCTGGGGCTGTTCAGCTTGGAGAACAGAAGGCTCAAGGTAGGACCTTATTGCTCTCTACAACTACTGGAAAGGAGGTGGCAGGAAAGCAGGTGTTGGTCCCTTCTCCCAGATATTAAGCAACAAAACAGGAAGGAATGGACTCAAGCTGTTTAGAGGAGGTTTTGATTAGATACTATGAAAAGTTTCTTCACCAAAAGGGTGGTCAAGCCCTGGTGCTAGCAGCCCAGGGAAATGGTTGAGTCACCAGCTCTGAAGGTATTTAAAAGGTTTTAAAATGTGCAGCGATACAGTTTAGTGTGACTTGGCAGTATTAATAGTTGGGCTCAATATTCTTAAAGTTCTTTCCCAACCTAAATGATTCTGTAACTGTGTAGTAAGATGCATCCAAAAAATGGGTGTGCAACCACTAGTGCAAGCTAGTTCCTTCCTTTATTTATGGAGCAGCTCCAATGCTCCTTTGTAGGGGCTTGTGCACTCTGTTGGGAGCATGCATATACCAACACAACAAAATGGAAGTCAGATCATGCTTCCTGACCTGGGACAAGCAGATCTGCACACCAGAACTGCTCAGGGAGGTACWTAAGTGTGGTGGCCTTCAAACATTTGTCACTGATGTGTCAGAACTGAGGGATTCTTGAACACTGGTCCAGCTGATAAATTTTTCTGATTTTAGCAAAACAGTTTGCTTCYTAGACATCAGCTGCATTGTCTGATGTCTCTGGTTTATCATGAAGGAAATAGTGTATAAAAATTTGGGCTCTTTAAACCAACTACCATTGGTTTAGCTTTCAGATGGTATGTGAAAACATAAGATAAATGTGTGGACAACTGGCCTGCACTGGATGTCTGTACCTGAATTTCCCTGTAYGGAAAGCGGAGAAAAAGACACTGACTGTCTTTCTAAAGCAGGTATAAGATTTGTTATAAAAAAAAAATCAAGAATAMCAGGAAGATCATTAATGACAGTTGAGACAGAATTTTAGGTAGGAAGTGGTGTGATAATCCAGGCTGACATTTTTACTGTATATGAAGTTATTTTACCTATGTTTTGAGATTTGTTTTGAGAACCTAAACACAGCGGGAAATGAGTTTGCAACAAAGAAAAAGACTGGTGTGAATGTCATTTCTAGGGAAGCTCATTCAAGAARGAGCAGGAAAGCTCCAGACTCTGTGAAAGGGACCATCAGGAATAAATTTGCAAGTAAAGTATTTAGTGCCTGAAAGCACCAGTCTCTGTATATTAATTTTAATGTAGGGTTGGACACAAAAGCTTTAACAGAGTCCCTTTTCTCAGACAGACTGCAGACTGGAGTCCCCTGGGCTGATGTCACCAAGATAAATTTGGGAGAGCTTGGCAAAGGCTTATATCTGCTGAGGTATRGCAAGCCCCTTAAAGAGGATTTGGAGATGCAGCTCCTTCTTTATCCAAAGTAGTACGGGATAGATTTTTGTAAAAGGTTTTGAAGTCTGACTGTGCCAGACCCTTGTGTCTGATGATTATGTTTGTTTAAGTTGGACTCTGAGTTTGTAACAATGGAATTATCTATTTTTCAGGACAATTARCACAATGCTTTTGTATGAGCTGAAGGTCAGAGGATTAATGCGGTTTTATCTACAATGCATTTTTAAAAGCTAATTAAGAATCATTCAGTTTGCTCTGYACTAAAGACTGAGAACATTTCCTATTAGATGACTCTTGATCCWCTGCAACAGCAGAGAGGAGGGGGAGAGAGCGAGAGAGAGAGAAATGGAGGGAGAGAGAATCAGAGAAAGAGTGAGCTGGCATGCAAATAAACAAATATATCACAGGGATACAGTTAATGAAGAGCAATAAAAAAAAAACCCATTCTGGTAGCAGTAGGGATAAAATTGTGTCTTGGACCAAAGGACCAACCTAAAATATTAATTTTCAAATATATTCAGTATTTGCAATTACAAGCATTCCTTGTTAGAGCAAGAGAGATTGAGAGGAATATAGAGAAGTGCTTTTCTCAGAACATTATTTTAGAGATGTTTTTATCAAATAATGCTTTAAGAGCACCTCTTCCTCTCTCTCTCTCTTGAGCCTGACAGCCTGTRCATGCCACCATTCCTCTGTGAGGAATGCCTGCTTACAGGCCTCCAGTCAGAGCTGAGTCCTCTGGGATAAGTGTGCAAGGGTGTGGAGCAGCAGTGGGACTTGGGTGCCAGAAGCACCTCGGTGTAGAAGCAGCTGCCAATGAGCATTCTGGTGTGGGGATGAGTGTGGGCGGCAGTGAGAAGGCGTCTTGCCCTGAAAACACCTTGGCTTCATGGATTGCAAAGGTCAGGGGAAGCAAAATCAGACAGAGACATACAGAGACAATGCAAGAGTTTGAAAAAACAGAATAAGGAGTTAATTTTCAATGCAATGGCCTCTGCCTAGCTTTTTAAAGTGAAAACATAAGAAAATTGGAAGCTGTTCTTTGCTTTTGGATGCTTAYCTATTCTGCTGATTCAAGTGCTCAGAGGTTGATTTTCTGTGTCTGTCCAAATTATGTAAAGACTATCAGACATCRAGGTGCCTCATTTCAGAACTGGGCTATGCACTATTATTCTGCTGATCAAATATGGCAGTTATTTCAGGCTTAAAACATTTTAGGGATAGCAATGGGTGCTGCCAGTCAAAGGYAGAAAGTGCACATGCATTCAAAGARCAAGCTGAAAGARGAGTAACAACAAYATGTGTAGCTAGAATACATAATGGATTACCATCCTCTTACACGAAGGCTAGTAAACTCCAAAAATRCAGCAACATATAGAGCTAATAAAATTGATAGAAATGTGCAGATATCTTGGTTTGTCTAATTTGTGTCTTTCTAGCATTGGTAGGATGACTCACTGGATTTAGGAACTGCTTGTGAAGATGAACATATTAATAACTTTGTGCTGCAGCTCTGCCATAAAACGTAATCTTTTACAATTCTGTATTCTCAAGTGAAATACAAGCTTARAACTGGAATACAATTACAAAAGATGTTTGAATTGCTAGCTTATGTTCTTTTTAAACCTGTGTTTATACATTAAAATATGCAACTTAACTAGGAAAAGAATATTCTCTTTCATCCCTATCCCTTCCCCAGTGTGTACAACTCTCTATTATAAAAGACATAATTAAACATGGGGCTACCAGGATAGCTGTCKCAGGTAATCTGTGCATTTTTATATTTTTCCAAATGTARATTACTRTTTTTCTTTCTGTCCAYAAATACTTGCATAGGAAAACTTGTGCAGACCAYATATGATTCAGTGTYRAAGAAACCAGTTTCTTATTGCAATCTGCATATGTAACTCACAATACTAGTAAACAATGGGATATAGATCCTTTCAGCTTTTGATAACATTCAACAGATTTAAATAATTAGAAAAMAGAGCATAAGGCTTGTCTTGAGGACATAGTAAATATAACCCATAATATTCACCTCCTATTTTGAACCTTTCTCCATGGCTTTAGGCATTACACTAAKCTACAGAAAGGTTAATCTGAGTACTAGAGGGCTTGTAGAATGTTGTAGAAAGTGACAGATAAAGCATCGATTTCAGAATCAGTGTTTCTAGGTATTCAGATGGTGACCAACCACTGGACTGAGCATTTTGTTTCTCCTTGATTTTAATGAGATGGTTTTGMAGGCTGTGCCACTTACTGGAGATACTTTTACATTTCTGCATTAAATATACCTGCAGATTTATTGATATAATGGGGAAGAAAAATACAGGATTTTTAGTGTAGACAAAACCCAAATTGTTAATTTCTAATCTTATTGAAATATTCATATTTTTATGCATAAAATAATCAGTTAGGTTTAGGATATTCACTAACTTTAACTTTTAAAAATTTTTTTTCTGGGCATGAGCAAAAATTCAGAAAATWACAATCTATTTTCTCCCATACATAGTCTTTTGATATAGTAATATTTCTGTTTATTATTTAAAATTATCTGTATTTGTAAAATAATTAATGGAAAAATATATGCTGTCCATTCAGTCTTTGCCATGTAGCCTTTGAAATTAGTTATGCTCTTGATAGATTTAGTGTTTGTAATTTATTTGTAAATATGTCTGTATTTACAAATCAGTTATATTTGTAGAACTCCCAAGATGATAGAACAGTAATATATGTAGATTACATATATTACATTACATATGTGTATATATATTACATGTACATACATGTAATATATATACATATATGTATATAATATAATGTAATATAATACAGACACTAAGCACATATATGAAAAAACTTCCATAAATATACTGTGATACACCTGTATCTATCTATCTATATCTCCACTTGGATGCTTGAATGATAATGAACTACATATACCCTTATCTCAAATGCTTAAAACTTGCCAATGTTTACACTGAATGGTCGGTTACCACTGCAGAGAACGTCAGAGTTCAATTTCTTACCTGCTTTTTTAATTTCAGGGACAGCTGWCTTCTCGTGAGCTTTCTCCTTTTTTCCTGTTTTTTCTAAGATTTAATTAAAGAGAAGAATTTGACGTGCYAGAACTCTGAATCATACACTCATATACGCAGTCAATGAAGTCCTTGTGGGCACACACTGAAATAACTGTGACTTATTTGGGAGTTCTGATTATTCCCTTATAGCACTTGCACCCAACTAGCCACAGAGCAATCAGCTGAAAATGAAAATTAATCAGCATGCATCAACTATGGATGATTTTGACCCTTAATAATTCATCAAAGGTTAGGCAAAAATCATCAGCGCATGAATGTGGCACCTTTTACCTTAAGTTCCAGTAGCAATGAGATCATTAAAAAATAATGGATGACTTAAATATTTCACATGAAGCAACACTTTAGTGGATTTTAGATGCTTTCTGAAAATGTATGATCGAAATATTATTTAGATGGATACCATAACTTTGTAGTTTGGTCACTGTAAGTTTYAATTTTGATTCTATAAAATAAATAGATCTACCCCACCTTCAGAAACTGATGTACCATGAATTGAGTGATATCATCCATGAGTTTTGTGTATTGCAGGATAACTATGTCYTGTTAAATATGGACTTCATTAAATTGTTTAAAAAGCCCACAGATGGCCACCAAACAAGACATTTAATTTGTCAGAAAATTACTTTAGGAAATACTGGATGCTGAACACATTAGATATGAGATACTGAAGACGTSGAAACATGCAAATAGTGACTGAACAACTAAGAGAAGGACAAGACAGCCAGAAGCATAGGATTAGTCTAGCAGAAAAGAGAAATTAGTCAGAAGTGTAAGTAAAAGCTGAATGAGGCCAGTAAGAAATGTTTCGAAACCATACCTTTCATCTTAGTTTCAGTCGTAGTCTTCTTTTCATCGCTCTTTTTCTTCTCCTCTTTTCTCTCTAAAAATATAAATTGAAGTTCAGCTGGCTACATTTAGGCAGAAACACACAAACGTCTGTGTCTGCATGTATACATTATATATGTATATAGTTGGGATAGACTGCAACATGTTCAAGATTTGATAAGCTGATCAGTTGTTACCAGCAGCTCACCTTAATACTCAGAGAGTGAACGTGGTGCTAAGCATAAACTGGAACAAACATGCACAACAGGTTGTTACTTAAATACTAATTCAASAAACTATGCCCATTAACCTGCTGTAACTAAGAGTTTATTGTGGTGACTCAATAGCCATGCACCTGTTCTGCTTCTTTTGTGAGACCTGACTGGATGATAGTGAAACTTGGACGTGGTATTTGGGAACAAGTGGAGAAGGCCACAAAAAGCCTGCATATGCAATATGCCTTTATAACACTTTTTAGTAATTGAATATTTGAAACTGTCATTGCAGAACTTCTGTTATTCATGGAGAATTGTTAAAGTGCCACCTACAAAACAACATGGCATCATTTCAAAAACTTCTGCCTCTATTTTGGCAGTTATTTGGGCACAGTAGAAATAAGAACAATATTTTTTCCTTTTTAAAAACAAGCTACAACAATTTAATTACTTATTTCAATACTGTTTTCAATTAGAAATTTGAGAGTTTGGTAAGGGATATGAGAAAGTTATAATTCTTATTTATCCTTTGGGAAATGGATCCCATTTTTGGTGGGAAAGAATGCAAGAGTACAAGAATAGCTAATTTAAGGGCTTTTTTAACTGTTCATCCATGAAAAGCCARATTTGTTACCTTCAGTTTGTGCTGCATGGCTTTGGGTATTGATACAGTTAGTGAAACTATAGTTTTCTTTTTGTGGTCTTTTACTTTTACAAATGTGGATAAGAAACCAAGTTTTATTATCTTACAGAAGATAGAACCATAAGACTTTAAGCAAAAGTCTTTTCTTTAATCGAAAAATATTTAAGGTATAGGGATATTTTTAAATCCAAGAAAAAAATATACTCCTATCTCTTGCATAAAATTAACATGAAGATAAAGGAAAAACAAAACAAAACAAACTTACTTTTCACTTCTCTAGGTACCACAGTAGACTTTTCTTCTGCACRGAAAAAATATACAAATGGAAAAAACATTAAAATTTGTACAGCATTTCACCTAAACCAAAGGCAATATGTGTGCTTGAGATTTGAAAAATTGAAAAATTGTTGGGTTTGTAGAGTACCTGAATTCCACAGTCTGTACATGTTGATTTCAGGAATAAAGTTATTTTGCCTATTGTGGAGGAAAAGTATTTATCGATATTCAGGGTTTCCTCAAATGATACTTCTGCTGATTTTCTGTCAATTGGTTTTAATATTAAGCATAATATAGATGTGTTCCACTTCTCTCTTGTTTTAAATAGATTTGTTCAATGTGTTTCCCTTTTCATTGTCTTCAGAAAATTCTCTACAAAATGTTTCTTTCAGAGTTTTATGTGCTTAATTACTCCTGCTGAAACTGAGCACACTTCAAGCTACAAATTCCCCTGTGTTGTGAGGTTTCTTAGGTATGTGTAGAGCATAAAGGTAGTGCTTATCCTATACTAACCTGTTTTGAACTTCATATACTTCTTGTATACTGCAATATTGATATTGTCTCTCTTTCTCTCCCTGACACGCTTCTCTAGGGACTGTACCTGTCTGGGTGAAATGGAAGTCTCTTCAACTTTCACTAAAACTGCACACTTTTCCACAGCACCACTTTCCTGTACCACCTGTGACTCTTTCCACATGTAATCTCTAATCTAAACCATTAGATCACCTCTAATTTCTAAAATGTGATTTAATTATTTGCATACTCTGTCTGAATTAATCAAAACTGTTAAACACACTGTGTCATTTACTGACAAAAAAGAGCTTCCTTCTGTCTTCCTTCCATGAGATTTTACTCATAATAACTAGAGGCTGAAGTGCTGCTGGGACTTCTGTAATGTCCATTTTTTTCTGAGTGCCWCAGTTCAGGTGAGTTAGATTGATTTATTTGGTTTCTTACATTTCTGGTGCTAGATGATGCATGAGAATAATTTGTAAGCCCAAGGTCCTTGCAACAAGATTCTCTTTAATCTGAGACCATTTCTGCCTTTGAACTTGTAGCATTTTGCATGCCTCTGGAGCCCAGAAAAATCCACATGAAATCTGCCTTAAATTGCATAGCAAGGTTCAGAGCCATATGCATTTTGAAAACCACAASCTGAAATATGGAGCTTTGAGAAGTGAACTTTGTATAAAAGACGTACCAATACATTCCACCAATTAATCCCACTGACATAATTTTCTTCTATCAGGCTCTCAAACTGCATTATTCAGAGTGTCCAGGCAGCTTTGAGATGTCTATATTTGTTATGAAATTTCTGGGGGGATGATTACATAGAAGTATGAAAGGACTGTGGCCCTTATTTCCCAATTATGCTGCCTAATGAAAGAAGCACTCTTGCTCAAGTCTGAGAAATACAGTCACTGAGCTTCCATTCACATCTCAGCTGCATCTAGCCCCATTGATGCCCCTCACAGCTACCACTGAGAGAAAAGTCTGTGAATGAGAATGATGGACTTGGTAAATGAGTATTATGGAAAGAGCTATTTCTGATTTAAGGAAGTAATGCTATTTCTTGAATAAATTTATTTCCTCTCAATTTGAGCAGCTCACATTTAGAATGTTGCATATTAAGTGTATATTTAACACCAGCAAGACTTGTAAACGTGGTGGGCTCTATGCAGATATGTACACARTTAATTAAGAGGCAGAGCAAATAATTAAATAGGAACTTAAGCAGGTTTTTTGCTCTTTAAAATATGAACCCCCATCTGTTAATTGTAAGCACTTACTTTTTTAGCTAGGAGCAGTTACAGAACTACAAAGGGCCAACTGCATGAAGAGGGATCATAATATGCACAAATTGATATACACAAGGAAACACACAGTGCTTTTGAGGATTTGGCACTGGCCACAATATGAAATTCAAGTGCAATTAACTATTGAAAAATCATTCTTATTGCTACTGTCTCTTGATAATRTAATTAAGAGGATTTTTCTCCAGTAGCATTAGTCCTGAGCACATTTCATGGACAGTGTGAGACGTAYGAGTACAAAAAAGACCTCACCTTTAAAAGCTTGCAACATATTTTCAAGAATGAAATAGGGATATATGCAGCTGGAAGAGTACATGACAGAACTACAACAAAGACAGCAATGGACTTTCCGTTTAGTGATTTCTTTTTTCTGTAGACTCTATGCAGAAGTTGAGCTTTATGYAGTAAAAGAAGGAGTCCAGTGAACATGAGTATTGTGAATTAAAGCAGTRATGAATGGGACATTCAGGTAAAAAATTATTCCTGAGTGAAAAATGAAAAGAAGCAGCATAGAATGATTTTCTTGCAAAGTGGCTRGATTGAACAGAACAAGCCTTGAAGCAAAGAAACCTCTGAGATGGAACTATTTACTTTTCAATAAGTGATGAAGGACTGAGGCCAGTAGAAATCCAAGTAGGAGGCAACAGACTAAGAAAGGGGTGTTTCAATCTGAATTTCCTCCACCCATCTTGACAACATCTTTGTGTTATTCTCATTGGAGAGCACTAATTCTTGGACAATGGTGGGAGGGGAGAGAACAGAAGCATGCTAACAATGTGGCACTTGAAATCAGGCCTGGTAAGACCAGTGTGCTGATCTGCCAGTGCTGAGTGGAATCTAAATTTAGGGATGCACATGAGTTATGGGGCATAGTGTCACAGGAATGCTGCASAGGAACTGGAAGAAGAAGGTGTTAGAGCTTCTTTACTGTATTGCTCCTCATGGTCCATGTTCTTATGGAAAGTCTGATTCTGGAAGGAATTGTCAGCTCAKTCCATCCCATCTGAGAAACTGAGGTAAGCAGGGAAGCAAAATATGGCCACAGCTTCCTTCTGGTGGAGAGGCATGCTTATAGCAAACACTAACTAGTGGGACTGAATGCCAAAAGTTTGGAGATGTTTTGATTCACATTGGCTGTCTAAAGTTTAGATCTTTATAGGAGGCTTATCTAYATTTATCTAAAAGCCTGTGGTCAGGAAATCTCAGGAGGAAAGCTCCTGTGAGAGACTTTGGATATTTACTGCCTGGCTTTGTGAAATGTTACAAAAGCTATCCCTGCCTACAGATTCTAGTCCTGGCAGAATGCAGGAACAGCAGAAACACATGTATGCTCACTGACATACAAAATAGAACTAAACAAACATTAATTCAGATTTTCCTGAGAAACCATAATTCAGACTGAACATAGTTACTTCAGTCTGGATAAGACTTCAATTCATTTTTCTCCAAGCAKCTCTGTACAACTTAAGCTGCCATTGGCATGATTTTAGAAGACCATTCAAGCAAAACACAACCTGTATTTAAAATTTTTTTTCTTTATTAATTTTGAAGGGAYTACAGTTGCTCTTTGTTTTACTGGGTCACTGAAATCCTTTCTCTGTTGGACTCAATAAAAGTTTTGCTGTTGATTTCAGTGGGAGTTGGATATCCTTTTAAATATTAAAATAACTCATTGCATTTCAGTTTGATGATATTATTGTTCTTTCCCCTYGGCCTGTTGCTTAGAGATTGACAGTGAACGGTCAGTTGCACTTTTAATTCTAAACAATTTAACATCTATTCACAAAATAGGATCCCCTATTTTCAAAGCTTTTGGAGAAATGAATAAACAGTGCAAGGAGATGTTTCTGCTTAGTTTAGGATGTCAAGGAAACTCATACTTTTAAGATTAAATCTAAATTTCAAGTAAAAATTGACTGTAGTTGTCTCTTTCAAAAAAAAAAAAATATCTCTGGGGTCAGAGAGTCTTTGTTTGTTTGGTTACTTTCTCTATGAAAAATAATTCTGTCTTGATTCCGCCAAATTACTGAAAGGCCATGAAAGATCAAAGTAACCAAAATAGTATCAATCTAAAATTCCTAAAGTKCTTAGAATTGCTTCTGTTCACCCACAAACATATACACGTGCATGCACATGCACACACATTCTCTCTCTAACTTACGGGTGAGTGCTTAGGCCAAAATGAAGTGCATTTATTTGCAAAGCTCTGTTTAAATGACACCATCTGTTTTTTCTGCAGAGTGCTGAAATACAATTTTTTTCATATTGGGCAAGTGAAAGACTCTTGGGGCACACAGATCACAGGAGATATAGGCCCTGGAGGCCTAGGCAATCTCTCCAGCTCGACTTAGCTTTTTTGAAACTCCTTCACTGTTTTCAAATTCCAGTCTGGAACATTATTTGGCAGCTGTAAAGATTGCTTATGGAGATATTTTTGAGGTCTGCAGAATCTATGCAATAGAAATWTCATGCTTGAAATTCCTAATGCTTTCATGTGACCTGCACAAATGTTTCTTTCTTCCTCCTATAGTGGTTATAGACTCCTTTTTCATTGCTCTGTTGCATTAAGCACCAGAACTCTTTGTTAATAGCATGGGCCATACGTTGCCTTCACTAAACAGCACATTGTGGAGCAAAAGAATAAAAATACAAGTGAGATGAAGCCAGACTACCCATGGCAAGTCAAAAAAGAGGACAGACCAGCTTCCATGACAAGACCAGCAACAGAAACTCCACTGGACAATGGTAAATGGTCAATGGTAAATATGAGGCAAATATGATTATGATGAACACTTAAATTCTCAAGGGAGCACTGATTTTTTTATGGTACAACCTTTRCYAGTGAGAGCCAAACCAACACAGCTRAGGTAGCTTGGCTAGCCTTCTCCCTCCTTGTGAYTTACATTCCTACTGGACAACAAATGTCAGGACCAATTCTGTTACCAATGATGGGAAAGGTTTTGCTAATACTTTTTATGTGGCAYACTTTTGAGCAAGAATGTATGATCTTTAATAATGGGATGATGACTTTATGCAGGACCTCTTTGTAAGAGTTTTCTTTTTCTTTCCAAAGAAACATGGGAGTTCTGCCTTGAAAGCCCAGATTAACTCAATCCCAGTAAGTATTTCCCATTTGCAGGTGCAACATATGCAAAAGACTGTTGTTTTTTATAACAAATAAAAAAGTACTATGAAAAGTTAAAATAATCTKCAGAGGTATTTGTTTGTGCTTTATTGGGTAGACTTTGGTRAATGTTTGTTTTCAAATGYATRCTCTAACATTTTAAATTGTATTWTTATAAATTATGAGAAAATATAATAATAAGTCTAATCAAAATATACATATCTTTATACATATTTTTTTCCTGCATTAGTAAGCTTTCCTCTCATGTCTGTTTAACTTTTTGTATTTTATGATAGAATAAAAGTAGTACAGAAGAGCCTCATGTCATTAAGGAAAATGTCAAGGGCTTTCTGAAACAGTGAAGATCTAGGGTTTTTTTCATCATTGTTAAATCATTAGAATTTACTGCTTAAATGTCTAATTTAAATCATTAAATAGCTCACTTTGAAACCTTGTTCATATTATTTCAAAGGTTTTGCTGCCTTCAGTACAGACTCATGGAGATACAAGGSCCAAATTTTTCAAAACTTGTTATGCTGTATATGCAGCAATACAATAAAACTAACTCAACTGTTCATCTATTAACCCAGATTAAACCTAACCCATTGTATACGATATTTCTTATAGGAATATTTTTCTTTTTTTTCTGCTTTTATTCTCCTTTGGATTAAAATTTATCAGAAAAATGTTTTTTCATCCACAACTCTTGTCAGTATTATTATGAATATYATGAATGGGGAGAAAATGTTCAAAATTGTGCCTTTTTGAAAGGGTTCTGTTGCATCTTGAAACACAGTCTCTTACTGAAAAGATTTTTGAGGGTAATTGATTCTATAGTATAGAAAGAAAACAGATTTTTTAATAGAACAATTCATGTACAGAAGAGAAGGCAGACATTGACAGACTGTACAGAAGCAGATTGATTTGTACAAGATTTATACACTCCTGCACATCAAGGGAGCTTTGTCAAAATTTGTATTGACTTTAGTAATTTAGATATTCTTGGCTATATCCCCTGATGTTATATTCATGAACTGAATATATGAGGTATAGACTGGAAATTCTTCTTGAGACAGTCAGATAGTGTACATTCTATATAGCAACATAGACACAGTTGTTTTGGGGAAGTTAAACACATTCCAGAGCAACTCATTTYATTGCATTCTGCAAAATTTGTAACTAGAGGATTCAATGACCTAGAGAAAATACTTTTTTTCCTCTTAGATCCTCTGGAGATAATACAGAGATTTTTTTTTCAGATTTTTTTTTCTTTTTTTCCCTCACTTGATACCATAGATAACATCAAGATGGYAAGGAACAGAGAGCATAGTTCAGTCAGGGAAGGGGAATATTTCAGAGCTTGTCATGATTCRTTAACAGATCAGAATGGTTATGTTGATGACTCTTCCATGATAAATGCTATTCCACTCAAAGATACAGGAACAGATTTTTAGGACAGTATAACTTGGAAATCATACTCAGAATACCATGCTGTTCAAATGTTTCTTGTGATACAGTGCTCTTCAAAGTGGTAAGAAGCATAGGTCTGCTTGAGATCATGTACCATATGCATTATGATTCTTTCCACCATGAGAAAGATTTTGATGCAGGCTTCTCACAAAGATGCTGTGATCTTGTGAAAAGGCAAAGACATGCTATTCTGGAACAATTAACATGAAGATTCACTSATAACTAGCTAAGCCTCTGATCTTAGTTTCCACACTTGTCTAACTGCAGAATCTTCCTGAGTGATGCCATGTCAGAGAGGGAAACATGGGAGGACTATCAGAAGGGAAAGTCCTTTTCATGTGAGTGTGGAAAAGGAGGAAGGTAAAAGTTGTATGACCTGGGTAAAAATTCAAGATCTAAGAGAGAGAATCACAGAGAAACAGTACACACTGCAAATAAGTTTTAGGATGTCAGCAAACAAAAAAAAAAAGAAATCTAAAGAGGTGTGGAASACTACAGCCAAGGAATAAGAAAGATATTAAAGTCAAAGTTCAAATAGCCATGGAGAACTGATCTGTTCATATTGCTGGTGACACCAGTTTCCTGATATGTCAACATCGTTGTCAGCCAAGCTGAGAGCAYTGCCTCCAAGTACTTGTGAAAACTCCATACAAAGATAAGATAAAGAATTTAAAATTAGTTCTTTACTTCCTAGTTTACCAAACAAGGTTTCCAAGCTTGAAATACAAGTAGATAYTATACGTCAATGCCTTCATCTTCACAAATTCCTTTACCTTCTTTCTCTTGCTCACCGTTACAGGAGCCTATATTTTGCTTTATTATTCTCTTCTGTTGGTGATCTGAAAATTCAAACTCTTCATTGAAGATTTAAGCTAAGACCTTTGAAAAAGCCAACCAACCATGAAATAGGAGAGCAATCATGTGTTCTTTTCTTTCTGACCAGATTAGTACAAAGCATTTTGCTTTTTGACCAGGAGATAACTGAAAATTTCAATTCATACACACACTTCAATGCAATTTATAGCTTGCTGCTAGAATCTAGTGTACAAATTGAGATTGTCTTGAATAATTACTCCCTTGCCAAAAGATTTACTGTGGAGCTAAAAGAAGAGAAAAAAGCATTGACATKGAGAGAAAGTTTGAAATTTAATATATAAGAATATGCTCTTTTTCTAATCCTCAAGAATTCAGCAGAACATAATTTCTACAGGACATTGTATACTATCCAGGAAAAGAATTCTATTTGAAGTTATCAAATAATCTGAAAATTTTAGAAATATGTGGCACATACACACCACTATTTCCACCTTATCAGAAAACAAGAATTGTCCAAGATTACCTAAGGCAGCARTGGCAAAATAGAGCGATACTGAAAACATGTCAATCTAGGAGAAGAGTAAGATCCTTTCAGCCTTCACCAGCTGCATGATTACGTACATGTCTGGATATCACTGAGTTGGAAAGCCTAGGGTGTAAGTAGATTGGTTTCATAAATTTTCTGTGTGATAAATGTTCTGTTACTTCCTACAGTTTTATCTTTTTTTTCAGAGCTAGTTTCTTCTGTCAAAGGCTAAGCCAGTCTTTGATGTTACATAAAGTATATTTTTCAATTAAAAAATGCTTCTATTTGTTCTCTATTCTGATAACTTATGATATCGTTTTCAGCTATATTTATAAGAAGAATCTTTTGTTTCAATCTGTCCCTTCTCCTGATCAGTGATATTCACTGATGTACGCAGTAATAAAGGTGTCTGAGCAYGAAGAAGTCACATGCAGATGTCTCTTCTGCTATTTTAAAGATTTAAATTTGTCTGCCTACTCCACTTTTTCCCTTCTGACATTTTGCCAAATATTCTCATAAATTACTCTTTTTTTTTTTTCCCTAGGGCTGGAATAAAGCTTCAGGGTTTAGGGTTCCTGAAGGCACTGTGGCATATTTTCTAATATATGGAAAACACAGAGCAGCACAACATAACAGCTTGTCATGGTAACATTTTTCCAGTAATTCTGCCTTCATTTCCTCCAAATCTCTTGCATGGAAAATATTGTATCCTAGTGACTGGCCTTGAGCCTTAAAGGGAATTTAGTTACATGGTTCTGAGCAGATAATCTCCCTCAAATTTGTTTGCCAAATGGGTATGTAATTTACATTCCCAATTACCTGAATTGCATGCATAAATGAGCTAATGAAACACACAAATGTGTAACTGGTCATAAATAGTCATTTCTGTGTGCAATTGCAGTAATTGCGTGCTCCTCATGATTTTGGAAATCAARAATCTAATGTTAATTTGATGCTAGTTCATGTTGTGTAACAGTTATATTTAAAGATTATCACTCAGCAAATGTGTCAGCCTTGTTCTATTATGTCTTTTTTTCCATTATGGTTAATTGACGGATAAGAGAGTTTAACATTGCARGGACTTCTTTCTGCTGATAAGCAGGGTTCAAATATTTTCCTCAAATAAGCAGGACTGCAAATCTATTTCTATACTGTCTCAAAATAACCACAATTTTATACTCCTTTAAACAGCATGCTTAAAAAGAAATCGTTTGAAGTAACAAGATTTTTGGGGAAAGACATAAYAAGTTGCATAACTATTTTAATCCAAGTGTTCTGATTCATGATGATCACATTACAGAAATATCTAATGAATGTAACACTTYGTTTCAGTCATGGGTCCTGGCAAAACCTAAGTCTCATTTTCTGTTTTCAAATGCAGGAAATCTTGTAGCTCTTGTTACTTATTCTGCTGCMACCCCATCTGTTTTTCTCTTAGACTGCAATTGCTTTTTTTGGGTAACACAGAAGTAAGACCTCAATGAGAGAAGTTAGCAAGTGCCATGGTGTGATTGAAGGATTCCAGTATCATATGAAAACTGCTACATAATTACACAAAAAGACTCAGGTGTTTTGTACTATTAAATTGTATGGTGTAAAGAAAAATAACATATATTGCAGTTGTAGTTCTAAGTAATCAGATACAGTTCATTTTAAAATTAAAATGAGTACTTCAACCACTTTCCTGTAATGATCAGATTATGAAAAATATAATTCAATTGCAGGGATTATATTTTAATCTTCTGAATGTAAGATCTGACTTTKTATTTCTCTTTCAGTAATTTAAACAATAGCAACAGGGTTGCTAAATACAGAGCCAGATGTATTATGTTCATTATTACAAATAATGCACAGRAAAATGCTGAATAACAATAGCTGAAAGAAAAATCCAAAGTATATTAATGTGATAATGTTGATTATGTTTATAGTTAGATAGCAAGTTATGGCTGAACACCATTCAAAACATTTTACAGATTAGGCCTCAGTCCTGTAATGTTTCACTCAGGAAATCTCCCAAGCCATCTGTGAGACTACTATAAGGAACATTTACATCTTGTCATGCATATGTCAGTATGTCTTTCCTGTCCCAGRCCTAGTAATGTGATCACTCTTGTAATATTGACAATATTTACAAAAAAGCAAACAAAAACAAACCAACAACAACAACAAAAGAAACCAATAAAAAACAAAACAAAGCAACAAAAAAATYCCCATTAAAACAAACAGTGACATTAATAAGTAGAAGCCAATAAAGTTGGAAAAACTCAAACTTGCCTTCAATAGCTGCTGGTTTCTTTCTTGGACTGTGTTCTAGAAGAAGACGAGGTGGTACAAATTCCTTATGTCCTGCACCTAAGAATACAGGTTAAGAAGCAGAGAAAATGTAGTCACCAACAGGCTGAGCAGTTTCAATGGGAGGCTGAGCTCCCTTCAAAATGGTTCATGTTAAAAATATTACATTGTKCATAAAAGCTAATATCTTTCAGACACTATAAGAAGGAAATATATTWCTCAAMAAATAGAGTATTTTATTTTTAAGAGTCACATTTGAAACCAATGAAGACCAAGTGACTCAAATACATACTGAAATGCTACAGTTCTGTTTTTCTTCCTTAGACTCAAAAAAGAATAACAATTCTATGTTAAGGTTACATATTCATGACACCTCTTCTACAACAAAGTCTTATTTTCTTCTGTCAAACAAATGATCAGTTGCTCCCTCAAGTCCACTGATTATGAGCTCCTGGAAACATCATTAAAAAGATGATGTTTCTCATCCTTAAGGATTATTCTTAATTAGCCAATACCAACCAGGTCATGCATTGTAAACACTGATGAGGTTCTGATTCCAGCTGCTGACTGAAACATCTCTACTCTCTCAGAGTGTTCAGCTGGGACTTTCTGTACTGTCTTAGCCTTATCATGTTTTGTACAAAACACTTTTCAGCTAGTTTCTCCACAGATTCACAAACATATTTAATTGACTCATATTACTTATGCTTATTTTCTAGTCTATGACATATCTGCAGTCTCCTTATTTCCTTTTAAATTATTTCACTGGCATTTAGTCTCAGTACCTCTCCTGTCACTGTCATTTGGAAAGTGCAATTTTTTGTGACCTGAGAAATAAAATTAAGTACTTAAATATGATAATCATTCAGTCATATACACCAGCATACATTCACTGCACCAGAGTCCACATGCAAACAAAGTGTTAAATCTCAGCTCCAGCTTCACATCAGAAACTCAAAGCCATGCCTCATGCTTGACGACAGACTCAGAAAAGAAATTAAAGTCTTAATGGGCCTTGGAAACTGCAGCATCTTACTTACCYCTCCCATTTTGCAAAGGTGTGCATACTCATGGGGAATGCATGAGAAAAACATCATCTTGAAGACAGCAGTGGGATTTGAGCATCCGGGATTTAATGATACTGCATCTCATCAACATATATACAGTTGCAGGTACATAATTTGCAAGCATATGGTTCAATTAATCCATTAATTTGTATCAAATATCAACACAGAGCTGCTCAAACTTGATGTGTGCTTGAGCCACTGACAAAATGTTAACACATTGATAAAAGCAATGTATTGAAGGTGCTTTGCAATAAATGGTAATAGTCCTACATTTTCCRTGTATTTCCTGTCCTGGCAATAAACCCAAATGGATATTTACCCATATCATCACASAATAAGTATAGCCTTAAAATGAATATTAGGCAAACTTCATGAATCCAGRTGTTTAGCCATGATTTTCCAAATGCTTTATGGYTGAAAAAAAATAATCTTGAAGTTGCAAACTGAACTAATGAGCTGCTGATTACCTTTGTTGCCAACCAGAATAGAGAAGTTATATTCATAACAATGTCAACACACAGAAACCTGAGTAATTGAATTTCCAGTACAGAATGAATACAAAAAACAACATAGCAATTAATGAAGAATGGGAAATCTTATTTTTCCGTCTACATTTGATCAAAGTCACAGAATAAGAACATCAGTTCTTTTTTTTCCCTTTTTTTCCCTTTTTTTTTCCTTTCCAAAACTAGACAACATATTTCCCATTTAGAAAAAATGATAGCTTTTATAACTTGGATGATTTTTTTTTGTGTGTGTGAATAAGGATAAAGGGCAGTGGCTCAGAATGTTGAGTAGATGAGTAACGATGAAAGATAGTCAAGAATTTGGATTGCAGTGTGGAATCTACAGTGTGGGGCAATGATCTGACTCCTCTAGGTCAAATTGTAGGCTGGCCCTATTATCTTCCTGTGCTTTGCTGTGGCAGCAGTTTTCTAATGGTTGCACCAGTGTGTGCATAATGCCAGTATGATACCACTTACTGCTAATGACTTGTCAAGTTCTATTTTATAGCTTTACAAGTTTTAAGCAAATCATTTATTTCATGCAAATTGAACACATGATCCAATAWGAGAGTGTATTAAGTTTAAGATTCACAGATCAAAAACTTTCCCTCAGGCCAAAATGTTTGTTCTGAGCAGGTTCCCATCCACTCTGATAAAAGGCTTCTTTAATGTTTCCATGTCTTATTAAATGTCTCTCTATTCACTTTGATGGGAATGTAAAGGACAGTAAATGAATAAATATTTTATCCATTCTTTTGATGAAATATGTTAAAGGGGATAACCTAAGTCAAATTTCTTTTCCTTCTTTCCTCTTTAAGTTATAAAGCACAAGTGGTATTCTGTACTACAGACAACTCATAAATAGAAATGAGGAATTGGCTTCAACAGATCAGACCCTTAGTACTAAGGAAGTCTACTATCTTGACTGTAGCAGTGGCCAGCTGGACACATATCCATGATGTAAATGAGAGGAAGGCAGAATGTTTTTAATGTTCTCAGTGGACAATCAGATTAGTCCATGAATTATGAGAAGTTATTATCCAGATTACCATTATTATTACTGGGCATACACTTATCACACAGCTTTAAAAATACAGCCACAAAAAGCACTGCATAGTTATTTGATTCTCATTTCAAACATAACCTTCATTTTACTGCTATGAGATAAGCCACTAAGGTTCATTTAAGCTTCTTTAAAAAAAAAAAAAAAAGGTTTTGATTTCTCCAAAAGATGTAATTGCAAGCACAAAAATGGGCATGCATTCTGTCAATCTGTCCCTAGAGTTGATCCACAACATTTCCATGCAATTGTGCTACAGGTATCTCCTTCAGATATGATACTGTAAAGAGCTGACAACAAATTGCATCTGATGAAAACAGACAGATTGAAATATTTTGGATTTAAGTTCATGGGAATGATCTCACCGGGAGAAAAAGCATCACGTTAACACATGAGTACCTTCTGCCACAGCCTGAAGGGAAAGAAASAGGCTGCAAGGATGAGTAGAAGGTTTAGGACTCTAACTAAGTAATATGAGTACTTCATTGAAAATCAGCTACAGTCCTCAAGCTCTGGGAAAATTCTGTCATCAGTGTTTGTCAAATTGCTTGAGATGTCTTGAAGAAATTAATCCTGACTTGGTTTATTAGTACTTTAGAATTTTTATTGCATGATAARGAATACAAGGCAAACTTTAATTACCTTATTTTTATCAATCTTGGAAATGTCTTTTTACGTGTGTCAAAAATGTCATGTTTGAATATTGTATATAATTTGATTTCTTATGATAATATCAAATTATGTGTTTCSTTTCTTTCCTGATCTTCTGAGTTCAATATGTCTGCAGTGACCTTAATAAAGTGTCTAAATATATCTTTCTACATAAAAAGATAAAATACTTGTAAAATTTATTATTATTACTAATATTATTGTTATAATTACTATTATGGCATTTCAGACTGGTGAGTRTTCCAATTGGATATGGAGAGAAGTAATTCCATCACAGAGTATGGAAATACCATTCCTATGAGTGACTCATATCCATATACCAATCACTYGAACAGCAGGAATCCTATGGTTCAACAACACCAACACTTAGTTACAGTTTCTCAGTGCAGCAAAAATACCTTCAAATAAATCTCATTCTGCTCAGATATGACATCATTCCCTAGTRATAGTAAAAATAATTCAAATAAAGTAATTGTCTTTGCAGAGTCATTTGTTAATGAAAAGTAAATTCCAGTTGAATGTTTAATGAATGTTGGAACAAGGCACAGATCAGTGGAATGAAGCAAGACTGCCAAATATGCTTTTAGAGGACTGAAAATGTAATGGAGTCCAACCATTTTGCCCAGGCTTCCAGTTTTGATGTGTAAGTTGCTACAAGTTAAAGGTGAGTCTCTTTCCAGCTTCCAGTCATTATTCTCCAGGCATTAGGCTGTTCTGGGGAAGGGCTTCTCTGCTTAGTATGTGTGTGCATGAAAAACCAGGAGCAAACTGTTTTTCTTTAAGAAAGAACAGCTGAGGATCAAGAGGTGAGATAGTGTAACTATAATGAACAATGCAAATGCTCATTTTCTGGAATGTATTRCTTGAAACAAAATACTGATGTCCCATACAGGCATTTTTTCCTAAGTGCACTGTGACACTGTGACACAAGGAATTCATGCACACTGGCAATTAAATGGTGCCTGGGAATGTTACTGGGCTCTGGAATTCAGACATACATATYCTGCAACATGTTTTTGGATAGCCTCTGACAACTTTGACTTGTGCCAAGCAGCAGTGTCTCAAAAAATTCATTGGCTCAGTTCAGGAATTGGCAGGGGCCAGGGMCCACTCCCAATAGATAGCTGAGATACATCCAGCCCATTTTGACCTTGAGGAAGTGTACTGGATGTGGATCTCTCTCACAGWGAAAAAATCACCTTCAGACAGAGAACAGTACAGTTGAGTTTGATTTAATAATCTAGAAGTGGTTACATAACAAAATTAAGTCAAATGGGAAAGAACAGTCTAAACAGGATTTTAATGACCTATTTGGAACTGAATTTTTGACAGGGGAAGATGGAAATAATGGATAATAAAATGAGACTTTTAAGAAAGTATATTTTAGTAACCAACATATATTTCAGTTTTTTATTTGCATTCAGGATGTGGCTCTTTATTAAATGTTTCATTGCCCAGCATAAGGTGAAACTCTAATTTTGCATAAGGTTGATGACATTACCTAAGAAAAACCTATGCCACAGTATATGTAGTGATTACCAGTAGCAATGCAATCTTTTAAATTTTAGTATTATGTCACGCTGACTATCAGCTGGTTTCTTTTATGATGCTTAAAAAAAGAAGGAAAGGAGAGATTGCATGGGTAATGACAAATCTATCTAGCTAGCCATGTTCCACTATATCCATGTGTTTAAAATCTATCAACAATATCACAAGTAATTCTGGAACTCTACAGAGAGTCTACCTTATGAGTAAAGCACATTATTKTAACATACTTCTTCAACATATAGACAATGAAACCAGGCCTATACAAATAACCTAACAGCCTTGGGAGTTCATCCATCTATTAAACTGAAAGCAAGGACCAGTAGGTTAAAATTGAGGGTGTAGGAATGAAGGATGCAAACTAATATTCWAAGTGTTCTTTTGAAAGGGAGTAGGGGGAAGGATTAAATTTCTTTTCTCAAGGCACCAAAAAATAAGTAGCAGCAACTTGATAGCCTTCTATTTTTAATATAGAAGATTTGAGTTAATCCTTTGTTTTTGATGATAGATTCCTATATATGTTTTTATGTAGTAATAATGTATGTTATGTACATGTGCATGCATGAACATATAAATGCATATCAATACTTATTTAGAATGAATCATAGAAAGGTTAGGGTTGGAAGGGACCTTGAAGATCATCTATTTGCAAATACCATGGTTTAGTGATGTTTCCAAGSAGAAAATACTTGATTTGGTAATTAAACAGGTGTGAGAATCATTGTTGCAGACTCCTGCAGGTTGTGTGAACATCAGTTGCTGTGTTTTCACGCAGACACCAAATCCAATTAAAGTCACAGCTGGGAATTTGTTTGATATATTTTTCTTTTCCTGTGCATTYGTATCTCACACAGTGCAAGAGTGCATAACAAGTGTACAAATGAGGCAGGCAAGAGAGGCATGGGTAGAGCTATTRGWGTTWTGGGKKTTTTTTTCAGTTTTAACTTAAAGTGGATACCATGGGTCCAGAAATGCATGCAATGTATTTTAGCTGCATGACAGACCCTGCAGTTTAATCTATTTATAAAAAAAAAATCTGTTGAGAACTCTCCTACATAGATTTTTACCACAAAACTCCTCTTTAACTCAGTCCATATTTGTGAAAACTGTTTTAATTTTTATGTTCAGAAGACTGAAGTMATTGAGAAGTTAAGAGCTAAGCATTAACAGTTTTGTCATTATAGGTTAAGTAAGAAGTCACACAGCYTTTCCTGACATTAAAATAAAATTGAATCGAAAAAACTGAAAATTGAATTTGCTGCCTCCACATCCTCCCATTATTTATCACAGGCAGTTAGCAGGTAAAAATAARCCTACATGTTTTGTTTAGAAATATCAAAAGATGGATCTCAAAGAACTAAGTACCAGGACAGTGGAAATTACAGGTTGTTGCGTGGTAATGATGGGTTATTATATGCATAGTGGAGTACAAAAAGATTGTAAAGGCAGATTATAAAATGRAAAGACATTTCAGTCTTTCTCTCTCTCCCCAGATAACCTTCAATAAATTGGTATATGCAGCAACCCCTAGCATAATTAATATGAATATCAGGAGTTGGCATAGATGCCATTTTTTTTCACAATATGAAGTATCCAATTAAAACAGAAAACACTGCAACTAAATACTTGCAGCTAACAATTAAACAGAACAGAGGGATCTTATGAGCTGTTACGACGAAAAGTAATAGACACTGACTATGCCATATGARCACTGCTTAGTAATTTATGTTCTTTGTATTTGGTTTATCTGTACATATCATTGTTTCAACCATCCTTAATCCAACTACATCTAAGAAACATTTCAGTGCTCAAGTCAGAAATGCTAAAAGTGATGCTGCAAGAATGCTAATGCTTTATGTTGTCTTCAAGAAAGAATGCAGATGCCAATTTTTTCAAAACACAAACAGCCTAACATGGATAAAATAAAATTACAGATAAAATTAAAATTTGTGATAATCTATCACAATTACAGATATTTATAGATAATGAATATATTTAATATAAAAATCACTGGAAGTCAAACTAAATCAAATTATCTCTGTGCCCAAGCCACAAAATTTTTCATATCTCTGAGACTTTTTTGCTAGAATGAGACAGACAAGAAGTTAATGATTATGTTACCTGTCTTGTCTATACTTGACAATCACCTAAGACASTGAATCTATAGCTGTTTTTCAGAAGTTAGAATTTCAATAATGCAGTCTGAAGTTATAAGGAAAAGGACTGAGAGGTTTTGTTGGAGCAAATATCAGAGAATGGTCCAAAGGTGCAGAGGTGTTGGCTCCTAATTCCTGTTTATTCACTCCCACTGAAATCACTGGGAGSTAAGTGCCATGGCTGTAGTTATGAGAAATACTTGAAGAAAAACCTGCTGGACATAATGATTATTTWAAACCAATAATTCTTTGGTAACCACTGATTCTTCTTTCCCTTTAGTTTTGCCAGGGAAAATGCTCTATCCTTTAAAGAAGTTATTTTTAGGACAAAGGGCCCTGGGTTAATGAGGCCCTCGTGCTCAAGGCATCCCCCATGATTTTTGGGTAAATAAATGACTTAACTTACCATGCCTTTCAATTGAACCTAGAAATGAATCTAACAGAAATATTAAAAAAAAAAAAGAAAAAAGTTGTAAGCATACAGCAACTAAAAATTCCAAATCTTAAATTCTATGAAATTGGAAGATATAAAGGCTGAGCTCTTGTTTTGATCCAAAAAATTGTTTAGGTGTCTTTTGTTTGAATCATTTGGATACAGAATGTCTTTCTTATTCAAGAAAATATTTCTGTTTCTTCTTTTCCCCTTTCACTCATTCCCAAAACACTATAGCAACTGGAATGCATTTTTTTCCAAATGGCACCACTGTTTCCTTGATTGAGTCAACAGCTGTTCCTGATAATATAATTTGAAAACTTATAGAAAACTTGTYATTTCAAGCCTTGATTTGAACAAAATTCTTGCTTGCACATTTGCAGCATATTTCTTGAAGGTGTGTAGGCTCTCTCACTACCAGACATTTAAAAGTTAACTTTCAGRCAGTTATATCTAGATAAGTCACCCAAGGGATCCATTTATAGTAAATGGAGAGAAATTGGTACCTTCAAAGGGTGATTAATCTTTTCTATCTTAGGCATCTTTCTTAGGATGAAATTGTCCTCTGGAGGCCTCCATTTCATACCACTGGCTATAAAGACAGCTAAAGGTTAAAGTTGGGCAATTAACTTTCAGGTATATAAGTGAGATGCAATGAATTACAAACATTTTATTTTGCAGTTGACCATAAAGATGATGCTTCTTGTCACCAAAATATTGCAGGACTAAATACTGTAAATACTGTCTGGTGACACATTGCTCCCCAAACTGCCAACAATTATGTGAAAGAATCTCACATATGGAAAGGATTTTGTTTTTAAACCTAACTAAAAAAAAGCCAAAAATAAAACCAAAAACRCCCCCATTGTTTTGGTATAATGTGTGTGGGCATTGAACACCTCTTGAAATCTGTTATTTGTCAGATAATACYGAGTGTATTGAAGTACAAAGTGAAACAATAGGAATGAAGGTGTATTATCAGAGGGAGGAATAGATGTTCCTGATGAAGAAAAAATGAAGTAGATTCGACTCATTATAAGTATGTATCATTAGTTATACATCTTTTTGACAGGGCAGATACATGCGGGAAGAAAGCTGACATCAAAAGAAAGATGCACCTGAGGAGAGAATGGTGAAAGGAATGGATCTGCTACAATTTACAGCCCCAGTGGCTGCAGATGAGATGCATGAGTAGGTGGGCAAATAACAAGGCAAGGAGAGCATKTGTTGCTTATGCCAAAGCTGGACACTCTTCTGTCTACTGCATTTCACGTTCTCAGAGCAGAAGAGTTGAGGAATTCTTGCTAAGCTGAAATGTTTCATGATGGAATGTATCTTCTCAAAGTACTTGTAGATCCCTTCTATGCTCTTTTTATCTATAKGATATGGTAAACTGATACCATTACTGTTGTTGAAAGTGAGCTTCCTCATTTTCCAGCAGAGACAGCATAGAATTCTATMTTGSGATGAGAAGAGTAACTTCTAGTTTCACAATAGAGATGTAGGCTTTTCATTTTTTTACAAAAACTGCAGGAGAAAACTGGAAGCCCTTTAAAACACATTTTTTTCCTTCTTCYTGATGTTTAAGTGTATTCAGCATCAGGAGGTGTTTAAAGGAACATTGTAGAGATGTCAGTTATTTTCCTTGTCCTTAAAGTTGAGAGAGATTCAATGTATGGTGATTAAATTCCCTAAGAATTTTCAGGATTATGTTCTAAAGGCAACAAATTCATTAGCTCTCTCATAATTTTAGAGTTATCTAACCTGGGCTTATAAAACTGACTGAAGGAGAAGATTGTGGGTTATCATGTCTCATCAAAGACAGATATTCATTGCCAATCCATGTAGGATTCCTGCTTTACTGCAATGGTTGGCATTTAAGATGCTGGTGGCCATCTTTTTTAGTTTAAGCAACTCTTATGATGGAGCCTTAACTCCAACTTACTCTGACAACCTCCCTATAACCATTCCAAGTGGGCCAACCCTGCTTCCATCTACTGTTTATTTCCTGCTCACACTTGAGTGATGACAGGAGTTCCGTGTTCATCCATGCAAGTCTCTTTCCCTCTTTGGTTTCTTGCTCATTGGGGCCCATCGTTCTTGAGCCTGGAGGAAGTGATCTTTTAATATCAACCAGATCTCTTGGACCCCTTTTTCTGCAGGGTCTGCTGCTGTGGAATCCTTCCAAGRAGATCCCTAAAGAGGCTAAAGTCAGCTGTCCTGAAATCCATGGCTGCAACCTTGCTTTGCTGCCCTGCTTCCTCCTTGCCCAGTGCTGAGCTCCACAATCTCATGGTCACGGTGGCCAGGGCATCCCCCAGCCTTCAGCTCTCTGACAAGGCCTTCCCTGTTTGTCACTATGAGGTAACCAGCACACATCTCTTGTGGGGTCCTCCACTACCTCTGTCATGAACTTGTTAACAATTTACAGGAGTTTCCTGGACTGTTTGTGCCTTGTGTTACTTCTCCAGTAGATATAAGGGCAGTCACATTCCCTCACAAGAACCTGTGCCTGCGACTTGAGGCTGCTTCAAGCTGCCTGGAGAATGCTTCCATTTTTTATGGAAATMAATTATGACAATGAGTCATTAAATGCAATTACTATTTTACAAAGTCACTTGCTAAACTTATTTTTTTCCTTTTAAATAGGAAACAATTTGTTTACTATTAGCTGTTTAGGAGAGGGTTTTTGGCATTAAACTTTTTCCTTTATTTTCTAAATGGCTTACTTTTCAGAACTAAAGTAGTTGACTCTTTTGATGATCCTCCATTGAAATCACYCTTTATTTTGAAACTTGTTTACTGAAACATAGGAAATTTTTATAATACTAAATAGTAGTAAAAAAACATAATGTCAGTATGAGAATAATTTTTTTACTCTAATCTCTCTGCCTTCACAGCTTAAATTGTTTTGTTTCCGTTAAAATCAAAGATTTAGACCCACTTATATCAGCAAAGGTTTTTGGCTTTCTCTTGTATAACATAATTTTGACCCTCAGAATACTTTGCAGTGAACTATCAAAGACAGACATCCATTCCTTTCTGTAGAAGCAGAATACCACACATTCCCTTTGTARCTGTTTCCAAGAGAGGGAGTAGTTTGAAATTTTTTGGCCAAGTTACAATGAAGTGCCATAAGAGTGTTGACAGATGCAGCTCCTTGTGCCAGCATCTGGCTCTGATTCACAGTGGGATGATGTAAACTGGGAATAATGGATAGTTGTTATGCCTCTGTRGGATGGTGTCAAGATTGTATGCTGATAACATCCCGTTTGAGAGATCAATGTCATTTCAGAGTTGGATGACATAGACAGGTTTTGGGGAGGGGGGGGACATAGACAAGAACCTTGTTTAAATGAGATCAGTGGATATCCTCCAATAGTTTCTTATAGCTGAATAGAAGTTTAAAAAAACAATATTTAACTTCAAATGACAGTGTTTATTGTAAGAATTGCACATTAATAAATTAGAAAAAAATTTAATAATGCAAACTTAATTTTAAGTTTATCCTACATGTATTTAAAATTACTGTTCATTAATTATTTCCTTTCAGACTCTTTGAAAAGTATTCAAAACTCTCCCAGGATATTACTATAGAAATAAATACTTCTGTAGTTCAACCATCTCCATTTATGCCATCCACAGAAACAAATGGGTTGGCAAGGGTTTCATCATGTGAACAGATTTTTGATAAACTGATGGACAATTAACTGTCATCTCTGAAGAAGAATCCAGCTGCATGTTTTCAAATTTTGGGGTACAATATTTCCCTCAGCAGGCAGTAAAAAAGGTAAAAAGATTAAAAAGTAAAACTGGAAAAGTCTCACTGCCTTTCATATTTTTCTTTAACATTTCACTTAAACAAATATCTGCCTTGCTTGTTTTCTACCATTGAGAGCAGGGCTTTTGAGTAGTTTGCACCAGGAAGCATCTCCCCACAGGAAAAAAAAATTCTTTAGCATTTTCTTTCAAATGTGAAATACCATAACTCAGTTGAAAGCTTTTCATGCTGAATTTCTCTAAAGAGCAAGCTAATAATATGCTACTTTCTTATTTATTATGACTGATTTTTATTTCTTTTTCTAATTGCACTTCATTAAACATATCYCCAGAGAAACTGTATCAAAGTTGTCTCCATGTAAGTGTAGTGTAACAAGCTGAAATGTTACTCCCTGTCATTGCRATATCCACAACACGTCCTAGTCTAATCAAGTAGGAGTGACACTTAAAAATAGTTCAAGAGCCTAAAGCGTTTTGCTATCGGAACAGTGGAGGGCAAGTATTCAGTTCCAGTGCTACAGCCCACCCACAGCACATACAGGTCTTTTTACTTTCAAAATTAATCTTTATTGTKCTARAKTTTGTTGGGGTYTTTTTGTTTGTTTGYTTGCTTGTTTKGTTGRTTTTTTTCTGTAATATTGTCCATGATCTTTCAATATTGGTGTAGCTTTATACCAATATCTCAATTTTTTTATATATTAAAAGGCAAGTATCATACTGACAGTCTTGAAATTATCTTGCTGTACTGTGTAATAACAGTAGTCCCTTCTCTTTGACAGAATATTTCTTAACAATGAAGAAGAGGTAAGCCTTGGAAGAAAATTGCAGACATGAAGGAATTTCAGTCTACACTTTCCAGGACCAAGCAGTCTCTAAGATTCACCATGAATTCTCATCACAATTTGCCTTAATTTTTTGACTCTTCGTGTTTGTTGGGGGGGGGGGGGGGGGGGGGGGGTTTTGAGCTTTTGAGGAGGGTGACGGGGGGTGGGTCGGGGAGGGTTCCATGAACATTTGTGCAAAAGGTGAAGCTTCAATGATTTTTTTAATGAGAAGGTGACTGTTTTACCCTACAGGATACTCTCTTATAATGTACACATGCCAAAAATCCTACGGTTTTTCCCTAAGTCAAATATTTTTCCAACAGTATAAGTAAAATTTTCTWCAACACATTGGCTTTTGCATTGGCTTTGGGACTGGCTTTGAGACTGGCTTTGASACCCTRGCATGGAAATGCAGAATGAACATAYAAGGGTAYRTTGATGAAAGGAGYTGATATGGCCACATTCCTTTGCAGTGTAGCTGTTTTTGGAATGTAGCTTGGCTATGTAGAGGTAGCTCCTTAGGGCAATCACGTGCTTCAGTGCTAAAGTTTTATAAAGTCTAAATTGTGAATAAAACCACACCTGTGCTTTGCTGCCAATTAGGCAACTGTAAAGATCATCCAGTAGTGAGYTGGGTGTGCTGTGAAATGCAAGTGGTTTAACCAAACTCAGAACAAAGTAAAAGTACGCATGCAAAATTAATTTTTAAGTGATTAAAAAGAAAACAAAATCACATCACGAGGAGACAACATACCTGTGAGAAAAAAAAGGTACATTTTATGACTAAATACCCAAGACRTGCTTATCACTCTTAATTCAGCATGCTGAGGTTCCATGCAGAAAGACAGACATGCAAGMATCCAGTTCCAGTGGTTGCAAAACAAAAAAGGGATTTCATCAGAACAGCTCCTTGATCTGCCAGAGTGGTGGCTGGCAAGCACTGCAGGGAAAGCAGGGACAGAGTGYAAAAACAGGCGTGAGGCACTGGGCAAATAAAACTGAGTAGATCCAGTTAACTTGGAGAACCATGTGCTCTGTGCTGAAAGAGTGACCAATYAGTGCCCCTGAAATCCCTCCACATGGGTGAGGATTTTAAACTCTCTAAGGTCAAAAAAATAGTCCTGAAAACAAGTGTTAAAATTTCTACTAAAATAGAACCCTCTCTCCTACCAATAAAAAAATAAATTATGAATAAGAACATTAGAAATATTACTGAGTACAAAATACAGGGATATCAAACCAATTATCAAATACATGGAATAGACTATATCCATTAATCTATATAAGTCAGTGACCTGCATCAAAAATGTTATCTTGGACTTAAGAAAAATAAGACAGTGGAAAAATAAAGATACCAGTCAGATATATAATGTTCTTGATAAATAAGCTTTCCAACTAAGGTTTTAATCTTTATAAGGAAATCTTGGAAAATTAATCCAGAARGAAATGTATATTAATTCTTCCTTTACTGGTCAACAAAAGGAGTACAATGAAGTTTGGGCAGAGCAATTTGTTAATGCTGAGACAGTACTGCCTTGGCTGAGCAGCTGTAGTCCAGGGACAAATAAGACCAGAAAATCTATGAAAGGAGGTTCAGCAGTCCTCTGAGAAATTGTCACTTATCACAAGCATGTTAGACAGAAGGTAAAAAATATTTTTAAGGCCCATTTCTCAAGAGATAAAATCAGAAAGCAGTTTTTTATACTGTATGCAGTAGGCCTCTACCTATAAATGTATCAGTAGAACCCAACTGGTGACTGTTGCAGTCGTGATAGTCATGGGAAGGACTTCTGGATTAGAAAAAATGATTTTATGGCTAAAACTCCACTATTATCTATTGTAAAGTGCTGAAAACCTCAAATAATTCTCTTTCATAAAAAATAAAAGTCTTGGAAGTTATTGGATACTGATACAATTATTGTGGCTTAAGGGAGGACATCCATAAAATTTGTCAGTATCAAGGACAAATACTAACCAGCAAAACAAGAAAACCAGCCAAAKCTGTRTGAAGCAGCTTAGCAAAAATTCTTYCTTATATGACTTCCTTGAATTCCCTGTGTACATTTAAGTAATTTTTTATAGCTAAAACTGCAGTGTCATGATGAATCTTTRTGCAAGTGAAGAATATTTCAGCTTCATTTTTTCAAATCAACACAAGAGCATTAACTGACCTCCAACAGATTGATGTGACTGACAAAATGCATTAATTRATGTATTTTAAAATCTGTGTTTATTAAAGAAACTTAAGGAACTGAGCTTTACTTTAAATGTTAATTGTTTGAGCACTGTAAAATGCCATATTAAGTGAACTACTTTTCTATAAATTCTTGCTAAAAATTTATATAAAAATAAAACCCCCCTAATCTTAGAATTACTATATATTAATTTTTACAATAGGAAAATACTTTGAAAGAAAAAATGCTGAATTATAATACTATTAATGATATTATAAATCCATACATTTTGCCTAAGGAATCAAAAATTCATGTTTGATGTAATCAATCACAGAAAAATACCAGTATGGTTATCAAAGGAATCTTCTGTGACAGAATTTTTTTTCTTCTTCACAAATAGTAATATTGAGATTGATAGAAATTATTCCTTGTTTGAAAGAATTGCAGTATCAAGGTGATTGTAATTCCTCAGCTGATTTGCACTCAGAACTCTTTGGACAAAGTTCTTTACCATAAAATACATAGAAAGATAAAAGGATAAGATATACCAGATTGTAAAGCTARTTGGATATCAAGGTTAATGAAGGGTGTTTTCCCCACATTTATCCATTCAGTAAAATGAATTACAATAATATTTCTGTTCACAAAAGTACAGTGTAAAATGAGCACTTTGCCTGAGAAAGACAGTAACAAACTGACCAAGTMCTGTTTGGTGGYACCCAATGATTTCCAAAAATYAAGGCTSATMATAYCTGACCTCTATTTGTTTCTCAGAARCACTGAGTAGCRTTTCTGGAGTCTGGATGTTTCAGCATTGCCTTTCACAGCTAGTGGGTTGACTAAAACTTGTTTTGAAGGCAATGCTTTCTTTTTTTCCCCTTCCCACAAAAAGGTATCTGGCTTCCACACARCAACCACCTGCAGCATTTAACATCAGGGGTCAGCAAGTGACTTGAGAGGTMTAAAAGCAGCCACTTTACAGGTGGAGCCCCAGGTGGACTTTGGGAGATGTTAAGGGGCTGTCCTTTTCCTAATCTAAAAATTAGATTATTTAAGATACTTTATGACTTATTTCCTCTTTTTGGATCCTAAACTTGTCACCCTGGTTTTATATTCACCTGTAAGGCCATCTATCACCCTATGCCCATTTAATGTCTTTCAGCTCTTTAACCTGTGGTTTCTYACCACAAGTCTGTCATAGCACACTGGTGTGACACAAGACTGGTTATGACTCAAGACAAACACTGGAAGGGAAGAGTCAAGTCTTTATYTTCTGAAATTCAAGCTACAGACTATCCTTTCTATCTCACTGCTCCCCTTCATGGTTTTCCCAGTTTTCTTGTAGCTGGAAAGGTCAAAACTGAAAAAACCCAAACCTTCCATTCCTTCAGCATGTCTGCTCTGCCTCAGGAGAGTSTCAAACAGGCCAGGGAGCCTCCTGGGAAAAAAGGGCTTTTTTGCTGCTGCTTGCAAATGTCAGGAGAACTATAAACATGATCCTGAGGATCTCCATTAATGTATTTCTCATGTGATTTGTTGATGGTACARCTGTGTAAATCCAGAAGCTAGGTAGTTCATGCTGGTACAGGGCAGTATTTTTTGAATCAAAGAATGACTGACAGTCTCAGGAAGGTTTGGCTGATCATTCTCCTACTTTGTGCTTAAAGCAGTCCCTCTGTTTATAACTGGCTGTCTTTAGAAGTCCTGAGGTGATGCAGTATCTTGTTCTCTTTTAATGGAACTCACTACCTCTCCATGTCACTCTTTGAAAACAGAACACACAAATCCTCTCCCAACAGTCCCAAGCTTGTTCATTTTCCCTCCACAGAAATCTGGGTCCTCCCTCTCCCCTCTGTGAGAGCCTTTCTTTCTTGGCTACATCCTTACAATTTCCCAGCTCTGTCTGAACCTGGGTATGTCAAGTTCAGACCTTTACATGAGAGGAYGTAAGCCACAAGGCAGAGATAAGAAAAAAACCAACAAATTCAGATGTGTACCAGTGGAGAGCTTGTTGAGCAAATAACTGAATAAACAAACCTTTTAAGGCTTCATGTGTCCTTAAATATTYTCTCCTTGACTCTTTTCATGAATATTATTGCTTTTCATTCCTAGGGTTATGTCCTTTCTATGGTATGTCTAGACTTCAGCAGGAAGAATGTTTATTAAATAAGGTCAGGRTAGACTTAATACTTTGAGATKATGCTCAGCCATCATCAGTAGCTCTATCTTCTTTTTTCAGTGAGGAATTAACTGTCTGTGTTAGAACAGATTGGCATGAAGATGTGGGAAAAGAGAAGATAAGGCATAGAAGTGGTGGATCAGCTAAGGTATTTTATATACTAGCAACAATGAAATTCTGTTTTTGAAGCATTTTGGAGTTAAGACTTGTTATTTGTGGAGAAAAAAAAAACCCAATAAGCAAACAATAAGCTCCTTCCTCTTGTGCCTCAGCCAAAAAAAGCATGGAAAATTTAAGCATTTCTGCAGCCTTCCATTGACTCTACTTTTAACATAACCTTGATTTTAATTCATGCATTGTAGACAGAAAATTAGAAGCTTTAATAAAACAGCCATTAGCTCTTATGCTTTATTAAAACTATTTGCACACTCTTTGCTGCTCTTGTGAGACCTTTCGATAGTAAAGCCCAAACTTTTAATACATAAAGGAGCAAAAACTCTCAGGGAAACCGAAGAAGATTAGAACAGAGTTCAATGATATTGGAAAGTACCTGGATAAAAATCCCCGTGCGCAAACATGTCAATCACATAGCGACAGAATGCATATTGATCTAACAGAGCAAAAAGGAAAAGAAGAGTAATGAAGAAAGTAAATTTAGAATCTCATTTGTATTTAACAGTGAAGATAAAGTTTGGCAGCACAAAGACATCTCAGTAGCCTTTTCATGGGTAGTCTTATTATGTAATCTTATTATGTAAAATATTTGTGCTTTTTTCCTAACCTTCAAGTGATTCCCATGTTCAGAAAGTGGCAATTTGTTGTCCAGATCTAATTCAAAACCTCTAGTCAAGAACTGCAAAGCTGCCAGCGTCCTAGAGCTCTTTTTCTGGGCCAGCTTTTCTTTGAATATATCCTAACCCCATGCACAAGTACAGTGCAAACTGCTGCCTGGCCACAGGTCTCAGAGACTTTTTGTCATCTGTGAAGATCAGTTTCACAGACAGCTGATAGCAAACTTTAAAAAAAGGTTTTGCATTGCAGTATTTTGCTAATATGTCTTAACCTGTAGAATAAAAATGTGTATTTTGTGAATGGGACTATAAAGAGAAATATGTGTACTTACACTCCTATATCTACAAGATTTTCCACAGAATTCTACTGTTTCACTGCAGAATCATTTTCGAAACAGTAATCTTTGCAAATATATATGTATACATTAAATTTGTGTGTGTATATATATATATATGTCTGTTTTTTTAAACTGTACTCTTCAGAAATTAAGGCTTCTGAATCTAAATAAAATGCTGATTGCAGARGTGTTGATTGTCTATTGACTTCTCCTATACATAAGCAGATCTGGAAAGCTTAATAAAAATTTCTAACATTAAGAATGATAAGGAAAATTATCAGCTTTAATTGACAGCTCTGGTTAGCTAAGTTAGTTCTCAGCTGCWTCTCAGCTGGAAGCATATCCATCCATCTGTCCAAGACTCTTCTAGCACAATTTCTTCACTGTAGAAGTTACATCTCTTCCTCTCTCCACCTCCTGCAGCATCCGTGTCTTACTCACTTACAAAGCCACTTGCTTTCCCCATTGCCAGCTCCAAAATAAAATTATGCTGGCTTTGGAATAATTAAAGTTTTTAAAATGGCATTGTTGTTACATTTAAATGCRAAGTGTAATTTCCAAGTATGTCTCRTTAYATTATTGACTTTYATGCTTAGGTCACTGCTACGTCTGTATCACATGATGCTGAGGCATTTTTGTGACTGCTGCTCTGTTGTGTTGACTGATACATCAGTCCTTGGATGAAGAGCTACAGCTTTCAAGTCATTGTTTCCTATGCAGATGTAGAAAAGGTTTACCAACTCAACAAACATCCAAACATTTATTCTAGTTGATGGAATCCGAGGCAGCTGTTTTGTGTTGCTGAGATGGCAAGGGTAATACTTAGTCAAGATTGTAGAGCCTGGGGCAAAACTTTCAGCAGGGCAGTGGCTGTAAACATTGCCTTTAAAAGCCTCTAATGAATATTCATAATAATTTTTACTTTCATAYTTGGGAATTCAAATGTATCTTTCTGGCTGACTCCAACTTTACTACTTCCGTCTTTTAGGCTACAGTATCTGCCATAAGTCTATATGATAATTCTAAAAAAAAAAATAGCAGCATATGTGTGAGAAAACAACTACAGATCTGTTTTCTTAAGCCCACCTAAAGCTACTGAAGCCAGCAAASTGTTTGCACTGACATTGACACAGTTGCAATAGGTCCTCAGTGAGTATTTATAAATAAAATGGATCAATGGCAACACCTCAGCCCAGAAAGCAAATGGCAGGGCACAGTTCTTGCACGAAAAGCTGCTTTTCCTAGTTCTATTTTGCCAAAACAAGCTGCCTCTACCCTTGGTGCCTATTGGGAAGACCTCCTGGACCATTTGGGGCATTGTACAAAAGACTGCTTGAGGATATGGAACAAAACTGTGGCAGGGGACAATACATTTTATGGACAATCCCAGGGGAGAGCACAAGCCTGCGCTGATTCTATTTGAGCTGTGATATAGATATAGCCTGAAGCCCCAGAACCACACCATTTAATTGATATTAAAATGATCTATCCTTTAAACATAGTAGTATGGACCAGAAATAARCCTGACTGTGTTGCTGATTTTGTTTTTGTTGTTGTTGTAATTTTTTTTTTATTTTGGTGGCTATATTTTATTTTGTTTTKTGGAAATGTAATTTGAATTAARTTTTTTTWAAAAAGCCTTAATTGTACCTYARAGAAAAGATTATGTAWTAAWTTTTTCCTCATATTATTTCTTTAGCAACTCAACCCAAAAAATGGAATTAATAAAAGAAATTGAAGGCAGAATGTGAAACTCTCAATAACAAAAATATAATTTCTATATGGCATAGCAAGGTGCACTATWAGGTCCTATTTAAGTTCATAGGAATGCTACCAGTCAGTAAAGATTGAAATCTAAGGAATTTTAAACGAATATGATTTTTCAAGTGCCTTTTCATGGCTAAAAATTCATTTTAATCTAAACTCCTTTATTATAAGGAGAATTTCACACTTTAGTTTTCCCCTATAACTCTATTATGGTAGCAAAAATATTCAATAATTACTAATAAATCACGTCAAAATTTGGGACTACATTTTTAATAATAAAAATACTCATAGATTGTTTCTGTCTCTGGACTTAAAGTGCTTTACCCAGGGAGATGACCTATCATTTTTTATTTAAATTTCAGTAGTAAATGATGCAACAACTCCTTTGTGATCACTGCTATATTTTTTTCATTGTTTCAGATAAGCTGGCAGAACTGCTCCCTTGAACTTGTAAAAGTAAAGATTTCAGGATCAGGAAACCTCCACAAAACTGCATCAGCTTTAAAATTATGTTCACTTTGGGTCACAGTGGGACTGAAACATAAAAATGAATTTTTTTAGAGTATCCAGCTGGGCAGCAGTGGATTTTGGTGGAAAAGGGAAGCATGACTGTAAGAAATGCAGCTTTCACTACGGGTGTGTAGCCCTGTCTCCAGTGATAAAGGCAATTGAAGAGGCTCTTTCCTTCCTCCACTCCGTCTGCTTATTCTCACTTTTACCTGCTRGGATTCCTTGCACAGTCTCTGGGGTAACACTCTAAAGCAGACTTGTAAATTAATCTGTTAATGTTTGATGCCAAGATGGATCGTTTTGCTAATATTTATCAGCTTAAGTTGTTGGGAATCCCACAAAAAAAAACCAAACCAACAAACAAAAACCCACTACTATTCTATTGGTCTCTGTAATCTTTGATCCCAACTTAAGATATTTTGTTGTCATCTGCACAACATTTCTTTTTGAGAGTTTTATCCTSAACAGTATGGAGTGGATCCCACTGTGCACTGAAACTCTGCCAGAGCAAACAAAAAATGGAAAGAGATATTCACCTCCCAAGAGAACTGAACAATTTGCTGAACTCTGTCCTTGGCCACAGCAATCAGTGTGATAGATGCTGCTTTGATTCCATGCCTCAAAGGTCTCAATATTTCAAGTAAAAAACAAATTAACTGGAATACAAATAAATGTTAAAAAAAATAACTAGTTCAGCACACTAAGCATGTCAGAAAGTGGGCTATGTCTCAAACTCTCTCACTTTTCTAGAAAAGTATAATTTAGGCAACTCCTAAGGGGTCCAGAGCGATGGTTATGAAAGTCTAAGAGAATCTGATCAGGCAGACTCAGATATCCAGGCAGGGACGGCTTCTTTGATGTTCAGGCACAACGATTTATCTGTGGTTAAAAGCTGAAAGGATCAGATAGGTGCACTATGCAACACTGAGCTGCCTCTTTCAATGTCAGAATAATCCCGTGGCTGCAGTGTGGCAGTTCATACAGAAAGCCAGGTCCTGCTGCTTTCCTTCATACAAAATTGTACTTAGTGCTGTAGAAATGCCACAGGGAAATCAGGGAACCAGTCTGTGCARCCTGGGAGTAGAAGAACCCAGGCTTACTCTGACAAAGTGGAGCATATAGTTAACGCCTTGTTAACTATATGGTGTCGATACAAGTTGATTCTTTATGATTAAATTTTTTCCTTTCACAAGAGGAATAGCATTTCTTTCCTTTTTGGGAGAAATTTGGAAGCTGTCCACATTAAATTACATCAGGCAGGTATGCCACTATGTTGTACAATACCTGACAACCTGACAGTGCCTCATACAATGTGATGCTAGATAAATTATTACATTTCCTTTACACTGTCACTATTTTCATTATGATTACAGAGGRCATATGCAGATGTAGAAATAAACCAAAATTCCCAATAGGTTATTGGACAGTCTGGATTTYCAAAAGTAATTCTGCTTGCAATCTACTACATTAGATGCTACTGAGCATATCCAWGAAGTCTCAGACCTATCTGAAGAGAAATTGGTCCTTGGTAAAGAWGGATTTAAATTAAAATGAAACTTTAGCCATGACAAACTTKTAAAACTTTCTGATTATATACATTWAACTTATWTTAAATGTCCTAGCAGTGTGAGGTTCATGTGGAATTTATTTGTACTGCATTTTTTTTTCATGGGTGGACTTCAGTCCTTGAGAGATTTAACTCCATTCTCTCTCTTTCTTCCCTACTACCTTTTTAGGATCTTCRTCTGTTTCCTCCTCATTTTGTTTACCTTTCTTGTCCGATTTAGTTACAGTCTGAAGAGCTTTCTCCTCCTTAACTTTCGTTTTGGCCTTTATTAGCCCAGTTTCTGTTGTTTTTGTCTCTGTCTGCTTGACCTTCTCTGCCGTCTTTGCTTCTCCTTTTCCATCCTTCACTTCCTTTTTAACTTTTGCTTCCACTTTAGTGCTCTTTACTTTCTTCTCCTCTGCAGGTAATAAAGAAAAAGCTTTCAGTGTCATTCTCTGCCCCCAGTATAATACTCAGTGCCATTTACTTTATATTGTGCTATTAATAATGAGCATTTCTTCATTATGAACAGCTTGGTAAGATCTGATGAAAACTATAATCCCCTCAAACCAGGCACAATTAAACAGAAATATGAGATCCAAAGAGGTTTTATCCTCAGTRCTATACCACATACTTACCTGATGCTAAATATAATAGAATATAACAAATAATTTCAAGTGTTTTTAATATGATAGTTTTTATGGTATAAACTTGGGAGCAGGATGATGGTCATTAAGTTAACAAATATGAGAGGTACTATCTGAACAAGTTTAGACTTCAGAGTTAAACTGTTGTCAGCTGGAAAAACAGTGCTTGGTCATTTTTAAAGGTTGCTGTCATGCATTGATTCCAGGTCTCAGTCCAAGAGGTTTTGAGTTCTTGAGTCTGACTCTACACCAGTTCTTGRGGCTGAAAGTGTCTGAGACCAATTCATGAGATGTCCTTCTGCAGAGTGAGGAGGCTTCCAAGAAGAATTACCAAATTTTAAATATCAGTAGCTGAAGCTACACAGAGCTAGGTGAGACCCAAAACATTTCTGCTTTTATGTGTCAGCAACTTTTTCTCACCTGAGCCATGCATGCTCCCAGTATGTTTCTAGTTCACTACATTGGAAAATCCAATAGTAGTATAAACTACCACTGGATATGCCTTAAATTAATCTGTTTAGTGCAAAGTTCTAAGTTTTCTTCATAGATCTAAGTGTCTCCATCCTCAAAGTAAAACTTGTATGCTACGAAATTAATGTTTTCTGTAAGGCTCTAGACTTCTATTTCTGTTAAATCACTGAGATGATTAAACTGATTTTATCAACATGTAAACTGGAATATCTAGCTATTGCAAACCAGAATTCAGAKATTTATATAAGAGAATTACTACTCCCAGAGAAAGACAGGCATTGCCAGCTAGTGGAGAATTAATTTCCTTAACTAGTTATAGTGAAAATGCATGCCAGATCACTTGCAGGTAGGCTTATTTGTTTTTCAATGAAATGGTGGTTCATACTTTTATTCTCAATTTGAAATTTCAACAGATTTTGAAAGAGATCAAGCAAAGAGATCAAGCATTAACCTTTGGATGTTCTAGAGACATTTTCATTCTGATTATATAGTCATTTCATTTTAAATTTATGCAGCTGATTTTTCACGCGCATTTACAATCTCTGTTTGAATAAAATAAAGTGTATGCATTTTGATGTCAATTCAGTTTAAAAATTGTAGTACTTGTAGTAATTGTAGTAAAAATTCAGTTTAAAAATAGATAAATAATACCTTTGGGAGGAGGTTTCTTTTCAGCTTTCTCGTGTCTTTCAGGTGCATCTTTTTGAGTTACTAGAAATGAGAACAACTGCATATTAGGARAAAATTCACAAAGAACAATAAAATATTGCCAAAACACATAATCAATGGAAATTTCAAATTTCCTTACAATTTCTATTGTTCAGTTTTCAAAATTCTTGTTTTCAGACTCAGTAGTGGGGTAAAAAACTTCAAAATATCTGTTGAGGCTCCCTTAACAGAAAACAAGTGAGTCACAGAGACCTGAAGCTTCCTAGGGAAATTTTTTACTGCAAATTCAGATGAAACTTGCTCGTGTCAAGTACTGAGCAGACATAGAGTTGGCCTTGTGCTCCAGCCAACAGGAAGCCATGTGGCTGTGTTTGTCTTACAGAAAGGTGTTTTTCTTAGCTTGGGCTCTTTGTCCACAAACACAGCCGTATGTCTGGTGCTCACTTCAGAACCCAGCTAGAGTGAGTTCATGTCTGCATAAGATACACTGTGTAAACACACACACACAACTATGTTCCAGAAAGCCAGACCTGTATCTTTGCCCTCCTGGTCACCATCCAGACAGGATACCAGAAAAATACAGCCTTGAGAGTTAATTGCACTTCTTTCAACTGATAACCTCATAATAGCAAAACCGTAATTCCAGMCWKKACKARWMWTKA
>CADDXX010000265.1:990833-1008703 GCA_902810485.1 Alauda arvensis | reverse complement strand
ATWTWRATTTGGTTYTATTTTTTTAAAGTTSTTTTTAGATTATATGTTTAAAAAAMATTCATATCACTGAGGCTTTCTGGAGCTTTTATCAGAGTCTGAAGAGTTACCTTGAGTCTTTGTAATGAGCGTAAAAGAAACCTGCTGGCTGTGTGGGAAGAGCCACACGATTTTCAGTATGTCCCTTAGAGCTGACCAGGACCTGAACATTTTCATGCCCTAGGGACTGCAAGTGGTTGAAACAGCCCTTCAGCACTGCTGGTAGCCTACCCAGTTAAGAGCAGACCCTAGAGAAAAGGGAGGCAGGCGTGGCTCAGAAACACACTGCTGGCAGAAATGCACCTTTGGACATGCTGAGGACAACTGTCCTGATGCCCTGATGCCATAGGGACTCACGGTAGGGAAACCACCCAAGAGAGGGCAGCATGGCTATGTCACACTGCAGCCACAAATCCCTGCAGCTACAGTGTCCAAATTCTTCATAAAATTTTCCAGCCAGTGACTGTAGCCATGGCTGCTATTAAACACATTAAGGCCCTAAGTGATTATTTGGTTAGCTAGCAGAAGATAAATGGGTAAAGAGGCTGGCTGCTTATTAGGACTATCTCAGAGATTCTTGGAAGTTATTTGCTTTTCAAAGCAACACTATGGGCATTTGTTTTCTCTGACTTACTTCAGCATGATTTCATTTTATGAATAAAATCCCACACTTTCAGGCTATAGACTGAAAGTAGGAAAAAAATGAACTATATCCCTTGGAAAAAGAGGCTGGACAATGGCTACCCTTCAAAGTTTTTTAAGGCTTTATGTCTTTATTCTGCTTTCTTTCTTCACTTTTACTTYCTGTTTTACATTTCTCCTTAGACTACAATCAATTCAAGAAAAGGATGATTTGCATATTTKTATCTATATTGTCTGAACATATTCAAATTATACCTAGTTAATTCATGCATCTCACCATCATAAGATTAATCTCAATGCCATAACAAACTGATGTGAACATTKCACAGTATTTCTTCAAGAGTTGATTGAGTAAAATAAAAAGAGACAAARACTGAGACTGAACTTCATTAGAGAAATATCTGGCATGGAGAAATATCTAACCTCAGAGAAAAACATTCAAATGCCAAGAAAAAAATAAATGCTAGTCTTTAAAAAATGGCRTAATAGGGCAAGGCAATTGGATTTTAAAATTTCTCTGTCCAAACCATAGCCAAAAATGTAATTATCAGACAAAAGAATAGTGAAAMTCATCCCTCACACACCMATGATATTGCTTCAGAATATATATGATAATTATTAGATATGTTAATCTTAACCAAAGCCAGTGCTTCCATAGAAGACAGTGCAAATCATATATTGAAATTAAAATGTTATTGAAAAAATAAAGGCRAGAAAATTAAATTCTATTTTTGGATATGATGGAAGACCCAGACTGAGAGACAGTAAATACTCTTGCATTAGGTCTGCATCAGGCTGAAAACTAATACACAAAAGAAAACCTTTACAGGCAAATTACTGAATCTCTTTGTGAAGAAAAAGGCATTGGAGAATGCWAATAAAATAGTCATAGGTTTTGTTCTTCAGCTGTGCAAGAATGATTTGTAATAAACTGTGCATCAAAAAAACAACCAAAAAAACAAGTGTGCAAGACTTCACTGAGAGGCTGATCAAGACCTGCTGCAGCAAAAGTGTCAAGATCCAAAAAATGTACAACATGAACTAGAAGAGCTGTGTACTTTAAATACTCATCTGCACACTCTCCCAAGATTTCAAGCACTTAAATTGTACAACTTTTAATGATGATCTGCAATACCTTTAGATGGCGTTTTCCTTTCTTGTTTTTCTGGCTTTTCAGGTTTCTCTTTGTGAATAGCTAGAAATAAAACCAATAATCTTAATAGTCATTAAAAAAATTGAAAGGATGCATTTAAATGAGAAAAAGGATCAAGAAACAGAAGTAGGCCCCATGGTTATGCATGCAAAGAATGAGAAAGATTGATTCAGCTGCTGCTGTTTGTTGTTGATGCCAAAACATGGGATTGGAACTTTCAAAAAAACTCATCAGYCATCACTGAGGTCTTTGCCATTGGCTGGAGGAGCAGCAACCTTTTAGCTCTACTGTCATCCCACAAAAGAAGGTAGTCAAGAAGAGTCATACTTATTTATATTGTTTACTGTTTCTTTAATATCTTTATCTACTGTAATATATTGGTTTATTTTAGTTTATTGTTATTTTATAATTTTGTTTATTACTTGTTTATTACTTTGGTTGATTTTTGAAGGATTTTTGAACTCCACAGGACAACTAACAGTTTTTCCAGCTATGAATGATTAAGCACTATAATTAATTACAWATCTAATTACAGTGACATTATAACTAATGTTCTTTGGGGCTTTTTGTTTGCTTTTAATTTCCACCTTACAAATTGAAATTAACTGCTCTGTAGTTCCTAGATTTCTGGCTCAGGTTTCGGAATACACCTGAGTTGTGTGGTAGTCACTGAGTGATAGGTAATCTGAAGTATTCTCCTGTGTGGGCTCTGATTCACTGATTTTTTTTGTGATTAATGTTTGCACAGTAACTTTTCCACGGATGTGCAGAACTGATGTTTGCATCAGTGGGCTGATGTGCCTTGAAGTGGCCTATGGGGATCATGTGTGTGAAAACAGGCAGTTCCTTGTTTGAGATTRTCCTAGGAACACAAAAATGCATGCATGAGCATTGAGCTGGTGTTTAAAAAGAAAGTAACAATTAGGGAAGATAAAGCACCATTAAATACCTATTTACTGCAAATAACTACTGAAAGAATTAGTMCTGGCCTACTCAGTGGCTATGCAATGGCCCTATGCAGTATTCTTTTTTAAATTATTTTTTTTCAACCTGGCCTTCCTGATTACTTCTGTGAATAGGCTGTCAGGTGCCTTTTTCTTGGATGACCACAGTCTCTTAGCAACCACTCTTATTGCAAGTGTTGGAAAAACCCAGTGATTATCATAAGATTACACTAATCCGGAGTACAAAATATATTATCTCCCTTCCCCAGAAAAAAAAAGAACAAAAAGCATGCAAAAGGAATACTAAATGCTACTTAGTGTGTAAGACTACAAACATTTTTATGATTTCATTATTTTATTCAAAATATTTTATAACTCTTTTTTTTCTCCAATCAAAGGGATGCATAAATGGAAATTGAGTAGAGAATTAGCTTTGGGGTACCTCCTGATGTAAAATAAATTCTGACATTAAATAATTACCTGCATGCCTTTCCTTTTTTTCAGGTTTTTCTTGTCTTTCCAGTTTGTCTTTACTTGTCACTAGGAAGGAAAGAAAGAAAGTGTTATATAGATTAAAAAAAAAAAAAAAAARAARMAAAAAAAAAAAATTAAGACTCCAAAACAATTCACCAAGATAAGCCTTAGGACACTAAGTGGCAGAGTGTGTTACTGCTGAGCTGCCCCGTGCATATTTTCACAGCATACATCATGCTACAGGGGTGTGAGCAGCCAGCTCTGGCTAACAAGTTACTGCCATGGTAACATGCCTCAGCTGTTTGCTGCATAACATCATCTCTTGCAATTGTCTGTCAGTTCCAGAAGAATTTCAGAAAGCTGTCAATTATGAAGGCACAGCTCACAGTAAATGCTGCTGCCYGTGGTAGAAGGAGGGCTTTGCCTTGGCCACTCCATGCTCTGTCAGACACAGGTTGTAAAAACCCTGGAATCAATCTCRGAGCATGAGAATCACATGTGCAAATGATACATCTGTGACTTGCCAGCTGGCTTGAAATGGATAAGCAGTAATGGATATGGATAGGAGGTAATGGATRYGGATAGCTGGTAATGGACACTAGCTGAGATCACTGGCAATGATGATCTCAGAACCATAATTAGATACYCAGTATGTGCAAAGCAAAACTAACATTATGACAGTGGAAACTAAATTATGYTATACACTCGTTCACAGAACATTTTCCACTCACTTTTCTTAGGATTTTGCACTATAACTTTCCAGAAAATGAAAAATAAGTGTGTGGGGTTTAGAGMGCTTCTGAAACARCAGCTGTGAAAATGCARCCTTAGCTTAGGTCTAACTCCAGTGGAGATTTCATCCARTTTAGTAAAACTCTTTTTGTCTAACATGAGGAGATAAGAAACTCCTTTTACAGTACCATGAATTCCATAYATAACTGGATGCAAAAGAAGAGTGGTAGGCAATATTCAGGCTTCCACATTTTTAAGCAGTATAGTGATGAAATACATGAGAATATGGCTGGCATCTCTGATTGAGACACTGCTAAGTGACTGAGACACTTCTAATTACTCTCTGTGTCATTAAATAACTTTCTTAAACTTCATCCCAGAAGTGGATTATAGATTAGAAGAGGATGCTATTTATGCTCTCAGTCTTGAAAAGGCAATGTGTTTAATGTAGAAAATAAGCAGCAAAAATACTGGGATGTAGTCTCTGGAGTCTCCCACTTACACTATAATGAAACAGACTTTAGAAAGACACACATTCATAGTCTAGTTTTGAAATTTAATGTACARTCTGAAAGTAATGTTTACTAGTACTGTGAATACAGAGAATGTCTATACACAGCAGTGTTTCCATAGCAGTTTTGGGAATAGTTCACTAAATAAAACTAATAGATCACTTCAAGACAAAATACCGCTGGGTAGACAGAATATTAATAGGATTTATGGCAAGCTAAGGCAGTATAATTGTCATTTTTTTCCATTGGCTATCTGAGTTTGGCTGGGATAAATTTTTCCCATTCTAAGAAACTTAGCAAAACATTAAATATTGTTCTCCTGTGAAATCAAGCTAAAGAGTTCCCCAAATTTTCCACATTATAACAGAAGTCTTCAAGATAAATTCATGTTTTAATATAGAACATTATTGCTTTTGCTTTGTCATTTATCCAAATCCCCAAAAAATCCTCTATGTTATCACCATTCTATTTTCTACTAATAAATCTTCATTCCARCAGACACCTCAATTTACACGCCTGCCATTAACTTCTAAAATCAGTCCTGTTAGCTCAAGGCACTTTGAATTATATGAAATGGAAAAGCTCCAATCAGAGACTCTTAGAAAGGCCTRGTCAAGCACAGCTTTCAGGAGGTGCACCTTCACTTGTGTTCTTGGCCTGAATAAGTCTGCTGTGGCTGGATATTCAGCCTTCTTTTTGTRGTAATTTATTATGATCATTGGCCTGTTTGCTCTTCCAGAATGTATTTCTTCCTCCAGCCCAAGACTTTATTAGCCATAAGTTAGTGCAAAGGACATGTTCTCAGAAGAATTAAAGTAGTAGATTTCAACAAGTAGGTGCACTCCACCAAAATTTCATTTTGCTCAAATATCCTCACAAAATGCAAACTAGATGGTGGCTCTTGTAACCCAGAGCTAACTCAAGAGTTGTGGGTGGAGAATAAGCAGTATCCTGATTCAGATCCCTACAACAGATTTGCAATTTGTTGTTGGCATACACCACCAGGAAATTATTAAATTCTCCCTAAAACCTCTCCCTAATATCTCTGAAATTAATCTGGAGGAATTTTTTTCTTTTTTAAAGCAGATTTCCAAAGCAGAATTTCTGCAGGGACCATTTGGAAATGTGTGTTATAATTTACTCATTACGTTTTGGTTCGAAGCATTCTCAAGGACAAATAATATGCTTGGATTTATTCAAGAAGAATAAAAAGGACACCTATTTGTGCTCTGGGCATTTTTTACATAGCTTACTAGTACAGTAATTAATTAATTAATTAATACAGTAATTAATTAATTAATATCTTAATATAATTTCGGATTTTCTGTACAGTCATGGATTTAAATTGTTTAAAAAAAACTCATTCTACTTTCAGCTGGCTTTCACAACACCTCCTCCATCCTTAAACAGTCTACAAGAACAGTCTAAGAGTCAATAGATAGACTATTTTGAATCACTGATAAAAAGACAAATAATATCAAAAGCTGAATACATACCCTTTGGGGGTTCCTTCCTCTCAATTTTTTCTTGTTTTTCAGGTTTGTCTTTGTGTGTTGCTACAAATAATAAACAAATAAATAAACCCCCAGCTCACAATAAATCTGTAATCTAGATGTATTAAGCACACTTATTATCTCATGAAAGTGATCAAGAAAAAGCATTTGCAAACCCAAATAATGGATTTTAGCTCTGAGTCCCAGGTACTTGATGATATTTAGACCTTCTTAATGTCAATATTTAATTCTGGRTCCAAGAGAAATATTTTCCTTGAATAAGCCTTCAGATATTAGRCTATATTTTTCTCAAAGAAGTGATTATTCAGCAAGTTCAATCTGTCCTTTCTCTTTTGGTCCCATTACACAACCATCCTGACTCTAAGATTTCTGACAGAGGAAATTATTTTCAGCCCTTGACAGCATAGCTTTCTATTCTTAACAAAAAACCAGCCAGCATATTGCTTTCTACACTATTTTTTCTTTATTTTTAGCTGTCACTTCCGTCACAGGGTGGATTAACAAGAAAACATCTCTTTTAATCAGAGTGTAACCTCAGGAAGAGCAGCTGTTCAAAACACAACCGACTCCATGTCCTGGAGGAGGCAGGCAAACCTGAGTCCTTCTAGACTCTATTGCCCACCCAGGCCTCAGAACATGTTATATGAAGTGGTTCAATCCCACATACTAATGATTTTATTCTTAGTAAGCCCATACTGCTAAAAGACTAGCATTTTGTAATTTCAGGGAAAAATTATTTTCTTTTCTGTACCCAGGTTTCTGGGGACAAGTCAAACTAATTCTGATTAGAAGAYGGTGAGCTTTATAAACAAGCACATTATGCTTTTGTATCCATTCATTTCACCAGCTTTGCAGTGAATGCCATTTCACAGAASTGCAAGCACTTTTTTGTTGGCTGAATGTTTCCACATTAAAAAGCATGCTGTAGTCATTAAGAAAAACCATTCAGAACATTCAGTAAATTCATTATGTCCTATATGTGATTGGATTATCCAAAATTCATTTTCAGTCATATCAAGTAAATTATTGCTGATAAAAAAMAGCAGTACAGTTGAAAAAGATTAAAGAGAGATATTTCAGAGCATTTAAAGAATGTGGACAGCAAATTTGCATTAAAAAAAAAAAACAGGCTGTGAAGAAAGCAGCCGCACCAGCAATGAATTACAAACTGAAACTCCTTCAAATGCTTTAGCACACGTAGGAGCATACCAAGAAAAAAACATTCTCCAAACTGTCTTTTTTTTCAGAAATTATAGCATGCTTTTACATCTTGCATTTCCATTGYAAATGCTGGCTCTATGCTAAACACTTTTGTCAGTTTTGGCTGGACCAACAACACAACAGTTTTGCAAACAATGGYTCTGTGATGGTCAATGTGAGTGAAACATGAGCTTCTGCACATTCAGACAAAAGCTCTTGTAGTCTGCATGCCAAAAAATACAGCTGAACTATGCAGAATAGACTGATGATCAGAAAGCTTGTTTTTATCCATGGTACATCTTACTTGTGTTACTTACTGGGTGTTAAAAAATTTATTGTAGTTTTTCCATAGCATTCCCTTATTTCATAATTTGAGAAAAACCCACACAACAACAGAAAAGCAAACCAAAAAACCCCAGAGAAAACTACAAACAAAACCCATACCCACACAGCAAASACATAAAATGAGCCTTGAACAACACTAACTGAATAGAATGTTAGTATACGTGAAAGTGGACAGAAAAATCTAATTTAAATTTGTTTCACATCCTCAAAATGTGAAAACAGCCAAAATGCAAAGAAATATTAATATTTGTGTGGACTACAGCTTAAAACATGAAGAAGGGATCTGTTGGCCCCTTCTTGAGAAAGAAAAGTAACTTGATGTATCTGGGCAGGGAGCCTGGAATGTGGATAAGCAGAGACCAGGCTGGCATAAGCATAAGCTATTTTTCTCTTCCCAATTATAGGCTGAAGGTGATCTCTGGTTAGTTTGAGAGCCTTATCCTGTGTGTTGATATCCCCATAGCCTCAGAGGTTGCTAATCTCAGATTGTAATGTTTATCATTCCCTCTTATGGGCACTGTCAGAGCTATGGCTTCCCTAATTCGGGAAGGGCAGGTGCTGCCAAAACTTAAAGTGTTCATGTTTCAGGGCTGTGATCACTGSCCATTTTTGACTCTTCAGTCACAAGACCAACAAAATCCAATRAAGTTTTTGATCTGACAAAGTTAAATCTGGTATTTCTTGGCATATTAGCTCTCCCCTGGAACGTTTTGATTTTCAACTTCATATGTAGTCATAAAAGCTCTGTCATAGAAAATCCATCACTGTCTACAGACCTTTTCTGTATTTTTTCACTTGGATATATTTTTCTTTGTCAAGGGCTTAATACATGCCCTTCATCAAGCCCACAATTCTAGGTGCAATCATTCCATTTTAGAATTAGCCATGCTGGCCATACCGCCATGTTTCTGTGAAATAAATGAGCTGATAGGAGTTTCTTTTCCATATAAAAAACCCCAAAACCAAAAACAAACCAACAAAAAAAACCACAACACATAAAAATATTTTTAAGGCTACTTACTTACACACTCTTTGGCTGAAAAATGCTGAAACTAAAAATGTTCATTCAACTTGAATTCAACCATTTAATTAACTTTATGACACATTTTGTAATTAAAAGAACAACTCTTTTGTTACTTTTGCTACTAGGATGCTGGTGACATCCATAAGAAAAATAATAACTAGACCTAAAAACCAAATAGATTTATGGCAATTGTGGAAGCTAAAATTTTTCCACAAATTAAAAGAAATTTTCTTGGACTTCATTGCAAATACCACAAAGTCGTAAGCTCAGAAGTGTTATCATCATTGGAAAAAAATATAACACCCCAACCTAATTTTCACTAACCTAGATTTTGAAAATTGCTGAAATATTTTTGCATGTATTTGAATGAAAATTTAGCCTGAGGCAAAAAGTTGAACATGGAAAATCTCCTCCTAAGTGACTGGAGTGTGATAAATTTATAAATAATCTAAAATAGAAGCTTATAATARAAAATTTTAAGGTAATTCAGCAATATAGTCTAAACTTTATATTGCTGTCTACTTCACAGAAAAATAAAAATAAGAAGCATCACATATATGTGAGAGSATTTTCCTAATTTCAGTCATCATCRCAGATTTTATTTGCATCAAATTGAAGACACAGTGAAGGGGAACRTGATTTAGTTTTTCTTCGATAAAGTTCTCCAACAAAGACATCCACACTCCAAAACAGACAGTGCAAAAAGAAGAGATACAGTAAGACACTACTTCTGTACCTAAGAGAAGCAAAAATAATTTCCAGCTGGGTAAGTCCTAAGTCTGCTGTTTAGTACCAAGCCAGGTGAAGAGTGCAGTAAGCATGAAGCAGGGACTGCTCGCTCCAGCTAACAGACTTAGTGCAGACAGAGCAGCACTCCCAGGAAAGTTAAGATAAATGAACTAATACAATGAAGTTAGAGTGCATTAGTCAGAGAGCACTAAATCTCTGTGTAGATGCTTTCATTTGGAAGTGAAACAATTTTAGATGGCTACAAGTTAATTCTTTTTGAAGGAACACTGGAAAAAAAAAAAAAAAGGGGGGGTTGTTCTGGGGAGAGACATAGACCCCCAGGTCCAAATACCTCATTTAAGGAGACTATGGCTATGTTGCCATATGTACCATGCTCTCTGGTTTGAAGTTAAGACATTGTTGTAGCTGTACCTTGAGAAGCCAGGCCAGACAGATTTGTCTGTGTATGAAATGTGCTTCTTAATTCATTAACTTGGTGAAAATATGTGGGTTTCTCGTATACTAGGATTTGTATGGTTGAAATCTATTTATCTTTTTAGCTATGTTGAATACTTTGTCTTCCAGCTACAGCAAATTAACCATCATTATGTTGTCTTCTTCCATACCTCACTCCAACAGCAATGTATTAATGAAGTGATTTTGGGAAAAACCATGTAATAAATCAACCTTTTTCCCATTCMTTCTCAATGCCTCTTTTTCCATTCCTTTTAATAAGAGCTATTTCCCGGAAATGCAGGACAATTCCTTTCACTGGTAAGATTGGTTTTCCATAAAAATCGGAAATTGTCACTGGACCTTCCATTAGACAGAATTTCTGTACTTACATATACTTTTATCTCAATATTTTTTATTATTCTTACTTTTTTTGCCAAAACAATGTGTAATTAACTCTTGTTGGTAGTAATAGTAATAACAATTAATAGTAACGATAACACCTATTTGTTAAACAGGCTCCAGCAGAAACTCAGAGTCCTGCAAAATCTATCTAGAACAAATACACAGATGCTCAGGAGAGTTGTATAAGTTAAGACAATCAATCCCTTGTGCCTCTGTTGGCTGATGAAGGTCCTGGTCATGCAGTATCACTGTCCTTGTGAAGTTACTAGTACTTCAAATACCAAATAGGAAAGACCTTACTTTGTAGTGAATTTGTGCTTAAGTTATGAAATAATTTGATTCCAGGGCTCTTAAGGGTGACCAATGGCTTTGTGAAATTATTTCTCAGAGTATTTCTTCTTTCCAGRATTAAATTTGCTAACATAATTGAAATAGACATTATTACTAGTAGTTTATCAAAATATTTAATGAAAAGAAAATTTTAGGGCACCAGTTTGCCTGGTTMTCAATACTGTTTGAATCTTTTAATTTTAGTCGCTTCCATCTGGGATTTTTATTCATTATAACCGTTCCTCATATTTCAGTTCAATCTTTCAAAAATGAGGCTTATAGATTGAACTCTCTTGTAAATGGTGGGACTTGTACTCAGAGGATTTCACTACTCAAAAAAATATAATTAAATTACTTTTAAAACTCTGGTGTTCCCACATGTTTGCAGAAGACAGAAATGGTTTTTTTTCCATTTCCTGATATTAAAATTATTCATTTTACTTCTGGATTTTTCCTATGAAAAGCAATAAAAGACTATATTTGTACGTATTTCCTGAARGTACTTTAGAAGGTAACAGTAAAATTCCCAAAGGATTCATGTCTTTCTCACACTGTAGACAGAGGCCAGACAGAATGTTTTCTGTAATTGCTCCTYCTATGTACAAGTTGCATTGTTGGGATTAAACATGAAAACAAAGTATAGGAAAAAATCTGCTTTGTGCTTCAGGAACTGATTGTATAACTAGAGACTGCATTATCAGGCACATGAATAATGGGACTTAACTAATGAGACCTGAACATTTTTTTTTCTGGAATCTTATCGTTCCTTTATAATAATTTCTGCCACGTTAATAATGTTCTGTGTAAAGAAATGAACTTTTGTATAGATGAGATGGTACACAAGAGGCTCTTTCGGTCAAGATTGTAACATCATTTGTGTTTTTAGATTGCTTTGCTTGAAAAGACCTTAACTGGGATCCTTGCTAATGGATCTGAGTTCATTGGTGCCTGGATTGCCCACTGGTAYCCTAAAAAATTCATTTTGATAAAACATGATTTATTAAATAGTTGGGAAACAGTTGTAGGCAGTCCAGATGACCCTGATTAGCAYAGAACTGGTGGTGAAAAATACTGTAAAAACATTTTACAGAGATGTAAAATACTATAAAACCACACTAAGAATACATATAGAAATGAATATAATTGCATGAGGGAGGGTGTATATGCATGCACAATATTTTTAATAAGCCTCCTTCTTGCTTCCTCCCGCCACTATCAAGCTGAGCACCGGTGATTTAGAGGGATGCTTATCAAGTTTTATGGGGCCTAACCTTTATGGAGGAGCTCTGTTAGGCAAAAACATCCTTCAGATACCCCAGGAAATGCTTTTGTTTATATGATCTCTGAAAACCAGTCCAAACCAGTTCCTCTGTGGATTTTTTGGAAAGTGCCAGTTATAGGAGATTAAACAGTCTGAAAAAGAGCAGGTTCCTAAAATGGAATTTTTTCTTATCTCTGATACACACCTGGCTCACTCTTCACTATGACTTCCTAACATGGATGGCACCCACTGGCCTATAAATTTACTTTTTTTCCTTGCCCAATGCACTTCATGCCTTTTGCATGAGAGGAAGTTCATCAACACTCAACTTTCTTGCACCTTTGCTAGAAAAGAGATTTCTGGAAAAAATTTGGGCAGGGGAATCTTATTATGAATGTGCATTTTCGATCTAGCTACACAAGCATAAAATTACAAACTTTTTGGTAATGTTAATACATGAATTTTTGATCATTTTCAGTCTGTGTCAACTGATCTTTGAATGCTTCTATGACACGACAGCAGAAGTTAACCAAGTTAACAAACAAACATTATGTACTTAACAAAGACACTGTRTGTTACACAAATATATGTGGGCAAACAGACAAAAAATCCAGTTACCCTTTGCTGGTGTTCGTTTTTCAGGTCTCTCTGTTTTCTGTTTTTGAATTTCTGAAAAAAAAATGCAACATAGATTTATCAGTATTAAAATAATTTTCAACTCAAAAATATCAGATGCATTCTTATATTAACAAAAAAATTTAAAAGTGTTTAAAATATTAGGGCTGCACCATGGCTTTATTACCTGCATAGTCAGAGATATACATATAGTTAATTTTTTATATATACATTGACAATAAATATGGATGACATTCACAAAATTAAGTGTCTTAAATAATTATTCTGTTTTTAATTGAGCCATGCAGCTACTTTTGAAGGCAAGAATAAGTTTTGATGATCTGTAATAACTATACAGTGACACATGTTGATCATGATTCAGAAAAACATGCTTTAGCTGAACATTTTTTGTATTAATCTTGAATTGTTTACWAAGATTAGTATTTTATATTTTCCAAATTACCTTTGGAAGGAAAAAATGTTCTTTTTATTACATTTTCTATAATTTTTAATGCTCACATACTGAATTGGTGTCTCCAACACACAATAAAAGGTAAACTTAATACAAACTAAAGAGATAAAAAGTCCCCAGGTTAGGGACTGTTGTCTCAGAGAATGACTCATTTTGATCATACTGTACACCAAAAACTGAGAACTGTCTTCTTAGAGGTAAAGGGGTACAGTATTTATCTGCCCTTGTTATGCCATTCCTTTTGAACAGTCTTTTTCAGCTGTACTATTGATATTAAATTACTCCTATATACCTCCAAATAAATTTTTTTTTCTACTGTCCTTATTGTTTCAAAACCAGGATAATAAAAATAAGGTAAAGTGTTGAATTTTTTAAAAAGCAAACCAGAATTGAATCCTCTCTGCACACAGTTGTAGAAATTKAAAAGGCATTTATTATAGCTGTGCAATAAAGCCATTAAGGCTTGACAGAATGCCTGGTTTATCATATTGTGCACATATTTCCTGCAGTAGGAAACTGCTCTAAAATACTGCATGAAATTTGTTTTCTACAAAACCAAATGCCAACCTCACTGGAGTCTGTGGGAGATGCCTTCTTGAATTTCAGTGTTACCTGTAGTCTGCAGGGTCTAAATAACAAGAACACTGACCCCAAAATTAATCCAACAGAGAAAAAGTTGTGCACATTGCATCTCAAGCCTAAGAAGCTACTTTAATGCCTATTGAAGRCAACTGAAATATTTCACTTATAGCCTTAGTTATTTTCTCAGGATACACATTGCCAAAGAAATCCAATAGGAAACAGAATTTTCCCTCCCCAGATATTTWCATAAGTCCTTGAAAATAATGCAGAATGTTTTTATTATATAGTATTTGGTGTCTGAAATAATTATTGTGTGTGGTTTGCAGAAACATAACTATTCTWTGGCATCAGGCTATGCTGTCTTCAGATAGAGAGAATATTATTTCACTGAGATAAAGAGTAAAAAATGGTAAAATATACCACTGTTAGTCACTAATGTATGGAAACATAACTAAGCTTAACATAATATATGATGTCATTARGTTGAAAGGAGTCTTTACTCAGTTTTCATCTTGCTTTCTTCAGCCTGGGTGTGCAGTTCATTTATTATTCTATAAACTTCAAAGGGTCATAATAGGAAGAAATATACTCTATTGACTTACTGTATTTCAGCTGAGCCTGGATTATTTTTCTTTCAGATACGTGAGGATGTTTTATTTCTACAGACAGAGAGAATCCTATTGCTGGATTTTCAAACTTTTCCCACTTGTTTTGATTAAATGGCTATATGGTCTGGTTTAGGTAGCATAAGTGGTAGGAATGGTGAAAGACAGGAAGGAATGGAAGATTGCTCCCTAATTCTGGGCTCATCTGAGCAGTTTTCCATGCCATTGTTCCAGACTGCCTCCAAACACTCAGGGGACTTTATAGAAAGCTGAGTCACTTCCTCTGCATTGCAACATACAGTGGAGACATATCTCATCCAATTCAAGAGGTCACCCTACATACAGAGATGGATATGAATAAATCATATTCTTCAGGCAGAATCACTTATGCAGACACATACTCCTTGCTTGCTTTAAAATGCCTCAGCTCTGCTGCATTTCTACCATATATTTTGTGTCTCACTACAGAAAACGCCTATTTTTCTTGAAAAAATAAGAATAAAATAAAAATAAATACTTGTTATAAAAAAAACCTTTTAAAATTACTTTTGTTTCAAGGAATTTACTGCTAGTTTGACTGCAAAATATGAATGGGGCAATGACTCTAGAGCTGGTTATTTAAATCAGACTCACACTGTACCAGCAGTGAAGCTTGCTTCAAATAAATATTCCAGTGAGGTGCACAAAAAGAAAYCTTTCAGACAGCCACACTGAGAACCTCATCTAATTTTCTGCTACAATTAGGATACCACACATCACAAAGAAACATACAYAAATTCCTAACAATGAAGCACATCTTCTTAACACACAAGTGTTAGCATATATTTGCTTTCAAAGTGTCCCATCATTAAGGTCTCTTCACAAACTTCCCATTACAGTCTGAACCACCAWAAAAAATTGCAGCCTGYATCACATTAATTSTGATGCATTACATCCCAATTTTTCCCAGTACAAATAAATCTAGTCTCAATATAAGCTAAACTGGATCAATTTACAAAACAGAAAATAGTAACTATTTTCTAACTTCAAAGTATTTAAAATCAGGAAATACATTAGATTACTGGAGATTTTATGTTGTTGTTTTATGAGAATTCTTATACTCTCTGCTTCATCTTTTATGACAAATAGCTTTAATTTTCTAGTAATCAYATCATATCTTATTGCTGAGTTGACAAAGTGGTTGTAATATCATAGAAGACTTACATGGCCAGTTTATAACATGTAATTTATCTCTATCAATGTGACACATTGTTAATAAATYCTAAATATTACGAATTCATGTTTAGAAAAATGACAGAATCAAGTAGCAGCAAGGATAATCTTTTTCACCACAGCAACCATCCAGATTCTTTGTTAGATGACAGCACAGTTTATTAAATTATTGTAAGGTAGTATGTTTTTTAAAAGCTGTATTTCATTGYTTGTTTTCTTAAATTATTAGGCAGATGTGAAAAATTATCTTTCCCCTTGTGTTGCTTGGGTTTTGAATAGGTATTTCCCTAAATATGGGTTCTGCTTGATGTTAATTTCTCTAGACCCCAGCTCTTGTGCAGCTACACAGAATATGYAGGGTGATTATTTTTAATAACTCCAAGAAGGAAAGCTAGGAATCTTCTCACTGACCGTTTCAAGATGCTGAAAGGAGATACACTCAACTATATTGCTGTCAGGCTGATTTATCTGTGTCCTATTGACCCAAAAACAGACTTTGACAGTCAGCTGAGGGTCAGTATTGCAGGCAGCTTCACTGGACATCCGTGAGGAACAACAGGGTCAGCAGCTTCCCCCCCACCTCACACAGCTAATTTTCATTAACAGCAGTTGACGGTGTCTAACAAGAGCACAGCACTGTCTGTGCAGGAAGATCAGGATGGGAGAAAATAATTTCAGTCTCTTGAATCTGTGTGAACTACTGGGTCAGCCTTGTGCAGGTTTACATCTGTGTGAATGAACAGCRCAGCCCCTCGTGCTGGGGCATGAGSAGATTCTCCYRGTTCCTGGYTCMCTTCTTTGCCTGCCTTTGTGTTTCTGATTTTGATTTTTTTGTTATGTCCTTTTTTATAACATAGAAAAATGGATAGCATTATTCTCAGATATTTTCATGTTATTGTGTTATAATAGCATCTATGAGCCTTAGCCTGCATGAATTACTTTAGGTGCCACATGGAGCTACAACATTATAAATATCTCATCTCTGTAATACAGGAGTTCAAACTTTGAGGGATGCATTTCTTCTCTTACTGGGAAGAACAGCCTTGCATCTTGCTTCATTAGAGGATAAAATGGTGAGTAGAATTCTGGCATTGTTAAAACAGCATTTACACCTCACCCTCTGCTGAGTTTCCATGTTACAGATGAAATACACCTTTAAAAAAATCCCCAAAACCATGTGAAAAGTGTCAATGATATAAGAGACAAAGTGAGAAAAAAGAGAGTCCCAGTTTGAAACACAAGAATGCTTTACCTAAGGTAACCCAGAAAGTGAGCAAAAAACCTGGGAATTTGCCTCTGAACGTGACATTCAACATTGCCCTCCATGCTTAAATCCGTCCTGTTTCCACTAAAATACTACAGTGAAGAAAGAATGCAGTTTTAATATATCTAGTGTTTTAAAGGTATAATTAAGCAGCTGGAATTTTCTATGAAATGAGAATAGAATTTTTTCCTAACAAATTTTACCATCTGGTCATCTTTTCCATAACCTGTTACAGGTAATACAGTGACAAACACCTTAGGTGCTTTCACATTCTCTCTCTCACAAATATCTAAGCATGAAAAGGAAAATGAGTGCAACTCAGAGTCTGGTGAGCCAGAGGTTAATAATTTGCTTTTGAGCAGTTAAAATTCTTACAGATATTGGCAGCAATTTAGTGGGGCTATATCCTTGCTAGTTTATCAAGACTAATTGGTGGCAGGCAGCTGATTATCCTGAAGAGCCGGTGGAAACAGATACTGAGGGCAAGGCCAGAGTGGATGGTGTTAAGAGCTTTAGAAGATGAGAGAGATGTCGTTTCTAATGTGTTTTTAGATGCTGTCTGTGTGAAGAATTGTAGTCAACTCTCTTGCTGTTGGTATCCTCAGGAGAAATTTGCAATTGTGCAGCTGATGTCTATTTTTAACCTAGATAGTGCCAGCTGGTGAGGGTGACAGTTATCCTTGCGGGGCTGGGAGGAGAAGAAAGGAAGCTGTGCATTAGAGCAACTTCCATCTAACAACTAATACATCAAGTAGCTGTACTCCACAGGCAAAGAAAACCACAGCAAAACAAAACAAAATGAAAAAAACCCAAACACCTTGCAACAGGAAAAAAATGCACAGGGACAAAAATTTAAAAACAGAAAAAAGAAAAATTCAACCAACCAACAAAAGAAAAACAAACAAACAAACAAACAAAAAACCAAAAACAAACCCCAGGGAATATTTAATTGGAGAATTAAAGTGGTGTATTGTGCTCATATCCAGGAACCAAAGACAAGTGTAACACAAGGCCTTAAATATGAGCATTCAGTGTTGGAAAGTCTGAGTGACACATATGACTTATTCAGGTGATTTCCCTACCAGCTTGCCAGTAGCAGAGTCTTATCCCCAGCGCTTTCTGATATCTCACCCTCTTCTGGGGATTCATAGCAACTTCAGGCTGGCATACATAAWAACTTCTCCTGAAGTCATGTGTCATAGCAGCTTTCTTGAAAATGCAACAGGGGACAAATTGCTCTTATCAATGAAAATGCTGAACAGTTTCTGTGCTTATCCAAGACGTGAGGAACCAGACCACAGTGCCTGTTAAATATGATTTCAGAATTTTTTATCCACCTCTTTGGAAATTGCTAGTACAAATTGGA
>CADDXX010000265.1:964221-985667 GCA_902810485.1 Alauda arvensis | reverse complement strand
AAGCAGAAAAGCTGCTCACTAGACTACCACAGAGCTCTCAGAAAGCTTCTGTTTAACCTTAGACTCTGGCAATTAACCTCTTCGATGTTTATACAGTGTTAAGAGAAATTTGCAGAGAGACAGGAACAACTCTGAGGAGCTGAGATGTGCCTGTCACTGAGGAGGCACACGCAGTACTCTGCACTGGCATTTCCAAGGGACTTGTGGTTTCAGGCCACATATGTTGTATTTCTATAGGCCAGTAAAAGAGGTGACAGAATCAAGTATAAACAAGGCCAGATCATGGCTGCCAGGATGAAATGGAGACCTCCAGTCCCCTGGAGATGGTAAGTTATTTGAGGATGTTGTTATGTGAAAGCTTATGGCATTAATTATGACAGAAAGGGGTACCACCTTCAGCAGGCTCAGTCTGAGAAAGAGTTTTTCAGGGAGACAATGATTAGAATGTTTATACTCTAAAAGACAGAGGGAGAATCTTGAGCACACATCCAGGAAATGGAAAAAACCGCTCAAAATTTGTTTTACTGTTTCAGGCAGGGGAAGCATGTTTGAATTTGGGCCTTTTCACATCTGTTAGGCAGCATTATCCTGTAAGATACCAAATCTGATAAGCTCCTCGTCCACTTCCTTTATACCAAAGATAAGAGATCCTCTCAGCATTCATGTCCCGAGCCAGGCTGTGAGCTTTGAATAGTGAGGAAAACATTCCCAGCTGGCAGTTAGATTTTCAGCTCCTTGGATGGAGCAATTTTAGGTCCAAGCAACCATATCATCACGTCCAATTGCTTACAATTTAGGCAGCCTTCATCTTGCTTAGATGACTTCTCCTAATTCTGTTTCTACAGCTTTGTGTTCCAATGCAACGGGTAAAGCCCATGTCACTGATCCCCAGTGTTGCCTATAGTGTTTTTATGCCTTCCTAGCCAGGAAGCAGCAGCACTTTCAGCCTGGCCCCTACACTGGTCMGTGGTGAGAAGACACATTCCACCCATGTACATCCTTGCTAACAATGTGCTTCAGCTTCAGACTCTGTGCAACTCCTGTGAAATAAAGAATGCACCTGTCTCTACGGGAAAAGAGACAGGGTGATGCTRAAGGCTTTACAGTTCTTAGAGATGAAGTAAAGAATCTTTTCYAACCCTGTCTGTAAGTTTTCCTAACATGAGGAGTCACCAATAGAAAGATAACTGGTCCTGGTCTTCAACCCTGTTAATTCCTTGGATTGAAGGGCAACAAAACATTTCATTAAATAGAAGCCTGATCCAGTTCCAATTAACTTCAGAGAAAACTGGATTGTAATCTCAGGAACAACTGGGATGATAAAATCTTCAATATGGGCATTTACCTCTTGAGAATCTGATGGATACCAAATTCAGTTCACACAGGGCTGATGACACATCCTACTAGTCTTGAGCTTTACTCAATATGGAGAAAAAATACACCCTAGTTTTGAAAAGCTTTACATTCTATCATCAGTAATTCCAGCCTTCTAATACATTTGCATTTTGATTTAATAGAATTTGAATATGTTTTATGTTTCAGCCAAACAATTTCAATATCCATAAAGATTATAATATAAATCCTATTTCCTTGACTTGTCTGATTTAAAAATTCAATGATAACTAAGTAATTTTTTCAGAAGATTAGGATGCAGTCCTTTTTTTAGGGGCYTGTGTTGGCTTCAGGTAAAATGCCTGACAGTCCCTCATCATTATTTCTCACTAAATATACTTTCCATATTATTATTCCAGAACTTTATTTCTATCCAGACATACATATAACTCCTTGGCATTAACAGAAGTCCCACTAGCATGAAAAGCATATAAATAATATTTCTGTMATTCTATTTTTATATGACAATTTTTCAGATTTTCTCAGTAATAATGAAATACTAAAGAATTTTCACAGACCAATAAACAACTCAGTAAATATTATTAATAACGCTTTGCATTTAATGAATTTGTTAGAGCACAACTGAAAAGGTTAGTAGACTGTCATGTAACTATTGGCAGATTTTATATCACAGATATACAGTTAATTCTTAAAATGAATACAAAATATTTTCCCTTTATTGTTAAGCAACTGACCAACCTTTTTTYAAGGAAGGTTCCACTTCACCTAAACCAAGAGGAAAAAACAGATATCAGAGAAAAGATAAAAAAACCCAACAAAACCAAAACCAAAACAAACCAAACAAGAAACAAACACCCCAAAGCAAAACAAACAAACAAAAAAACCCCAAACAAACAAAAAACTACACACAGAATGAATAAGCAAACAAAAAACACCAAAAAAAACCTACCCCAAAACCTACTGCATTTTTTTCATGTTGGATCATTTTATTTAAAAAAAAAATTCATCTTTATATGCTAATTGAAAAGCATCTATTCTGAGATTTTGGATGTTTAACAAAAAATCTATCTTGTCGTAGAGTTTTGGATAGATGAATTCAAGGTGCAGTCATAACTAAGAAAATACACAAATCTCTATTAGTGCTTCTGAATATTAACTTGTGATTAAAATTAAACATTTGGTTTACTATATTCATGTTCCCACATTTTAAAGAAAGGTTCACTGTGGGGTTTTTTCAAATTCCAAATAAAATACATATAAAATTTAGCAAGACTGTAAATCTAGCAATGCTTCCAGTTAAACCCAAGGCAAAAAATAATCTGTTTCAGTTAACTATAAGCACTTGATTGCTGCAATATGTTATTGCATCTCCATGTAGGAGACAGGATTTGAAGGAGCGATCCTGAATGATGGGCGAGTGTGCAGCCTCAGCTGCACTGACTACAGCACAGAGTGGGCAGGGTGCTCAAAACACTTAGTTYTTATCATATAGTGCAGTAAGATGCCTTACTGTCTATTCACAGTCCTGGTTGATGATGAAATTTCACTTGGGCAAAACAGAGCTGCCACAGCTACCAAATCTAGTGAACATCAGATCTTGAATTTTTGTCTATCAGGTATTTTATGACTTTTCCTACTGCCATTAATACTTAGACACTCGAGTGTTTGAAAGTTTACATGTGCTTTGGGAGCTGTGAAATGCTAAAAATTCACACTGATCAAATTTTACCAAGCTGCCTATTTTTCACCTTTTCTGTTTGTCAGMCCTAGGAGAGACTGGCTTTCTGCTAGTTATAAATCATATCTCAGAATAGGATACCCAATTCACAGTCTCACATGTAGCAGCCTGTCTATTAGCATTCATACGTTGTGCTAATACAAAAAGCTCATGCACATATTTAAAAGGTAAACACTTGGCAATATCTCGGGTTCCTGAACAAATGGGTAGAAGTCAGTTTCAGTACGTGTCACTCTTTAATTATATTCTGGTGTGGCCAAATGGAATATAAAATAAACTACCGTGAAATGAAGATGTCACTCCCACACTCATCACTTGTCACAATGACCAATRTGATGTGACATGATGATCCACTGCTGACTGCGAGCACKCTCTGCTCACACTGGGGAAYTAGGTTTTACTTTTTTGTTTCATTTTGKKTTTTTTGTTTTTTATTAACAGAAGGAGAAATTCAAAATATTAGTAATTTACTTTCATTTATCTGATTATGTCAGATGAAGAATGGTACCATAATGGCAGAACTATAACTTCTAGTAAATTGAATTATTTACAATAYGCCATCCAAAATCCCATAAGTTTGGTTAAAATTTCATGTTTTTTTCATTTCAACATATTGCCCTGTCATCAATATGTCAAATTTAAAAAAGTTCTAAATTTCTTGACGTATCTTGTAGATTTTCCAGGGTTCTTTAGAATCTTGCTGATTAAAAGAAAATTGTTATTTCCATTCTCTGAAGCAATATCCTGATGCATATTTTGGTTGTGGCTTTAAAGTCATATATAAATTAGTGCTCTTTTATTCAAAATGTATTAATCGTAATATTTAATTCTGATAGCTTTTCTGTAATAGTACATTAAACATYAGATGAAAGCTAAAAAAGACACCAATTGAAATAGCCAGTGGATATTCTGCTTTACTAGCAGAAATGTTCACTTTTCCTTTTGTTTGACCTTCTTGTCTGTGAGGTTAGAAGCTGAGTAAGCCATTTTAATGTRTGTGAAAAAGCAGTTAGAGCAGTTACAGAAGCCTTTACATTACAAATACCTTCATCACTGTCATCATCATCACTCCATACGATGTCAGACAGTAAAGAAAAAAAGCCATAAATCCAATCAGAAGACTCTTCCAGTGTCTCATGAATGATTCTCAGTGGTTCTGTGCTGAGCTTGTGAACAGATCTTCCTGAGTGCAGAGTTTAAAACAAAAGCGATTTGAAAAAAGGACCCAAACCAAACAACTCCTTCAGTAATAAAAGCTAATCTTAGTTTTATAGAGGACTAATTATACTGCCTCTTTTAGCAGAAACAAGGTTTGTGAATGTTAATTTTTATTATTCAAGCATTTGAGGACAGCTCTCCTTCCTGTGGAAGACTGGTATAAACTGTATCTTACTGCAATTGCTGTTCACAGAGTGATTAAGGACCCAGTGTACAATTTGGTCTGATGTGTACTCCAAGTTCTGGCTCTCCTTCTGAGGCTTGGCTGGGCAAAATAGAAGTATAGATTTCATTCTAATATTCTTCATTTTAGATGATCTGTTAATTTCAGTTAATGATGATTAATTAACTGATTAATGATCAGTTAATTCAGTGAATTAACAGATGATCTGTTAATTCACCCAGTTTTAAATCTGACTCAGATCCCCTGCCTCTTGATGCCTGTCTAGAATTCTGCCCCAGTCATGTCATATCTCCCTGCTGAGCTTCTTCCTTCACACAAGTCCTGGCTGAAAAAATTGCTGAGCCTCAGACTGACTACACAGACAGGTCACGTCATTGTCATGAACCACACATACAGGATGGGAAAAAGAAAGCTGTGCATACTCAGGCCAAAATTAATCTGAGCTCAGAATACACAGGAATGAAAACCTAGATAGTGGCACAGAGACAGCTGCTTTCAAACACACACTCCTGTGATTCTGGTTCTTCTCTCACAATTTTCTAGAATTTCTTTCACATACACTTGTGCACATGTGCATATTTTACTTGTTCTGGTCTTGCTGTCCCTGCAGGCAAGCAAATTGGGAAACAAGGAAACTGTGCAGTTTCATATCCCTCACCTTCTTGGAACCTGTGATGGAAGTGAAGTGAGGCTTCTGCTCCCCGCTATATCCACACCCAGGCAGTACAGCCATCAGTGGGTAATCCTACTATTCCCTTAAAGGCTTTTCTAATTGGGATTTCACCAGATTTCTCTGYACCTGATACACTACTTCAGAGGGAATTTCCAGCCTCTGACAGACTTTTCCTTCTGACCGTTCTGTGCAGCAATTTTGTATTTTCTTGAACTTTGTACTAAACATTTTTTTGGAAGAGGGACAACCCTCATCCAACATTACTGCCCACTGTACTTGAAACCACAGACTGAGTCATTGCCTGGTTTATGCAAAGCTTTTCCACAAATAAAACAATTGTAGACTATAAATGGGATTTGAACTTATGGCCTTGTCAGGCTCCTAGGAGTTTCAATAGAAATATGTACACCAAATTTAACAGTATTGAGGCAGGAACCATACCTCTGTTTCATGTTATCTTTCTGTAGGTAAATATTTTAGTAAGGAAGCTAAAGACAAGTCTCTTCAGAACGACTTCTGATTGCAGTGTTCTCACTCACAAGCCAAATCTTAGCATTTATCAGAAGCAGTATCACGTGGACTTGCAGGCTAAAAATCATGCAAGGTGCAGGCTTAAAGGAACTTTTTCAGCGACAGCTGTATAAACAGTTATTTTCTAAAAGTGTTGTAATGAAACTTAGATGCAGCTTTATTTGAAATATAGATGCATCACCAAATAGTTAATTTTATTTCTAATTAATTTTTCTGAAACACAAGAGACCAGGCTGGCTTTCTATTGGTTTGCACCTGCTTGTTGATAAGGAAGACCAAAGAAATATTATAATTAATATTTTGAGAAGATTGTATTATATAGGTRTAGGCTGCTGAAAATCAGACACATGAAATAAAGTTGTGATGATGCAATGACATAGTTGCAAAGAAATTCATTTAGTGTACTACTGTGCACACTATCTTATTCAGAAAGATTGCATCATAAAMCAAGAGATATTTACTTTATTTAGCATGACACTTATTTGTTTGCATCGTCTTCATGCACTGAAATGTAGAGATTTAATTTTTTCAAGTGATTTGCCTCAAATTGTCTTCTCAAGCATTAACTAGGAGAATAAATACCTMTAGTTAGGCTCTTAAAAAGTAAATTTGTGACCTGACCCCTGATGTCATTTGCACTTTATTCTACTATAAAGAGGCTAAGGAGTCAAAATGGACTAGTAGATTGGACATGTCCAGAGGTGTCTTAGTATAATCAAGATTTTGATTCACAAGCAGGGATGGTTTAACTTTGGACAGCTGCCTTGATTTTCAGTGTGGCTATCCACCCTCCTGTTACCCACTGATTGCTTAGGGAGGGCYCAGTTGCTCTTACAGCCACAGGTTKTTACAGCCKCAGGGACTACAGCTGTAAACTAAACAAGAACTGGTATCAATTTATTTTAATATACTGGTCTATCAACTAGAAGTTCAATAACTGCTTCTGCTTCACAGGTAGCAGAGCTGTCCCCCCTGGGCAGGCAAGGGAAATGCTCAGAGAAGCACAAGATCAAGAGCAGAGGAAATTATTCCAACCACCCCAAGGCAAGCCATCTTTGCTGATGAATCAGTCTTCAACATCATATCCTGGTTTTTAATTCATAACATCTTCATACCACACTATGAAAAGGGATTAGAAATTACAAGTGTCCAGAGGCAAAATTCTGTGTCCAGTCATGCCTATGCTAACAGGCCCAAGTTGCAAATCCTGTTTAACATACTAAGTTTAGAAAAATCAGTTTGGAACTGTGTAGAGGACACATTATTCATATTTGCAAAATGAAATKTTGCATTCAAACAGATACTGTTAGCACACTTGAGGTCTGATGCAAGTGGCACAGACCTGGAAAATTATGTCCTCATGCACAGATCTTCTGTTTAACTTGTGTTGTATTTCCACCCTTTTTTTAACAGTAGTGCTAATAGTAATTATGTGTTCTARAATTCTTAAGAACACCACACCAAGTAGTGCTGAAAATTACAACTGATTAAATCCATGATTTTAGTTCTCCSAACAACTTTGACAATACCAGATGCTATGAGGTCCCTAGTAGAATGAATTACACAAAAAATAAAGGAAATTAAACAATTCTGGTTTTATAAAGTACAGAGAAAGATTTAATTTACCTCACATACATGCAAAGAAAGACAACCATTTCCAGAAGATTTGCATACTCTTGCTTCAAGAGTGAAGCTGAAAGAATGCAGATTTTCATAACAAAGTTTGAGCTTGAAATTTTTTAATTTAGAGATGTCCAGCAATTGGAAAACATGATGAGATTTTTGCAATCATCTTGTAGTCAACATATTCAACTGAATTAGSAGTCTTGTATCCAACTTCTCATTTCTCAGCAAATCTTAGAAGACTATTTTAAAAATAAGGGCGCAATATATTTCTTTTGTTAACATATGATGTGTAMTACAGAATTTGTAACTAATTTATAGCTATTATTGGTGTCATTATAGAGTAATATAATTGATCAAAATGGTGATTAATATATCAYATCACATAAAATCCATTGCTCTGGAAGCAGAGGGGGCACAATTTTGAATTTAAACTGTAAAAAGTCTTTATCAATACAGAATATTTCTCAGATAGATACACACTTGTGAAGTTTTTCCTTTTCTTTAACTTTTAAATARGGATTGAGCCAATTTTTTAGTCTTAGAAAAAATAGTAGACAATTAATAAATGCCTGTTGAAAGAGGGGAAAGGAAGTAAATGGTTACTGAGGAGGTTAAGTTCAGACACGAAATATACAATTAGTATTGAAGAATTTAGTTGACACTACATGATTACCTTTAATCACAGCTTAACTTCAGATTACGCTGTTTAGTGAAATATGCCTGAAACGGTATTGAATCTCTGGTGGTTYATAAACTCCCTCAAAAGCCAGTGCAGAAAGACATATTGTGACATTCAGAAGGCAAGGGTCTCTCTTTCCTCTGAAATCTGTTTTAGGGTTACATTAACTAATTTCCAAAGACACCCAGTCCTTTCCATTGACTAGAAAGGAAGTCTGAAAAATTAGCATGGACGTGTCACCGTATTTTCATGTTACTGGGGTATGTGACATGGATCYTGCAAGGGATGCTGTTTCATATTTAAATCCTTCTTGTAATTGTACACTTTGGCTAARCACTTAGATTTGTAACTTTACATTCATAATTAATTCCATGTCTATACAGCTATTCACCTTGGTAAATTGCTTGCATTCCAGAAATGCACTGATTTGACAAAAATGCTTTGCTAGAACATTTTGTTTGTCAAAGTCTTTTATTACTTGGTAGAGTATAAGAGATGTTTTTCAGATCAGTAAAAGTTCTTTTCTTGTGCTGGCATGTTCACTGCTATGAGAATAGTAAAAGTTTTGCTGTTTTGTTGGCAGAGGAAACGTTAGAATTCCAGAACCTTCTAGAAAAAGCTAAAATTTGGAAGAGTTAAAGCTGGCAGARGAAGAATTCCAATCAAATGGAAGGAATTTGTATGCTACCTTTCAAATAAATCTTATTGTAGGACAGCTCAATTGAATTTGATTGGAGAATGTTTGTTAGCTGTTGGAGATATCTGGAAGATTGTTTGGATTTTCTGTAATCAACATATGCAAATATCTTTAAAATAATTATTTAAGGAATAGTTTCACATGTGTTCTAGGTATTAAATACTTCTAAAAAATTCCTATGTAATTTGAAGCAGAACATCAAGTCCTACTATTCTTTGTAGCTCTCGAATGTTACTGGTACAAAAACAATAATTTAATAAAAAATGTGACAACAACAGTGCTGAACAATTAATTTTTTCATTTCTGAAGTCTCCCTGGCTCACAATCTTAATTCCAAATGATTTTAAAATCAAAATTTTAACCTTAATGGTAATTAATGACTCACACTTAACACAGCTACTTGAAAAAAGGCAATGACAAAGTTCTCAGGTTCGGTAATTGGCATTAGGTATGTTCTTAGTGACAAGAAGAAAGAAGGTAATTTTCATAAAGTGACAAAGTCTTTTTGAACAGAAAACCATTTTTTTTTTTCATCAGGAATGATAATGGGTATTTTAAAAGAGATTTTTGGATACAAGAATTGAGTAATCACATGGTATGATTTGCTGTAGAATTTAGAGCAAATTTGGTTATGTTTAATAGTCTGTGTCATTCATTCCTGTGAAGTGAACAATAAAAAGTGACTAACAGATTATCTGAGCAAATTGTTTCAGTCATTATTCAAGTCTTAATAACTCTGCCAGAAATGTAGTTTCCTATCAATCTTTTTTGCTTGTCAAATGGTTATATGTATACTCAGAGTTGAACCTATGTTAAGGTGGCTTTTTTTTTTAATGAATCACAGCAAATTAGTTAACAATTGTTGGATTTTCATCAATTACATATTTTGACTCTAGTGAATTGAATGCAATTAAGTCACAAATGATGGTAATTATCTGGTGCAAAGATTGATCTATGAGATATAAACTACTTCGTTGACACTGACAAGGTACAGCTGATGAAGACAGAATTTCTGTTGTGTTTGGTAAAATACAAAAGCTTAACACGAGCCTAAGGTAATAAAACATATCCAATTTTTAGTAAAATGTTCTGTTATATGGAGTCCTATACTTTAATTCAAAAGTTTATATATTTGTAAGTTTCTTTCTTTCTACTCTGTGATCTTTTGAAAAGGTACTGAACTCAATATATACAGTCTCCTATTAGTATCATTCCAGTTTATCAGCATAACTGTCCTTAGGTCTTATGTTTCTCTTTCACAGACTAATATTTTYATCAAGCTTATAGCTCTAAGCCATAAATMRGTAAAACTCTAGTTGGTACCATTGAATTATTTGTAYAAAAATACTWATTGATTTTTWAATTATATTACATACAAAAACTGTMAAAGAAAGTGCAGAATCAGCTTTCTCAGTAATTTCCATTTTATAAGTACCTAAATTGTAAATATTAAGACAGTAGCTGTCTCTTTCYAATATCAACCTTAGATAATTATATTGAGGTCAAGTTCATAGAGGAAATCTCACTTGAAAGTGAACAAAAAACCAGTTATAACTAGAATTTATTTGCCAAAATTTAGAAAGAAATTTACAAACTCTCACAAAGTGATCGAGTAATTTCAGGTCCATTTGATATAGCCCTACATGTCAATGGGAGTGTAGGTTTAGGATGGGCTTTAAGTGTAGTGTATATGACTTGATTTGATATCAGCTGGAAGGTTTTGATTTGATAGTTATCTTCATTAGGTGTTGTTTTCTGAAACACATTTTATCTAAAATAATTTGAAGCTTTGTTTTTTCTCATTCTATGGGTTCAGTTCTCCGACTAAGATCTTCAGATTAATAAGCTGCAAGATAATTGTACAACTGAATTTTTAAAGGGCACTTAAAGTGTAAAATTAGTACCTCAGCTTGACACCATTTCCTGGGACTCTCCTGGCTGGGGGCATCTCTGTTAAATCTATTTCAAGCATGATGTGAGAATGAGGCTGCTGCAAGCCCCAGCCAGGCAGAGTTGGGGTTAGCTGAGAAGCAGTGCTGCTGTGTCCTGGCCTCTGCTCGTGCCCATGCTTTGTTACCATCCACACACATGTTCAGAACACTGCAGGCAGAAGGTCTTTACCAGGTGGGAAACAGGGATCATCACAATGCTGTGAATAGGTGGCTATACCTGATGGCAACAGGATGAACCCCAGAAAGGTCAATAAAAAACATGAAGAAACACCATTAGCAATAATGAACGTTCTCAGCTGACTCTTGGCTAAAGGAAGCACTCAAGGAGTGRAGTGAGGAGTTTAATCTCTGTGGGGCTGCTGTTATGCTACAGAAATTCCAGTTCATTAAAAAAAGAAAAAATTTGCTGTAGGTGTGAGATAATACAGTGTGAATCATAGCAAGGTAAAAACGTGGTCAAACACAAAAGCACAATATTTTCACAAGTCACAAACAAATTCTATTGCTGMAAATAATATATTACATGCAGGTGGTTCTAGATACTTCAATTTCTTCAACAGCAAGTAACCAAAGAATTGCATCACTGCAATTTTTACTGAAATGAATTACTGGTTTGATTTGTTTGTTTAACATTAGAAATGTCACAGATACCATTATACACTGGAAATTTGCTTTCTGTTTTGTGTTCCATAAAGCATATTTAAGCATGAGTTCTCCTCTTATATCCTTTCCTGTAGAATGAAACAGTTTCTGGAATTTCATATTTTCAACTACATAACTTCACAAAGTTTGATCTATCAAAATTTATCATCTTCTATGCACTGGACCTTTTGGGATGAAAGCAGCACTTGCAGTGCTGCARTAGTTCATAGACTGTCATTCTTTTCACTATAAACTCATTTTCTAGGGGTTTATAACTCAGCTATGAAATCTCTTGCAGACTGAAACATGAGAAACCAGATGTCATCTGAGCAGCCCTTCTTTAACCTGGAATTTGGCTTAAATCCCTTTAATGGATTTTATCATGGAAGAGAGAAAAAATGTTTTGTAGATTTTAGGCACATTAATTGAAGTCTCATATAATTCAATTAAGAACTTCATTAAGAACTTTGAACTAGATAAGCTGTTCAATCATGCTTTGAATTGACATTTATAAATACAGTAAAAAATGTATTGCAGAAGACTATAGCACTGTTTTGATAAATTCCAGAGTAAGAAGTTTGTCTAGGGCTTAGCATGTTTGAAAAAGAGAAAAAATTATTTGTTCCATTAMGTTTGCTGGTGGTTTAAACTAATCCAGAAGTTCATTCTTTTTCTGGACTAAATGCAAAGGTCTTTTCAGTTTTAACACTGGTGGATATATCATCATAAAACACGAGGGCAAAAATACATCCACTGTTCTTTTTGCARTTCTTGAAACCTTCCAGTGAACATTAGCCCAACAGGGTGACTACAGTGAGATGACAGTGCAGGGGAAAAATGTWTGTGTATATTCCTTATAATTATTATATACTCCCCAAGGCCAGACACAATCTGTGGCTGCAAGACAACAATGAAAATCACCACAAGTTCAGGCAGGGAAATGGCGACTTCAGACTGTGTTATTCAGAAGCTACTAAGGGAAGCCCCACAACATTTAGCCAGATGTTTTGCATTAACTTAAAAAGATTTTAAAAATTTRATTAAAGAAAGTATCTGACTGGATGGGAGCTGCATGTTCTGTTAACTCCCAGTTCCTAAAGGCATTACCTCACAAAGATCTGCCTTTGCTAGAGGTCTCTTAGAAGCCTCTTAYATAAAGAGAAAAACAAATTAGCCCCAACAAAAAGTGTATTTAACTTGTTTTTTTATTATGAAAGCAACACAGCAACACAATAAGTGTGTCATTGTGTGTGTTTTCTATATTTTCACCTATATTATTTTGTTGGTAATTTTGGGTTTCATAGATTTGGTAAGGTTTCATTAGGTTTGATTTAGTCTGGCCTTCAGGTGACTGGCTAAATCACTGTCAATTTGCTCTGAATATTGAACACTCTGGATCTGAAATTAGGGGGATGTAATTAGCTGTAATTGGTCACAGAGATGGCAGGGAATTTTGAATGCTCCATTAGCCCATTAGCAAATATGGATTCCTGGGCAATCAATCTTAAGGACTAAAATAATCTTAAATTGTTGAGTTGCATTTACCAATTAAAATGTATAATCCAGTTATGTGTACGAGAAATGCATGAAATACATTCATGAATTACGAAGCCAGTTAAAAAGGTGCTTTTTTTAACACAAAGGATGGAAGTAATGAACTGTTCAAAGCAAACATAAAACAAAATTTTTTTTTCTTCATTTCTGAAAATATAAGAGATCACATACATAATGTGATGTACTACTTATTCCATATTTGTGCACACTGTGTACTGCATGAGATTTGTAAATTCTTCTCTCAAGCTTATGTAATGCACATCACCTTCGTACCATGTTAGAAATATTTCAGTCATGTTCATGGTTGTACAATACAGCATGCTAAGAATGCAAGCTCTCGTTTGATTCCTCAAAGGAATGAGCATAATACACTAAAGCACAACACTGTAAAATTTAATTTCCTTCTTCTGGGTAGATAGAACAGTGTAACTTTCAGCATAGATGTAATTCTTGTCTCATACTTTCCTCAAAATCCACTGCTATAGCTAAAGTTGATTTGTAGACTCTATCCCTGTCCTAATTTCCGAACAAGCTGACACCTAACCACCCACAAAGCGAAGCAATTTACACATGCAATCTGTGACATGGGGTCTCCCTGCAATGATATAATTTGTATCATAACCAGCACCTCCTGGATAATACAGAGTGCTAGAGAATTTATAGCCATCATGTTCTGGATCTGTAAAACTATGCAAAACTGTAYCTTAAATCTTTCTGTGGAGCTTGAATCCATGTAATCTAACTTCACTTACCTAAACCCTAAGTGTTAACCTCCCTCAGCCTCCATCAGTTGTATATTTGCAAAATGTACACTGAATAAAGAGGGCCAGCAAAAAAGTRATTTATCACATCTACTTTAAGATGRAACAAAATATCTCTTTTTCATATTATTCCGGGACTAATTTCATCTTACATAAATTGTCAAAATTTCTCTAACTTGATAGTTTACTTCTAAAAGAACATGGAACCTAAGCAATCAAGAGACAAAAAAAACTAAGGATTGGCACTCTAATCATAGAAGGTGGTGTGAAGTTCATACTGATAAACTAAAAGAATATATAAGAGCTAAAATACACATACTGATAATTTACGTCTTCTGGAATTATTTGCCTTTCAGATAGTGAGACTAAAATTGGTAATTATTGAAGGAAAAGAATGTTCAAGTTTAAAGTACTTCCCACTCAGTTCCTGTGTAGTGTTTTTCCTGAGCTCCATGAATCTCTGTGTACTCTAGGCTACTCSTGATCTAGGGCATTGTACTTCCAGTATTTTCCAGACGTTAGCAGCTCTGTAGTGCAATCAGGGGGAAAAAAATCCAAGTCTGTTCCTCAGCCACCCAGTTCCCTGACTGGTTTACCAGGCCAGCCTGCTCCTGCTTTCTGCTGCACCCACTCCTGTGTGATGCAGCCACTGCTGCAGCTCTGCTATGGACACGGTCATTTCTGGCACAGAAATGAGTGAAAGTCCCTGTGGGAGCCCATAGATCAGAATCCTCTGTCAGCTCTGTAACTGCCCTTCAAAKATCTGCAGGCTGCTCCTCGGTCACCCCTCTGTCTCCTCTAAGCTGAGTTCGGCTCTCTCAKCCTGCCTCACTCATTTGCTATGAATTCTTTCTGAACTTGAAGTTCATGGAACTTCCAGTAGAGAAACGGGAAAGACATTTGAGTGCRATGGCTTATGAAAGGCAAGTGTTCTTTGAGGAAAAATACAGTGAATTTTCTGTGGTTTATGGATTTAAAAAGCACACAGTTGAATGTAATTTTTTTGATATCTTTCATTTGCATTTGAAAACTAGGAAATTAATTTTAATCTTGCCTGCAAAATAAATTTACAGTCCTGAATGTAACTGTTCACTCTTTTTTATGTACATCTGGTTTTTCAAAGAACAATATCAAACCCAAGACCAAAAAATTATGTGTTTTAGTTTTAAGGAGCTCCTTAGAAATATGCTCCAAATTTTACTTTCTATATGAAAAGGAGGCTTTACTGCCACTGTAGGCAAATTGTCCAAAAGTGAAAATCATTCTTGTATCAATAATGTCAGGTATGTGATTCTATGTAAAATCTTCAGCTATTTCCATGGAATTTTTATAAATCACTGGCTTTAACTCAAAAAAAAAAAAAAATCAGTAAGAAATCAGGAGTGAAAACTTAAAGGTTGTGATAACAGCCATGTAACTATTATATGTATGTGAATACAGAAAACAGTCTAATAAATCCCAGTCAACAGAAGTACAGCAGTTCCTTCTCTTAATGTTTGACCATCAAGACCTGATTTGAATACTGGTTTAATTAATCACTTAGGAACAGAAATATTGCTAGGAAGGAAAAGAAAGAAGTTCATGAACTCAAAATCCTAAAGTATCATCTCCCAGAGAACTTCACAAAATAAAAAGTCACCTTGCAGATTAAATTTTATATTGYTTTGTTTCTACATCCTGGTCTGAAAATGGTGGTTTCTATCAATACTTGTGAGATTTCAGCTTATTTAACCTAAACAATGTGAACAGAATTCCATCTGCATAGAAAGTTTCCTTCAGACTCTGGCACAAACATAGATTCTTACTGCTTAGCATTACCCAGACTTGTTTATTGAGCATGTGTGACCTGACAACWAGTTCAGAAATTTCTCAGTTTAAGAGTTAAATCTGAGTTATGCCCAGGCTCTTGACTGTTCATTGAAAATATATTAAGAACTTGATTGACAGATTGTCAGATTGATTGGTTAATATTCAATATGGAAAAAAATAAAGCTGAATATGATAGTTTCTTGGTTCATCTCTCACTTGTAGCATCAGGTGTTTAGTGTCCATACTAAAATCTGATGCTTATTTTGGAAGGATCTCTCCGAAATAACTTCATGTTATCCTGGAATTCCAGAGATGTCCTCAAAACAAAGACAGATGAGAAAAAAATTTAAGAAAGTTTTGTGTTACATTTTCTCCACATTTCAAGGTCTGTGATGTCTATTGATCCAGAATGTATTGGTTTCTTTCAAGATCTATATGGGCTTCAAAAGCTTTCTAAGTAAATCTTGAAGTCAATATTGATATATAGCAGGACCAAAAAAAATCTATGAACATCAACTCGATTTCTTTTGAATTAAAAGGCTGAAGTCTGAATTTCAATTCCTAGTTAATTATTGTGACASATGCAATAACTTTAGAGGTGAGTTCTCATTTAAGGAAGACAAGAACCCTAATCATTTGTTTTCTGGTTCACTTACATGTCTCCCAATAGTTCATGGTTCTTTGCCTCACAAAGGTTTTACTACTRAAGACTTCATACCCTTTACAAACATAGGTAGTTAATCTGTTTTCTATTATATATCATTGCCMGATAAGAGGCATAAACATTTTATTTTTTTCTATTTGCTGCTCTTTTTTTCTGTTCCTCAATTAGAATCATAGTCCTTGTACCAACCACTTCATTTTCATCTTTGCCCACAGTAATCAATATGTATCCTAAAGCTTGATCTTGTTCATTTATCCAGCCAAGTCTTAAAACTAGGCTAGAGTTATTGCCTTATTGAAGACAAGCATGTGTCTTAGTTAATATTTAGAATCTGGTCTTCTGTACTTATGTTTTTTGAAGATCAGTTTTAGGGTTAGAATGTTCTTCTACACTTTTCTGAGCAAGACGATATCAGAATAATCAAGGCAACTATTAATGACTTTATATTTCTGAAAATATAAATGAATATTAATTTCATTTTTCTAGAAAAAAAATAGACATTGAAAAACAGAAATCTGACCTTACATGCTCATATACATTTTATGTTACTGTCAACATACCCATTTACCAGGATGAAGAAGGGCTGCAAAATGGAGAAGCTTAAATTATAAAGGTGTATGAGGTGTGAACTAACGTGTTCTGACATTTTTCACARTATCTTCTCTCTTGGTAATCTCAGCACAGACACTGTGCTGCCCCCAAGGAGGTGAGACACAGGCATATCTACGTAATAGACGCTGCTTAATAAATTTTTAAATTTTARATATACAAGGTGTCAAATAGAATATGCTGAGTTTTACCTGCTAAGTCTTTGTAATCCACCAAGTCAAACATTACAATAGCTACTGCTGACCAGGTAACAATCAGAGCAACAACAAGRAGCCATGCTGCTGGTGAGCTGAACGTTGTCACGAGGTCTTCTGTCACTGATTTCTTGCCCACTTTCATGGAGGAGGAAGGAACGGATCCGTTCTTACCATCTATTATCGTCGTGGTTGTAGACATGTGTCCTACACAAACAGACAAAACAGAGAAAAACAATGTAACAAATTGGAGCCTGAAAGCCAAGAATAAGAGTGCTGTTTTGAAATTGTTTTGTTGTCAGAMTGTTTAAAATAAATGTAAATGTTGTATTACTAAAAAAAGGTTGTTGYACTTTCTGGAAGAAATAGTCACAACAGGCCTTTTTTATTATAATGTGACAGTTTTTAGTCTGCCACAAATAGCTACAGGCCTAGGGGAGTGATTGATGAAAGCATAAAATATTATTACCCTCCAAAGGATTGCCTTGTTATGGGCTGTAGGCTGGATTCTCAGGTGATGTGATTAAGTGAACTTCCATTGACTTTAATGGAGCTAATGCATCTATGCCACTTGAGGTTTGGCTGTAATGCTGCTGTGAAGGACATGTATCAGTCACAATAGGAATATATATTTATATATACTTCCTTTCATCTAATAGAAACACAAATGATTTCCATGTCCAGGATCCTTAAAAGTTCTGAATAAGATTGTAGCTGATTTTTAAATGCCTTTGTTCATGGAATCTTTCACTTAATGAAATAATCTCCTAAGAAACAAGAGCTACAATGCCAAAGCAGACTTGATTCCAGAAAGCATAGATTTGGTAATAAAAACTGGTAGGAAGTTGAATGCTGCTTTACTAAGTGACAAGCTGGCACACATTAACTGTGGACAATAACAGTAGTGACAACCTACTTCTTCCCGAGGTATTAAAAATGCTAATTCTGGATACAAATGCTAATTCTGGACAAAAACCAAAATTGTGGTAACTGAAACCTAACCATTTGAATGTTTTCAACTTAATCTGGTTTATAAAATACATTTTGATAACCTAAACAATCTAGGGAGGCATTTTTTTTCCCATTATATACAATAACAGTATTAAAAATGTTCCTAACATCACAGTTCAAACTAGTAGAATACCATGGTGTCTCCACTTAGTTTRCAATACCTTCTTGTATGCTACAGTTAAAACCTTCAAAGATATATTACATGTGTCCTTTGTCTACTTGTTGACACCACCTTGCATAAATTAATTCCAAGGAATCAGGTGACACCTGTTTTGCTCAGATCTTAGCTTTTTGCTTGTCTTCTGTCACAGTTGATACAACCTATAAAACTGATATTTTCTGTGTGACAGAGTTGCTCCATATGAAGGTAAGCAGATTCAGTTTCCCTTTTGACATAGAAAATGACAAATAGGCACTGAGAAACTTTTGCTGAAGTTAAGGTACAGGCTGTTGAAGACTTTTCAACATTTACCATCACAACCTGTATTTAGATTCTCTTTGAGAATCACAATGTTCATATTCTTAAAGAAATAAAATGAAGAAAGGATAAAATCATTAATATTACCCATACAGACGTACATTTTTCCTTCCTATTTTACTCAAACAAATCTTCCAATCCTTATGCTAATGAATACTGGCTTTWTTCCTTTCCTGTAGAATATTAAAACAATATCCTAAAGTGATACTGAAATTCCTCTTCATGTATCTGACAAAAACATACAAAATGAGAAGGACAATTTTGGTGAAAGACATTCCCTAATTCTTAATCTGTCACACCTGTTGAGTTTTCAAATTCATTTCTAATCTGTTCTAGAATTCCTTTTGTTTTCTTTAATTTTATAATGTAGTGCATTGTATTAATGAGTAGTTCCCTTAGCTCTGCCTTTTAATTTTGCTTCTGCACAAGCATCTTGGTGCTGATCAGTGTCTTGCTTCAAGCCCTGAAAAAATGCTCTGCTACACAGTAGAGCTGTAAAAGCAAAACAAGATTGGCAAATTACATGGTTTTTGTTACTTATTTGAATTTTTTTCTGATTTATAGAACATTTATTCTGCTTATAAATAATGTCTATGTCCTAGGATAGTATGTATGCAATTAAAAAAAATATTATAAAATCATCAATGCTTCCATTTCTCCAAATATTTTAGATCAAAAAATTCACAGCAGGAGGAAAAATCTGACAAGTGGCAACTAACAATAAAGATCAGCTTCTTAAGTCAAATTCAAAATCAATAGCATTTTGTTATCCTACAGCATACAAGGTGCAAGTAATTTGTGCATGTAACAGGTCATAAATGACACATGCATTTCTCCCCCTTGGGGATATCAGTCAGRGTTTATGATGTGTAAGAATAGAAAGGTACTGTCTCATCTTGAAAAATCTGATTAGTACCACAGCATGTCTTCAAGGACATCCTAGTGGCAGATATTTGAAGTTATGATGCAAACAATTAAAATTCTATGTGTGTATACAGATATAGACTTAAAATTACCAATCAAAGGATCATTCCTCTAGGTCTGTTACTATGTAAAAATATTTCCTTGCTATTCAGTATACCTAAATTTTAAAACTCAGACCATTATGTGTCTTCTTTGGTGAAGAAAATAGTAACTGATGATTTATCAATCAGAGCAATGCTGCAGAGACAGAACTCAAGTATGTTACAAGGTTATTTCTGGCAAGATTTTGGCTGTTGATGTAGTCAAGTCAGATTTCACCTTAAAAACTCAGGATGTTATACAATAAAATCGCTGTTGTTGCATTCATTAAAGTGTGAGTGAACAGCTATTGATTCAAATTTGACTGGAAGTCAAGCTAGGAAAATACCATTATACTGCTGGATGTTYCTGATACAGGTGCCTGCAGTGTAATTCAGGGGCCTAAGAAAGATCTCCAGTGTTGTTTTAAATTCTTTACATAATCAAASACGTCCTCACAAGACTAGCAGTCAAAATATACTCTAACTTCGAAACTTCCTGAAAACAAAAGCCCTGACCGGATGTCCTAAAGCCAAGTGTCTAGGTACTCTGTTCTTTATGTCCACCTCCCACCAGTGCTAACTTTCCCTGAAAACCTTCAGTGATGATATTTACAGAGCTGGACAACAGAGAAAAAGGGGATGCATAGACAAYGTTTCCATCAGTTCAGCCAGCAGTGATTCTCCTTTTTCTCAGAAAAATGCCAAGAGGTCAGTGGAGCTTCAGGTGCCCAGTGGGGAACTGAGAAAGACAGGCTTTTTTGTTGCTTTTTAATCACCTGATGGAGCCTATTCAGTTCTACATTTACAATTAGCAGAGGTCATTCAGCAGCAGRTTAAAATCAGATTGCTGAACTTTTCTAGATATCCCTGCTGTCCACATGCTGAACATTTTCTCTCTCAAGACAAATTTCTGTGTCCATATTGCAGCCAGCCTGAATCCAAGTCAGTTTACTTTCGATGAACACTGCAGTGGATCAGGAGATTCATGAGCAGATCAGTTGTCCCTGCTTTGGGAGAGGCCACATCCATCACAGCACTGAAGGGTGCAGCTGAAGGCTGCTACAATTTCAGCCATCCAGTTTTAATCCACTGCCACATGTCTGCGAGAGCCTCTTGGCACTTTGGGTTGTGATTGCTATTGATTTTCAATGAGTATGGGAACTTTAAAAAAGTTATATATACGTTTCTATAAAAAGATTACTCTGGGGATATTACCTCTGACTGCACATCACAATTTCTCATGCACACAGGACTACCCCATCAGGTCRCAAATGTCACCTTTGCATCAACAGATTGATTTGCTAAATTCCAAACAGCTAAAACTCTGAGATTCTTACTATTCCTCTGGTTTCAGAGTTGTCACTTAGAATACAATCTGAAGACTCATAAGGTCTCGTAAGTATAAATAAACCTTGACAATTGGTGACAACTTTGAGGAGAACACCGTGTGACTTTCAGAGTCCAGAGTGAGCTTGTAGTCCTGGCAGCCTAGGTGAAATACCCTTTGTATTTGTGGGCTGAGCYATTATCTCCTTAAAACTTAATAAGCATAGGATTCTCTGGCTAAGGATGGKKACTTGATTTTACAGTTCAACTGCTRCACCTTCTWCTACTCTAGTAGAAAAATGAAACAAAACAAAACTAAGCCTCCAAAACTAATATAGAAACCTATTCCACTCAGACTCATTCAGGTGTAGAAGAGTAATTTCTTTATTTATGTCACTTCATAACTATTTTATGTATAACAATCTTATTCGGCCAATAGGAAAAAAAAGTAAAATATTTAATGGGCAATGCCTTTCTAAGGCTAGGCATATTAAAAGCAGAAGGCTAGTCATGATACTAAAAAAAGAGGTTGTTCACCTCTAAATAATATTGTTGCTGGGGCAATGCAGTTGGGATATGAGAAACCTCAGTGCATTCTTTAAATGAGAGAGCTGGTAGATTTTGGCAATAAAGGCTCTTGTTTGACCTATTCCACTTCAYTTGGAATATTTAAATACTAATTAAGGAAGCGGAAAAGAGGAAAAAAATGGCCGTATATACCAGCACTGTATGTTAAGCACCAG
>CADDXX010000265.1:950338-963965 GCA_902810485.1 Alauda arvensis | reverse complement strand
GAGTAGGGTAGCACAGGGAGAAGAGGACAAGAGATTAGAACCCTTCAGTGAAGAATTGAGCAATGGATGTAAGATACTCTGCAGCACATCACCCTTAGTGAGTCTACAAACCTGCAGGCATCACAATAATCACTTTCCCCATGTGGGGCAAAYGATTTCTACCACAATAAAGGATTACACCTACACCTGTTCAGGTGGTATTGTGTGACATCCTCCTTTTTCAAYCTCTTTGCTAGAGTTTCTTCTTCCTTGGCTTATACAAACACAAAGTAAAAGACAGAATTCATTCCATGATCAATAACTAGTACCTTACAATAAAATATTAGCAGTAATATTTTTTCCTAAAGCAACCTAATGATTTKTCATGCTTTTTGTCTTGTTTATATATTTATGTGAAAATAAAATACTGAGCAGAGARAAGAGAGACCCTCAGGGTCCACTGTATGCACTGAACAGAGAGCCTCTATCATCTTATCTTGCCAGCACCAGGGGCAAAAAATGCAGATACTGGACAAAAACCAACAGAGTGCAGAATATTTCAGAGGRGAAAGAACAAGAGCACTGCAGCTGGCCGAAACCTTTTGATCTCCTCCAAATACTGCTAAAGGATGCAATTAAAGTAGATTTAAAACCATTTTCTGAGCAAGATCTGTAGCCCTGGCAAACTTCAATAGGTCAGAAACTCAGCTAGATCCACTAACACAGATAACGATTTCTATTGGATGTACATGGCAACATACAGGCAAGACATTTTCTGGCACAGAGAAGGAGATAGAAACAGGGAAAGACAACTTAATAGGCAAATTCAGTTTATCTTTGAAAGCTCCTCTCTCTCACTGTTATCAGCAATATATTGTGAGTAGGACAAAGATCCACAGTGCAGCCCAAAAATGAGTGGTGGGCACCTAGTGTGGGTCTTCTGAGTATGGACAAGCTTCTAAAAGCTTTTGAGCAGAAATGAGAAAATTTTAAGAAAAGCTACTTTATTTAGAGATGCAGCAGATWTCTTCTCTTGAGATGACTGACATTTAGCAATTTCTTCTATTTTGTATTAAATTATATACCTGTACATATGAATGAATGAATGCCACTGGAATACTTAAATGGAAAAATAAATAAATGGAGTTTCACAACTGATACCGGCATTTACACATTTAAATTTATCACAAAATGTACTAAAGTGTTGTTTTACTGTTTATATAATTAAAGTGCAAAGACAAAAAGCTCTCAACACATATAAAGTGTATGTTCACAATATCTCAGACTTAAAGGTAGTCTTTCTTGCAGACTAGAGGCTTAGAAAGCTGTGTATGAGAGAACATATGCAGATTTAACAGTGACTGATAGTTATAAAAATGTAATAATCTTTATGAAATGTGGAAAGCGGGGCTGAAGATCATGCAGCAACCAATTCTACATGACAAAAGAAATAGAATAGAGATTATGCAATATGGAGAAGATGGTGTATGAAAATTAGCTAAATGATTGGATTCAGAAAAGGCACTTATAATTATTATGGTGGTTGGTGCTGTGTACGTTTTTAATTTCCTTTTCTGTTATTATATCTGTATTGGTTTCATTTTTGATCAATACAGAACATCTGATAATTTAAAGGAGTAGATAGTATTAATATTTCTATTCATTGTCCAAGAAATTACGTGCACCAATCTTTTCATTCCATCGATTTCAATGAGTAGCTTTTAGAAGAAAAGATACATTCTATAAAGTCATTTCATTATCAAGTCCGAAGAAATTGTGTACTTCATTCAGTATCAGTAAATAGTACTAATAGCACTGCCATGGGGTGAAAACTAGAAACTACTAATGCTGTATTCTAACATGTGACATATATTTTGGGATTGTAATAATTGCAGTTGCTTCGGGTACTCCTCTCCTTCCCTGGGCGGGGGATAGAAAATACAAGAAAAGACTCATGGGTTGAGATAGGAACAGGAAGAAATCAGGCACCATGGGCAAAACAGATTGGACTTAGGGAAATTAGTTGAATTAATCAGAACARGTAATTAGAAATATCATCTAAATCTTTCAACCACTCTTAATTTCACTTTAAATTTTCTCTACCTCATCCCTGCAGAGGTGCAGGGGGAGAGAGAACAGGGTTTGTCATCAGTCCATTCATTACATGCTGCATCTGYTGCATTTTTTCCTCACGGGGAGGATTCACACTCTTCCCTGCTCCAACRTTGGAGAAATCCTCTGTGAACTTCTCCAGTTTGTGAGGAATACAGCCCAGGGGCTGTATTTCTCACAATATGCTCCAGTGTGGTGCCTTCTCTGGGGTGCAGTCCATCAGGAAAAGRCTGATTCCCCAGGGGGTCATATTTCTGCCAGGGCCCTGCTCCAGCATGGGCTTCCCATGGGCTCACAGCCTCCTGTGGGCAAACACCTGCTCTGATGTGGAGTCCTCCAGAGGCTGCAGGGGAATATCTGCTCCCTTGTAGGCAGGGAGCCAGCCTGCCTTRCCATGGCTGCACCTTCGGCTGCAGGTGTCTGTGGTGCCTTTTCCTTCATTGATCTTGGTGTCTGCAGAGCTGTTCCTCTGACTTATTTTCTTTCCTCTCTCTGGTTGAAGTTTTTGTGTGTGTGTGTGAGTTTTGGGGTTTTTTGTTTGTTTGTTATTTTTGTTTTTATTTTATTTCTCCCCTTCTTAAATCTTTTATCTCAGAGGTGCTACTCTCATCATGATGGAATCAGTCTTTGCCAGTGGTGGGTCCATCTTCAGGCCATAAAATTTGGATGTCGCAAACATGGGGGAACCTTCTGGCAACTTCATCCAGAATCCACCTCTGTATCCTCCCCCACTACCAAAATCTTTCCATGAAAAGCCACTACAGATACAGTACACTACCATGGGCTATGTAGAAAAAACTAAAGGAACTCAGAACAAAATAACTAATACTAACTAGAAAACCTCGATAGCCRCATGATCAGAAAATCACTTTCCTGTGATGTACAACCAGGTTACAGTTAAGACTGGACAACTACATGTAAGGGAAAATGACTTTTGAATATGAAGATATAATCTCTGACTTGGGAATTTTTTTTATTTCATATCCCTGAATGCTGAGAAAGTATATTGGCAGGGCAGAGTCTAAGCATCTAATAACTAAACTTAAAACTTTTTCCTCAACTACTGGCTGCTGAAAAAGACAAGATAGTTYCAAACCTTCATTTTTCATCTGTTAAAATTATTTGAACACATGTATCCAATTATTTTTTTCCTGTGGACGGCTATAAAGATTGCCTTAAAAATACTTTTGTGTATATAAAAATTGATTATACCTCATGTAAGTTGATATGTGTAGTTAACTCCTTGCCATGCATATTCAGATGGTGGATTTGGACCTTTGCTGTACAAAAGGAGTCAGAATTCCCTGAAGGCAATCTGGACTTCACCTCCCTACTGATCAAGGAGAGAAATTCAAGCAGTAACAATAGAGGATTATTAGTCTAGAAAATCTCWGAGAATRGAACAGGTRTTAGGGAAGAAAGTCTGGGAAGCAYATCTGGGAAAATCWATTTGCTYTAGCATATATCCAGTRTAACTGTTAAAAATKATCATCAGAATATAAGTATACATAACTGCAAAAAAGTATCTTTGCTCCAATCAGATCTCCCCTGAAGAAAAGAAAATTGTTTTTTTCAGGAATGCATCGTTGAGTTCTTTTGAAGACAGATTAATACTAGTTATTGCTTGTTCTGGAATAGGCCAAGATATGAAATGTAGAATAAAATAAATTACATATGAAGAATCTACCTATTTGTCTTGAAGAAGTCTGAGAACTTCAAGGAGGGGAAGCAAAAACCAGTTTCAGCCAGTCCTGAATCACACTGCACTTTAAAATAAAATCAGCAGTAAAATAAACTAACCCCCTCTCAGGTGATGTACTTCTAACCATTGGCTTCAGAGGGCCTGCTTAGCTCAGCAGCTATCTGAAGGACTTAGGTGATCACATCCCATTAGAAGTTCATACAAGATGAACCCTAATTTACAYTAAAAGTTGAACTTCAGAGATTTGGAGCTGAATTTTCATCTTTCCTTACATGYTTTAATTTCATAGACTAGTAAAGCWTTGGTTGATACTTCAAATTAAACAGAAGAAATCTTGTCTCATAACTTAGCGAGGAAGTGTAAAAATGTCTTCACTCCAAAATTGTTTCTAAAGAACATTATGCTGATATGGACTTTAACCTTCTTCTCTGTGGGATTGTTTCCYGTGTACATATGCATTTCAGCAAGCTTTTACATTATTCTGATTATTTAAATACCTCAGCCAAAGACATTAGCAGTAGTTAAAAGACCTTTTGTGCTGTTAGTCTTATATGACTGATTGTATTGTGAACCTCTCTGCAATAATTTATACAAGAAATTATTTTAGAAATAATAGTAARGGAAGACCTAAGGAACAGGTCTAAAAGATGACGTGTTTCATTGGGAAATTTTACAGAATTTAATTACAACTGTATCACTTTTTGCAATAATTTCTTGAGAACTTAGCAGACCACAGGAAGGAATATTAATAAAATAGGATAAATTATTTTATAAAATAAAAACTGGAGGATGCACAGTTGATAAAAACAAGAGAAATGTCATTTACTGCATTTCAAATTAGATACTACGAAATGGAAAAGGGACACTGAGCTGCTTCCTTTCCAAAAGGCGCCAGATTTCACCTTTCATGAAATGAATGTTAGAAAGTTACATTTTTCACTTTTAAATATGTCTTTAGTTTGATRTGTTTTTTACATTGTTTCAGAAATCTGATTTTTTTAAGAAATGAAATGTTTMATTTCCAGCTTCTCAGTATGCAGATGAGATAGGAATGCAACTGAATTCGGAACACTCTGAACTGAATGCTGAACTAAACTAGMAGCAGCCTGAAAAATCCATTATTTGTTTGGTTCCATGTCTGACTTTTTTATTGATTGGCAGTAATACCTTCCTTTCTTTGGAAATAATTTGGTGCTCTGAAACAGTAAAAAGTTTTACCTTCCCGTTCATCTTAGCAATCTGACATTTCAGAAAGAGATGCCAAAGGGATATTCAGATACACTTCTGAGTTGATATAAGCTGAGAGGTACATCTTATCTTTTAAAATGTCAAAATGAAAGTTGGAGAAAAACGATTGCCATTTATCTCTAAATAGCAGTAGACCTTCTGAAGCAAGAGCACTGTGTGCAGTCCCCTTGTTATTAGATTTTGGAAACTCAACTCTACACATCCTTGAAATATTCAGAAGGGATTGACTTATTTTTAATTGTTGAAAAAGAATTTTTCTGTTTTCATCTGTAAAATGATGACAGTCCTAATATATAAGGAAAGATACTAGAATAAATTGTAGGTTCTACCACCTACCACTTTGGACAAGTCTACCAATATAAAGAAACTCTGTAAAAATTATTCCAGGTCAGTGTTTCCTCTGATGGAACTCCTATTTTCTCTCAAATAAATGTATTGAGGAATGGTTAATAAGACTATTTGCTTGATTTCTTCTATTCCAAGCTAACATGACCGTGARGGTTGGACCAATTTTATAGGTCGTAATGGACCGTCATTTACAGACTCTGAAAACAAAAGTAGTTCTAACAATAATTTACTATATTCTTTACAAATTATGGTGCAAGTCTGACAASTCTTCCATATAGAATTACTCAGACACTACAGCACTCAAATATGAAGTTCATCACATGCATAATTTCAATGTATATACTCATAAGTCATGGTTGCAGGTTATTTACCACAGAAAAAGGTATTTTTGGCAAACAACAGAAATGCCAATACTAAGCTATACAGCACATCTATATACATATATACATATATATATATACATATCCATATATATAAAACTTTGTTAAAATTGGAGCAAAAAATTCTCATCTGACAGAAGGGGATAACTAAATAAGTGCTTGTGGCAAGTTAACAGTCTGTGTCACTTTTTGACCTCACCTGTAACTGGCAATTTGCAATTACATTATAGGTCATCCTGTGCKTGAGAGAGAAAACTGAAAGCGAGCTGCTGAGGAAAACTTATATGGCTTACAAAATAGTGTAACCAGCTTCCCAAGAGACAGTAGTTAGCTATAGCAAACATATGAACCAAGGTTTATCTTCTGCCAGAGAGTTACTTTTGAATAAATATGGGCATACTCCATCTGTATTCTTGCAGGATAGCTGAAGTCAATCCCACTACACAGGCGCCTAAAATACTAGGGAAATTAGGTTTTCTGAAACTTGCTTTTAAAGTAATTTTCCTATCAAAATATAAACCCAAAATTATTTCTGGTACACTCTTTGTATTCAGTGTGCTCCCATAAGAAAAGAATTCTAGGAAGCAGTGGCAATCATTACAGAAATGTTTAATCTGAAGGGTTTGGGTTGGGGTTTTTTTTTTGGTTTTTTTGGGTTTTTTTCTTCTGTTTTTTGGTCTGAAAGAATCCTTTGGAAAATATCCTTTCAATTTTAGGACACAAGAGGGATCTTAAACTGACACAGACTAATAGAATTCAGTGTTTAGGTAAAAATTTAGGGTGTATTTCATAATTTTCTTTTTGCAATAACAATTCCTAAAATTGTAATTTGAAGTGGAAGTTTAACCTTGATAGACTAAACTAATTATATCGTTCATCTCTAGTCTTTATTTGGAAAAGGACATGATCTCTAAGGGCAGCTGAGACGTGTAGGGTATGCTGTCACAGTGAGAACAGTTGATCTTTGTTGAGGGTTCATATTCACAACACACCTGTCATCTAACATGTATCCTGCAATTCTCAAGAGCTGAGAAATCTTTACACTATTTTACAAAGGTTTCTTTAATGGAATCTTGTGCAAGATAGTAATGYCTTAGAAGAAAATTTTATTTCAAATCAGTATTGAGTAATCTGGAAAGATGGGATATTTTTGGGACTCGAGACTCATTCTTGAACCAGCTACCACAATTTAGCCTTATCTTAATCCATTTTATTTCGGATTATACTCTGACCAAGTTTTGGAATGTGTGAAAAACTTTTCAATKTAATTTTGATGAGAAAAATAACTACATAAYATTCCAGGTACAGAGYCCTAGGTACCTTTTATCTTTTTCTYCCTATGCYRATTTWTTTTGTGGAACCTCATGTACACACTGGAAGAGCCAAGAAGGGTTCTTTGAAGGTTACTTGAGGAAAAAAMCAAAATTCCTTCAGTAACTGCATCCATTCTCTGTATCCTTCCTCCTGCCAACCCAAATTAAGCAATGCCTGTATGCAGAATGAGGTTGTGACTAGGTTTTAGAAATGGTTAGCAACACCTGAGYTTTAGCCACAAGTAAATTAATAACAAATGAGTCTATTTATGAATGTCTTGTACCCATATCTAAGTCCAGRGAACATATAATACTGTTAGTTTTCACACTGTTACATTCCAAATAAGAAAATAACCCAAAAGAGATCCTAAGAAACATAATGAATACCCTGAAGCTTGGTTTAGGGACTCATGTTTCTGTGACCTGGATATCCGAGACCCATTTATTATAAGGGGATAGAGATTTAGCTACCATTTAAGTCTTCCTATCACACCTCTTCAGATCTCTGCAGAGCAGACAAGATGTAATAGTAAAAACCTCAATCGACCACACAAATATGAAATTTGGGACTCTAACTTACCCCAGCGCTAAATGCAAGAAGTGATTACYAGGCTATAATATCTAGTAATATCTAGCTCCAGAAACTGGGCCAATCTTTATAATAATTCCTAGAAATCTTCCCCATTAGGAAGTGAGAYATTCATGTGGCATTTAAAATAAAATTTGAAATTACAGGAAAGTCTGGATTAAAATCTATGCACAGTAAGCACAGTTCCATACCTCTCCAATCCTACCTGGCAAAAGAAACTATGGAATGCAAATTCAGCTTTTGGGTGTCTGCTATGATGTTTTCTTGCAAAAATTAATGCATGAAAAGGAACACATTKATGTGTGCATTTAAAAAGGCTTTTTGTTTTATTTCCAAACTAAGAGTGAAGTTCCAATTTCTACATCAACTCTAACTTAAAGTATCATCTAAGTTGTGTGATAGCCATGGGAATATACATGGAACATATCAAGAAATGCAAGTTAATTAAAGTAAAAAAATATAGGGCAGGACATTCTCTTTGCTTAGTCTTTTCCAGTGCATGATAATGGCTTTATAAAACTTATGTGATTTACAAAGAAAGAATTGGCAGAATTACCAACTGATTATTATAGCTYAAGGTTTTCCTGTTTCCTACAAATGATGTTAACTTATTTTTCCATCTGACAGAATAGATCCAAATCCCAAAGTAATTTTTGCAAATATCTATGCCAGCACATTTGTTATTAATAATCATTATATAAAGAAATGAAAATTTTTTTGCACTAAGCACAGTGAATAGTACTACTACAGGACAAATTCCTGCTGTTGTGAATACATCCARTTTTTCAGTATAAATTTACTGAATTACAAAATTTAAAACAAAATAGTTTTTYCTCTATGTCTTTAAAAATGTAAAAATTTGTCCATATAAATGTTATAATACAAAGGAGGAYGTTTTTAATATGGGATTTAGGTCTTAGGAGAGGAAAAAATTAGATTCATGGTTTCATTGTTAAGTGTCTCAGAAAGTGACACCTTAATTTTGAAAATTATTCACATGAAAGTTTTACTTGTAGGCTAACAGTCCTTTAAAACAAATTCAGTGACAGATAAAATAAAAATATTCTCTCAATGAAAAGATTCCTAAAGCAGAAGATGAGGTATTTTAAAAATCTGTCTATACAGACTATGTCTAAAATATTTCTTTACTTACATTAATTTTCTAAACACATAACCCAAACCAGGAAGAATACATTAATTATAAGCTTCTCTGTTTGTAATATTTGTGAAGTAAAATTATTGTCTACTGAGAGATGTATTTGTAAAATTATCTTAGTTTAAGGTTCCAAATTCAAGAAAAGAAATTGAAACTACACACTCTTGGGCAGAGCATAGAAGCAGAGAATCCTTTAGGTTGGAAAAGACCTTTAAGATTATCCAGAACCCAGCTGTAACTCTGAGCACTGCCAGGGYCCTCACTAACTATGTTCCCCAGTGCTACATCTTTTAAAGACCTTCAGGAATGGTGACACCACCATTTCTCTGGGCAGCAGGTTCCAATACTTAATCCCTCTTTCCATGAAGAAATTTTTCCTTAATACCCAACCTAAACCTCGTCTGGCAAAGCTTAAGGCCATTTCCTCTCATCCCATTGCTTGGTAAYTGGGAGWAGAGGTAAAACCCCACCTGGCTACAYCTGGGTACATCCTCCTTTTGGGTGGTTGTAGAGCACAATAAGGTCTCCCCTGAGCCTCCTTTTCTCCAGGCTAAATAACCCCCAGTTTCCTCATAAAACTTGTGCTCTAGACTCTTCAGCAGCATAGAATGTTGCAAATTTATGATTAATTTTAATTGATTCTTATTGCATTTTTCTAGTCAACCCCGGGCTAAAAATGAAGCAAGATGTTGAAATGTCTGAGTTCCTCTTTCTGGGCAACTCTCTGCCCTATGTATGGATGGGCATTCTGTTTTGGAATGTGAATTTTTCTGTAGTTCATAGCTTCTCACAGTTCCTGTGTCTGCTTTATAATGTTAGACWTAGGGTTCGGCCTAATTTGGCAGTRGAAGACTAATTAACATATAAGAAGACTTCAGCAGAGCGGTCCTGAAAACTCAGTGATACATCTWAGAAGAGAAGAAAACCTTTCCACTAGTTTTAATGATATGAGCAGACCCGAAACGTTAAATGTTTCATAACGTTAAAGCTTTGCCTCAGTACAGTTCAAAAGATTTTATTTCAAGTTAAAAAAAAAAAAGCCACCATCTTGAGGTGGCCCTTGATGTTATTATTKCTAACTGGAACTGAAAGCCAGCTACATCAAGGAAAAATTTTGACCTGGTTGGAATGATAGTTTCCTTATTACCTCCCATGGGTTCTAAATCAACTAATCTTTAGCATCTGCTGTAAACATGCACAAAGTCATCACAAAAACATTCAGCCATGCTTCACGAGCTGTAACACCTCCCCACATTCTCTGTAGAGCAGATCCATATAGCTCCAGTATTCCTAGCCCACAGTAACAGCAGGYGCTGCAAAGTTTCCACCCAGCTTGAGAGCCCTGCATGAGCATCAGACACTTGCAGGACCTCTGTATAATGTTCCTGGCATCCTGCCTTGACCTTCCTTATTTTGTGCCTTGCTCTCTGACTGTTGGTGGGAGAGGAGAAGACGAACAAAGTTGCATACCTTTTCCTGAAGTTCAGTCATGAAAAGRACATTTATGCATGTCTGTCCTAATTTTGTCCCAATGTTTTCCATCTGACAGAAAATCCCCTTTGTTTCATATYGATGAAATAGAGATGGTAGCTGGTATTGTTTCCCAAACACCCTGTCCAGTGTTCACAAGTTTTCTAATTATGCTCAAACATGTCCATATAAGCACAATATTCTCTTGTTCACTAAATCTTCACATAGTCTCAAGTCATACACAAATTGTGGAGCTGTATTTTTACAGATCTTCAAATCTGGATTTATTTGCCCCTAGTCTTTTAATATTTATCTTCCCTCCAGTTCACATTCTGACGCAAGGCCATATTATTTTAATTCTGAAGAAAAGAAGCGATAGAATCTTCTTACTTCTGTCTTACTGCTCCTCTGCAATAAATATAACACAAGCTTCCCATGAGTCTAGTTGTTTGTCTTCTCCAGCTATTYTTGTAAGTCTTTTATACATATTCAGCATATGTATAAAGTTCCTTGAAAATTTCTTTCTTGGATTTTAAGAATACCTAAGCTACTGTTACCTTCTAGTTTCAGGAAATTTTCAAGCACTTGTCTGATATTTCTTTAGTATTAATACAGCAGTTTCAAGTTGCAACTTTCACAGTAAAATGAAAAGACATAGAGATTTCCTCTGCAGATGTAGAAGTTGATGGTCCTTTCTAAATTTTTAATAAAGCTTTTGAGAGTTTCTTAGTTATCCAGCCTACATGCTTGCAAGATTTTGCTGGCTCTTATATTCTAGTAAAAGGCCTATTCATCATCTAAACTTTCTTTATTAATTTCCTTTTCTATTATATCAATAGAGTCCAGCTTCAGCTGTAATTATGAAAGTGCTAATAAATAAAAAAATGCATACTTTCACATCTATTGAAAATGAACACTTACTTCACAGTCAATACTTCAGCCTTAGAGCTTACATTTACTATATTCTTATGGTCATGTAAMTGATAATCTTTCACTCACTAACACARTCCATGCCCCCAGAACTACAATACATTCACAATGTTATTAAACTCTTATGGTRGAAGACAAGAATAGACACAAGATGTAGCTAATATAATTAAAGGAGTAATAATGAATAGCATTCACAATATGAAATAAGGARGGCCTTAAGGCATTGTACTATACTTGCTATTTTTCCTGGTTCAGTTTGTGGTTTTTGGTTTGGTGGGTGTGTTTGTTTTTTTTTGGTTTGTTGCTTGGTTTGTTTCAGGGTTTTTTGTTTGTTTAAGCTGGAGCTTTATTTAGACCTTAGGACAAACGTCATGCAGGAAGTGTGAAATAAACTGTATAGGATGATCTTCAAGAACTTTACTTACATACTGCACAGCATGCTGTGCACTCTTCAGGACCTGACCAAGGTACTTCTGACAGGTAAGTGAAGAAAAGCTAAAGTGTCTTTAGGGTTCTTACTTCATTAGAAACTGTGACAATAAGACATCAGTCTCATGTAGAGCTGAGCCTGACCAAGAGTCCAGATCAATGGCTTATTTTTATGTACCTTGCTGATCAGGACAGGAGCAGTAGCAGTTTTTAAGGGACATCCATGTGTTATATGTGGGATATGTGTTATAAGAGGGAACTGCAACATTTTCCTTGACCCCAAATAGTCAGGCATAGTTTAAGTGTTCTTCACTCCATTTCCAAATGTTCAGACYTGGAGCAGYACMAAATGAGAGTCACTTTGGTATTTATCCYTCAGAGGGTGCTAGTAAACCACTGCACAAATGGACATAGAAGACCATTGGACATCAAGGGCTTGTTAAAGTCACCATTCCCATGATCAAGTACTGAAAATGTTGATAATGAAATGTATGAAAAAGTGTAAGATCTATTTGTCATGGAAAATATTGTCATGATTTGTATCATGCTCAAGGTATTTCTGTCCAAACTGGTACTTCTGTCCAACTGGTACATCACCTTTAGTCAGGAGGCCCTTTTTTTTCAAAGGAGTATAGATTTTAAAGAGTTAGAGTGCTGAAGCATTTGCCGATTCATATAGTGGAAATTTTGGCAGGTAACTTTTATACAGAATAAATTCTGATACCTTCAGAAGCATACAAGCCATGAAAATTGTATTTGTACAAAAGAACCACAAAAAAGTAATAGTGTGTATGTTTGGAAGTTCMCATAATTAATATCTATTTCCAAAAACTGTRTTCAGTAAATTCTGGTTATAAAWTCACTGAAGACTAAAATAATTTATTATTTCCTTATCTTCCCTCTTCATTTCCCTGGCATTTAAGCAAGTTGTAAAGCTAAAACAAAAGTTAGGCTTCCTCAACCAAAAGTAAATCAGAAAGGTACTAAATGTTAATAAAAGACTCAAAATATGTGCTTTTTTCACATYGAATAGGTACTCCCCTTTTTCAGCTGATGAGACACTCTACAGTTCTTGGTTTATTCAAAGTGATTGAAAATGCACTCTTCAACCACTGTGAGAATAAAAGATAGTATTTCTATATTTAATGTGGCAGGAAACCTTGATTCTTCCAATTAAAATAATGAAAGGCATGAAAGAAGTGGAAAAATAGATAGTCCTGACTGTGGCTGAAAACAGGTGAATCTTTTCCAAAACCAAATTCAGAGTTTTAGCAAATGTCATGCAGACAGTATTCMTTAAAGGCCTACATTAGGGCATCTACTTTTTGAAGACTTATATAATTAGACAATAGGAAAWTATTCTCCACAAAAACCTTAAAGACAACAAGGATTTTGTTATTAGTAATAATAACAAAGGTTATTTCGAAAGCATTGACTGGAAATGTTTAATGAGTTGGCAAATGTAAAAGAGTTTACAATAAACACTAAAAATAGAATAATAATAGGACTAAGATATGGAAAAATTTTAAATGCTATCTTCAAGAACTGGATTGTAGAGAATGTATTCTGTGAAAGTTGAAAATATTAACTTTTTTTCCCACTAACTTGAACCAGTTCAATCTATGGGAAGGTGGGTCTCATTTGTATATTCCTTAGAGACAACTGAAAAAAAGAAAGTTGTTTTAGTGAGGAAACTACTGAGACAACTATTATATTAAAATATACTTTTAGAAATACACTGAAGTTTCTGAAGTTTACAATATGTTTCTATATCTTAAAATTTAAGATCAGGTGCAGTTCTTCAGTGAAGTGCACAAAGCATGAACATTTTAACACCTTCATTTCTGTGTCTGCAGAATACACAGCATATTCTGATAAAGTGTGTTAGTGTAGCTCATGTTTAATTTAAATTTACTGAAGTAAAGCACATCCTAAAAGAGAAAGGGCTTTGGTATTGCCTGCATTCAAAGA
>CADDXX010000265.1:895409-939651 GCA_902810485.1 Alauda arvensis | reverse complement strand
ACAACCAGGAAAGAAAAATGGAATCAAAGGAATCCAGAAAACAAAACTAAATTATCCAAACCAGGAAAGAAAAATGGAATCAAAGGAATCCAGAAAACAAAACTAAATTATCCTGGAATGAAAACATTTGCTAAGAACAACAAATCATTTCAACATGCCAGTTCAAGTATACTGTTAAAGCACATATCATTTTTGGTTAATTATATTTGAAAATAGKTACTGTACCTTCTGCTGTTATCTCGGCCATGATGATGGTAAGAGATATTCTGTTTAAAAGGTCAAGATTTACTGTGGCAGCTTAGATAGTACTTCTGGGTTGCTGACTCTCTCACAGAAATTGCAGAATAAGAAGGAGGGAGGTCCTCTGCGTTTTCTAATTGTGTTTCTTCTTCTTTTATGCCCCCTGAAATGYCTGTTTCCTCTGCAGAATCCTGGCCTCCCAGAACAACCCAAGGCCTTCCAGAAGCAACACTTAAAGCTCAGTCTAAAGTATCAGCTTCTAACAAAAATAGCCATGCCTCGGAGTGAACCTTCAGCACGTTTTTCTAATATCCTCAAAACCATGCACACCACAAATAAAATGTAAAAAGACACAGCTCTAAACAGGACAGGAATGCATGGAGAGGCAACAAAAATCAAAAGAACTGGGAAAGAACTGTTCAAAGCTCCTGCAGCCTTGCTGGCATAATTGCAGTTCTTTGGGGGGTATGTCAGGAAACATGAAATATAGAGTTCAAAGTAACCTTATCCATCCCAGTACAACTTTATTCTTAGCACACTCAGTGCTTAGCACATTCTTCCTGGCCTTATATGGCTTGGGGAGGGTCCTATGAAGCTCACCGCTGACTAAGGGGGAGGGTAAATTTAGGTGATTTTCTCCACTTCATCTCTCAGATGCAGTTCAGAACCAATAAAGACACCAACTTTAACCAATGAAATTGGTTTGGATTTTTTTTTGGTCCTTTTCTGATTTGCTGCAATTATCACACACACATGTTCATCTGAGTATTACAGACCACTGCTAAAAATTTAAATAATATATTTTATATAGTATAAATATATGAAGATAATAAGCAAAAATATTAAGTAGACCAGATTTGGTTTTCTGTGTCTGATTCATGGAAATATTTAAGTAGCTCAAAAATGCTGTGATATTTGAAAAGATTTTGTAAAACTGAAAAGGAGTAGGTTCTTAAAAGCATTTAGAGGAAGTAAAATATTAACAATTTAAATAATAATTATTATTTTAAAACTTGAGCAATCTTTTAATTGCACTGCTTGCAATTTCACAGCTGTAGAATTATGTATGTGGTCAAGAGCTTGAAAATGAAATCAGAAAAAAAGTGCCCTGAAGCCAGCATACCTCTGTCTACATAAATGTCATMGTCACATGAAATCAGAAACCATCTTAAATAGCTCCTGCTAGTGAACCTATAGTCACCTTGTCTCTGCTACAGGAGTTGGCATTTACACTTCTCATCTATCTTTCCCCAGGAGATACAAGCACCTGGCTCTGTGGCMCAGTGTGGGGGAAGGAATCTGTTTATCCAATGCACAAGATGCAGAAACAAAGGTTCATTGAACAGCAAAATCACCACCAGGTTTTTTCTCTTCCCTCTACTCTTAGCACACTTCAAATCTGCCATGCCTGAAAATTGTAGTTTTTTCTAGCCAAAACTTGCAATCAGTGCTTAAGCCCCTTTCTTCTTTAGCTCTTCTGATCAAATGTTTTGCACTGACTTGGTGCTAAGTACTCAGTACTTTTCTGATCATCTCTCTAACCCTATGTTTGCTCCTTTAGCCTGTTCTTCAGTGGATCCTCCTCACTAAAGCTGATAAAGAGATTTTAGATAAAACCTTATTTCTTCAAAAAYGTTCTTTCATGAATACCAAAATGTTCTGAGTCACATTCACGTATCAACAAAACAGCTGTCCACAAAGGTCAGTGGTTAGTAAAGGATGATAAAAGGTGTGATACTAAGGCAAATCTCTTGTTCTTCTTAATTATTTCTCTTCTGCTGAAGCGGTTCCATTTTACATGAACAGTTAAATATTTGGGGTCACCTACGTTTTGACAGCTTTACTACTTGCTTGAGATGTGAGAGAGATCATCTGATTACCTGAAGCACAGAGCTAATCAAGCCTGAGAAGCCAGGGTTTTTTCACTTGTATTTCTATTCAAATTGAATAAAATAGTAAAGTCTTAGTTTGGGAATGTAGGGAGAGAGATAAATGAGGAAAAATTCATGTCTGAATCTTTTCTTGTTCTGTGAAGCAAGATCCTGAGATTACATATCCATACATAATCTATACCTAGACACAAGTGTTTGTATAACTGTATGTRCATGATTGCCTGTCCCTCACCACTTTACATTTCAGCTTCTACCACCTGCCCTCTTCTTCCACGTCTTACTCCCTTGTTACTACTTATGCTTACCCTCAATTACGGGCTGTTATTCTGAAACCAAAATATGAGAGCAGAAGAAGTGAGAGAATCCAATTTGAAATCAATTTTCCACAATATCAGGCCAGTGGGCAGAAAGAGAAGTGGTTGTGCACTTRTATGTACAAAATATTCTTCCTGGGAAGCAGGCTAAAGATGTCATATGCACCAATMTCTWACAYATATAAGTGTGGCTTTAGGCAACTSTATTGGAAGTTACACAGTTGCTCCCCTTAAAGGAGGAAAAAGTCAAGGGATCTGGGTGTCATATTTACTAGAGATAATCACAGCCTTGGTGAAAATACACWGAATTAAAATAAAACAAGTTATTTATGTGTACATATACATTCAATCTGAAAAAAAACCATTGTCATCTATGATTTATAAAGAGTGCCATATTTATTCTTTAGAAGTCTAAGCAATGGAAAATCTGAAATTTGTTTTTAGGGCAAGTTAGAAGTTTTTTCAAAATGTGAAGCTTAGCTCCTGACTCAGTTTAGGAGTTTCTTTTCAACTAATCTGYGAAACTCACAGTATGCAGCAAGTGCAACATTTATACAAATCTTCMTGCAACAAAGTAAACATGTCTTCTTGGCCTACTTTATATGTTGAAAATTGCACTTTGATGAGAACCTTTTCTGTCTAACCTGAYCAGAAATACTCTTTTGTACTATGTCCTTTCTCTCTCCTTGCTCTTTAAACAAAAAGGAAACTAAAAAATCTAAAACTACTTTGTTTCTTGCAAGCGATAGCTAAACATGGACACACAAGTTTTTCATAACTTCTTCTGATTATGTCTTGGGCACAATGAGAAAATGCTCTTGCCTCAAGTTAGCAATAGCTATTCCCCTCCTACCCACAGGGGTTACGTGGTGAATGAAATGTCCTGGGATCAGTTCTCACGTTCAGTGGTGGGAAGGGATGGAGGGAAGTGTAGAAACAGCTACACCCTCACACCAGATTCCTTAGACACATAAGTCTGTGTTAGATAAAATAAAATGACAGYTCTTTTTGCTCTATAGTTGCCTGGATAGGAAAAAAGTAGCAATATTAGGAAGAGGGGAGAAGGTATATGWACCATATACTGCTATGTAAGCATTTGCCTTGATCTCAGATAATGTATATTACACTTAGAAAYCTAACTGATTAAACAAAGTAAAGCAATTATTTGAGCATTTTTTAGGAAAATTTCAGAGGTTTMCTATTTTTCAGATTCTAATGTAAACTCCTGCTTATTGGTGAAAAGTTTGGTTGTTCATATAATCAAAGTAGGAATATACAAATATTTTATGAGCTCATTTCTGAGTTGTCTTGATGGTATTAAAAAGGGAATTGGGAGAGACAACAGTTCATATGAAATCATGAGATAATGAGAAGAAACTGATATAAGGAAGCATTGGAGGAATTGAGTATAACTATCATTCAACAAGAAAATGCAGGACAATGTTTGAGTTGTCTGCTAGCATGTTACTGATGAATTCTCAGAGTTCAGTCCTCCTGAGAATCAAACTCTTCACAATAAGAGTTTTGCATCCCAGTGCATGCTCAGCAGCACAGCTGGGTCAAGGTAATGAAACTTAATTTTAGCTCTGATATGCCAAATGATGTCCCCAGATCAGATGGGAGTAGTGTGTTGTTATCAAAAACACTCAGTAATCAGCTGAGAAGAACCAAATATTGGACAAAAGTATAATGCCAAGGAGAGGGTGAATGGTACTGAATCTAGTGAGTAACAAAGACATGCAGAAGCAAATACAGGATTAGAGTGACGTCTGCCAAATGAACTTTGTGCAGATGAAGCTGTTTTCCTTTGAAACAGGCTTTTACTTTTTATGCTTTAYTTTTGTTTAAGAACACTGTTACTTCTAGATGAGATTTTCATTCAACCCMACTGAATAATATTGTGTTTTCCAGTAGAAATAGGAACACACATTCTGGTGCCTTCGAAGTCCTGATCAGTCAAAGAAGTAGCTGTGACTTTCTATAGACTATTAGACAACTCTCAAGTATTTTTTTCCATTTGTAACTGATATTTCATAATTAATGGTTGCAAGATTTTTAGACATATTCTGGATATTCTGAAGCACACCCAAAATACAGAACAAAGTAAGACCTTGGTATCACATACAATCTAGGTCAAATTTTGGCATATATATGTTTGTCTCATAAACGAATTTGCATCATTCTTCAGAGAATTGCATACATTTAAACAAATTTTTCTCTAATACGTAGGAGACAGTAGGTTGAACTTCATAGTAGATCTGTCCTACATTTAATGTGAGCTACTGGCAGACAGATAAGGAGCTCTGTTCCTGTWGGCTGACTGGTCTGAGCTCTAATCAGCCTCTGCCTGGGGACAGCTGACAAGCACACTGGGGTCACATCACCTTGGCACTCTCAAGGAGCTCATTAAAGGACACTTCCAAAGCTATATGATAGAAACACAGCAGGTACAAAAGAAAATATCTGTTATACTGATTGTTCTGCTTTACTATGAACAATATCCCTGTTAATCATGGTACTGCAAAACTGTTGAAGCAGCCCCAGTCAAGGTGTGTGAATAATGAACATTTTCTAACATCCAAGAAAGTCAACTCATTATAAAACTATTTCCAGGAAACAAGAACATCCTACTTAGTSTTCTTGCAAGCTGGCCAAGTATGCAGTTTATAGCAGGAAATCAGACAAAAGCAGCCTCCTAGTTCAGGAGATTTGGGTCTTTTGAGTGCTCTCTGCTTTAACTATAAAAATTATTACTATAAGCTATGTTCAGGGAGGGCATTTATTGCAGCATGTCAAGGTAGACTGCATTTGGATGACCTTCAGCAGCTCTGTGTAATATTCTTTTTTTTTTCCTTTGATTACTCTGTTCTTGCTATTCTTAATGAGTATTGTTTTATTAGCACCCATATGGCTTTACGTTCACATCTAGAATATTATTCAGAAGCTGTTTCACAGACAAGTTCTAGGACACTGAAAAAAGAATATCTGGAGCTGACCTTTTTAAGAAACAATGACAGAAAGTACACTATAATTGTCTTTCTCTTCAGGACAATCTGTATCCAAGCTTGACCATTAACAGAACATAGAAAGTTGCCAAACAATTATTAGAGATGGGGATTGGCTCTGACACAACATGAATTACCCCTGTCAAATACTGATTGAGAACTGTTCAAATACACCAAAATATTTGGTGTCRAGTCAAAAATGTCCTTGCAAAGCAAGGTGACTTCAGTTCCCATGACTTTTCTTGAGAACAGGAATTTTCTCGAAAAATTCACTGACTTAAAAAAAATATATGTTTGAAACCAAGGCTGAAAGAACAAGACTCAAATATATCACACAGAAATATCTAGAAAAAGAGGAAAWTTGTTCCTAAACTTTGAATTTCAAACCCAGCTCCAAATTTCCAGTAAGAGATTTTAAATTTTTCTTCATATCTTGACCTTATGAAAAGTTTCAATAGAAATCTGCATTTAGTGTTTGGTGGGGTTTTTTTCCAGATATGACTATAGTCAAGCACGATGCCAAAAACAGATGGAGAGAAAGACAGTTTTGAACAAAAATCTGATGTGAAAAGTCAGAGACAAATGTTTTCATGCCAAGTAMTTGGGGAAAAAATATGGAGTAAAACTAAGTATCAAGTATCTTCAATAATGTGAATCCTTTTTGGGATGCTTTAARCTTTCTGYTCAGGCTGAYMTCCMCAACCAAGGGGAAATCTCATCTTCYTTTCCATTTAATGGATTATTCTTCTGCTTGATATGGTACATTATGTATCACATACTCCTAGACACTCAGGCTGGACCTCCTCTAGTCACAAAGTATTTGCCTTGTAAATAAACCCAGTCAAAGTGYCAGGAGGTCCATCTGGATTCTGGCACTTTCATATTTTTCTGAGAGYAGGCACTCAATATCTAGGCACAGTGAAGTAAAAGCCATTTTCAAGCACTTTTTGTCCTAGACATCTCTGTGTGTGATACAGCTGCAGGTTTAGGAGTGTTTTTGCTGAGTGTGTGTCTCCTGAGTTTTCTGTTTGGGTTTTTTTGAATGTCAGATTTTTCTGCTGTTCCCAGGTCCCTGTTTGCTCTGGGACATCAGGACCTGCTTGAGTTATGCATTTCCACAGATATGATAGATATCAGCTCCTGGCCGTGGATAAATCATTTTCTAATGAAGKACAAAAGCCTGCAGATGAATTAAATCTTTATGTGTTACCCGTCAGTACACAAAAGTATGATGCAAAATTCTGAAGAAAAAATTGAATCTATTATTTGTCACAAATATACAGAAAAACAGATACAAGATACAACAGAACAAAGGAGAAAAAAATGTAAAGCAGACAAAGTATTTCAGCAATTTTCATCTCGAAGAAAGTAATTACATGAAAGAAACCAGATTTTTAAAAAAGATTGTTTCTACAACAACTATAATTTTTCTCTGTGTTTCCTCTTTCTTTCTCCTACATTGTAGTCACAGACTTGGACAAATCAAAGCTAGAATTGAAGATGAAAAACTCACTTTGTTATTATTATTTTTATCACTATTTAWAAAGAAAATCTAATCTGTGAGCTTTTTCATTAGGCAATTTAGCTTCTTTACRGAGTAGAAGTGGAAGACATGAATYAGTAAATTCAACCTTGTCAGTGCTGACAGCTGTGACTGCACTGAAAAAAATGTCTAAAAATTAAAGGATCTTTTRAAAGGAAAAGTAATTTTGAGCATTGATGTCTTTACAACTCATCATAGCACACATATATTAATTTTCCTTTAATAATACATCATCATTTGTCACTGCAAATCAATTTAGATTCCTGTCCAAGTTCCAACATACATCCATAGTCAACTTCCTAATCCAAACCTKAAAGAATATTTGTCTGCAAAGCATTTACTGAAAAGCATTGCTAGGTCTTTCTCCTCTCCAGTCACCCTAAAAGAGGAGAACACAAATAGACCAAATGTAGAGGACTATAATGATCCTTAAGGGACAGTTACACCACTTCTTTTTCCAAATTGCCAGTTTAAATGAAAGTAAAATCATTACCCCAGAGGCACAAAGAAGATCCTCAGCTGTGTCGCCAGAGCTCAGAAGGCAAAGCAAGGGCAYTGGGGACTTTTGGAAGCTCCCGGATGCATTCCCAGGGCCTGAGGGAAGCGTGCAGTGCTGGTACAACTGGCACAAACTGCAGCTGCCAAGGAGCTGTTGGCAGGTGTTCCCTGTGGGGTGAAGGGGCCCTGCAGCCAGGGCCGACAGGGCAGCACGTCGAGCTGTTGTGCAACTGCAAAACAATCCAGACTGGGACGCAAACAYTTTCCAAAGGATCTTGCCTCCACTRTAAGGGTTTGTGCTTGAGATCRTTTTGTGGGTCTTGGAAGTAATTATAACTATAGTTGTGGGTTTAAATTCATAGGCAACATGAAGTGGGCATTTGACTAAAAAATACTATTTTATATGCCTTCTAGCTTAAAGATTTTTCTCTCTGATCATTCCTGCTTCTTCCACTTTCCTCAGCTACCTGGAAAGTTAAGGGTTTTGCTCAGATTTATGTCAGGAGAAAGATTTTGTGAAGAAAATGTAGCCTGAATATTTGGATTCTACTTCATCTGACAATGTTGTCTCATGATGAACAAYGAAAAACCATATTTCTTGTTACAGAGGTACAGACCATTGAGAAAGGGGTTTTGGTTTTGTTGTATTGTGGTTATATGCATCTTTTCCTTAAGGGAGGGAAGGTTGCTATAGTCAACCTTCCCTCAGTATAGGGAATATATAGTATATATAGTCAGAGGCTTATAGTCAACCTCTGAGGAAGGCAGATATAACAATGCTTCTATTTTCCACATTTTCAGAATAACAAAAAAATGTTATCTGTTCTACAAATAATAACCAGAGCATGACAGCTGAGTGGGGCAAATCTTTGGTTCAGCTGCAGAARTAACAAAGGCCACACAACATCAGATACACAAACACAGGACTGAAAGTACMGTCCACAAGAACATGCATTTTTCACAATCAACCAGAACATACACTTTTCACACATCAACAAACTTCAGCTAAAGTTCAAAATCTTGTTTGAGACCCATATACAGCAAAGAGGTAACTGACAGCAATGTGGGTGTTACACAGCCCTGGGAAGGTCATGCAGAGGCAAAAGACTGCAAGTAGTGAGCAGTTCATGCCACAAACAGAGCTTTGGTCCCAGTTCCCCTATGTTASCTGAACTGAAAATCTGGTCTGTAAATGATGCCATCCCACTTCCTTTACAGTATTTGTCAAATGAGTCCTTCTTACCCCCATTCTCCCCACCTGTAAGTTTTTGTTTTAATTAAAAATCTCCCAACTTTTCATTTGTCACAGTAGTGCCCTGACGGCAACAGGCAAACATTTCTGGCAGAATAAAGCCCAATGGTCTTTTTAAAACACTCAGGGTAATGTTTCCAGTTTTCCACTTCATACTAATACTAGTGGACAGGAACAGAAATTTACTCTTGCTCTTTTCCTCCTAAAGGACTAACATCAGTGCACATTAGAAAGAGAAAAAAAAAAGTCCTTTACATTGTCTGAGTATGCAATGTCTATCAACCCTTTTATTGGAGTCAAAAAGTGTGGAGAATCAGGCACTTAAAGCAGGTGGTCCTGAAGTAAATTCATGTCTTGGATGGTCTGGATGTTTTTTGAGGGGTTAATTTAAACACACCTGTCGCTCTCAAGTACAAGGCAGTTGGAGTATATTAATATTCTGCTGAATTATTTAAAAGATATGACTAATGCTTTGTGTACCGTAAGACTGTTATCTGCAAAAATAGCATCTGTGTCAGTCATTGCTGAGCAGTTAGGATTTTGTCACTAGGATTTATCAGTGTTTCTGAGTCCTTAGTGTGAAGGATTCTGCCAGGTTACCAGCTCTCCTGCACCTTCAGGTGTAAAACCCAACCTACAGACTCCTTCACAGTGCCTGTTTTAATCAGGGTTGAATAAGGGTCGAATTTGGAGTCTCCTTCCTGARCAAAATCTCATAAACTTTCTGATAAACTAAAGGCTATGGAGTAGATATGGTAGACAGTCTGTAAGATAAGCATTCTTTCAAAAAGGTAGAAATTGATCCCACACAGTTTTTTTCCTGAGTCCTGAGAAAGACCAATATTATCTAATGCAATAGCCCAGGGAGCTGAGCTGAATACAATCTACTAATTAAAAAAGAGTTCTCACAGTCCTGTGGCAGTGGCATTGTGTCTTCATATGTATAAAACATTCTTCAGTTGCCCACCAGAAATGAACCATCACTGATAAGATAAAAGAACAAGCATTAAAAAGCATGAAAAGCAAATTTTAGTATCTTAATTTATGGCACAACCTACCTTTCCCCCATGGTATGTGTCTGACATCAGATGAAGAACTTTTGACTATGCAAGTAATTTCTGATAATTATCTGGAAGAAGCTTTTGGTTAGTTGTTGATCATGCATTACAGTAGAGGTTCTGGCACCRAAGAACCTCTTTCTCACCCAACTTGATCAATTAAAAGTCAATTTTCAGAGTATGCAARGATCTCAGTTAAAGCAAGTAAGAACTGTGGGAAATTTAAAAACCAAAATGTTGATTCTGTACTTTATTGTTAGTACATTTTCATTGCATACCCAATCAATAATTGTAAACACAAATGTTTAATTGAAAATACGTATATGCCATGATTATACTGAAAGAAAATTTTATTGAGTCATTGAAAGTTTTGCAGTCACTTGATCAGTTGTCTTTCATCAAATGCACAATATAACTGTGAATTTGAGTCAGGTTACGGAAAAAATGTGTGAGTGAATGAATGAATGGATGGATGGATGAATGAATCAATGAATCAATGAATGAATGAATGGTAGTCACACATTTTAGGGGTCTAGTCCTTTATTGTTTGCTATTCTCAATGTAAGAGGACACATAATGTCTGTTACATTTCTTTACAAACCTTGTTGTCCGCTTTTATTTATTTCTAAAATAGTCTTGCCGTGCACTCCACAGAACTGAAACCTTATTTCCATAACTGAGAGTATTAAGATATTGTCTTTCAGATTTTAGTTTAATTTTGGAAACTTTTTAGCTTGCTTTTTACTTCTTTGGAGTGCTACAGATATACTGTACAAAATCCAGTATTTCATGATATGAGTGCTAGCTAGTAATCTCACACAGTCATAGCAGCTTGCCTCATCATAGTCACAAATCCCAGGACAAAATACTGGAAAATTCTGGGACTCAAAGGGTTCCATCAGTGGTCCAGATGTAAAGCTATAGAGAACCCCATCTTGAACAGTAGCAATGTTGTGGTACGTGTGTCTAAACATACTTGAAAGGAAGGGTCTGCTGCTATAGCATGAGCTGTGGGAGGCACAGGGAAGTGGCTGCTTTTCAGACTTGTGCTACCCTTCACCAGAGGAGGTATTAGACAYAAGTATGCCTCTGGGACACTAAAAAGATATGGGTACATCAAATAATTTACAAACTGAACATTCTGATCCAGGTGCATACTGATGCCCTGGTCATGAGAATTATTTTCTGYTAAATTTTCAGATTGGGTGATCATTTATGTCCACAACTCCAAAGAAGAGATCAAGTGTGCCTCACTTGAATGTGTCTCTCTCAGTTGCTATATTTTTTGTGTTTCCATTAGCATTATTTCAGTTGTGCCACAGGCAAATAAATTGAAACATTAGAATATGAAATTTAAATTATTATTTAACAAATTTGTGCAAAAMTCTGGAACCCAGTATAACAATTTTACACCTGTGATTGTCTACTGTGTCTGTTGCTCAACATCAAAATAATATAGGGAGTATTCATCTACTAAAAAAAAAATTAATCAGAACTATTAAAGGGTACACAGCATGAGAATTTTAAATACTTTGACACATTTTTTGTAAAAAATCCCACACTTAAATGTTATTTTTCAAATAATTAACATTATTCATTCACTTTTTAAAATATTATTTGCATAGTTTTTAGGAGATATAATTAGGATATAGTGATTTGTATGAACACTTTTGTCTTGAAAGATTTTTAAAAGATTATTCTTTCAAATCAAGCTTCTATTTTTACAGTCACAAACAATGGGTAAAATTAAATACATACATCTTGCTCTTTATACTCTTCATTCTTATGTTACACRGAGAATAAGAGTGTATTTTGAGGCTGTTAAGAAGGAACCACTGGTGAGAGAAATACTGTGCCTTCACCTTCTGACAGCCACACAATGTAGTGTCATGGAGACATTCCAGTGGCAATTGAAATTTTATTTGTTGTTACAGCAGATAATGGCTTCTCACACCTTATGACTTCAGAGACAATTCCCAGCATTTGGTAACTGCTAAATTCAGAAACAAAAAAGAAACAAACTTGGCTGCATGAAAAAGTGTGTTTAGAAAGCATGAATGCCAAAATTCAAAATCAAAAGGACATTATATACCAGGACATGTATGATAAGGGTGGAAAAAACTCTTGTCCTTCCTGACTTGAAAAAAGGGGAAAAAAAAATCAGAATTTAAAATTTTCTTTGTTATCCACACATTCCATTTAAGATAATTTAGGGTTAGAGCCCTGGTGATCCCAACGAGCCAAGGCAAGCTTGTGACAAAAACATCCCTCGCTTTCTTTGATTATTGCATCTTTGGTTGYTGTGCAATTAATACACTAATTTTGCAAAGACAGAAAATTCTGAAGGATCTCCTAACAAAAAAGGGAGCAAATCTAACACGTGAATTCAGCACAGTATGAAAACATAATTGTCTGATCATATCTGCCAATGATATAAAAAAAAAAAAAAAAAAAACTTGATGTAAGCAGACTTGAGTTTTTCTTCTGCTGTTAGAAAGGCATTCTTCAGCCAAAATGTGAACTCTCTGCTCAGATTGTATCAATACACTGCAGTGATTTTACAGATTACTTTACATTCTCTTCCTGGCAAATTTTAAAATCATCACCATGTTTTGGAGARTCACAAACTCTACTATCACTGCTCTTGATGACTTGTCAGCTGAAGGCTTGGCTTTTTTTGCAAAACCAGGCACATACATACTTTATTGTAAAGAATTTCTATTAAAGTTATTTATAAAATGACAGCCTCTTTTCTCTCTCATTTCCCTCTGGAAAACTTTGCATTCACAAAGTTGATCTTTTGTCTTCAAGATTTTCAAACATTTGAAGCTTTGCARTGTCAGATTGATTCTGTCACTGAGTTTGAGATGAAGTTAGGAGCTTCTTGACAGCCTTGTTTCACTATTCTACCTCAAAGTCCTTAKTAAAAATACCTTAAATTTATCATTTGTTCCTTTAGCTTTAGAGATTAGCAAACTAATCCATGCAGTCATAGTTTAGCAGGAAATAACCTGCTAAGGGAAGCCTACAGTAGGAGCTTGCTGCAGCCAGAGTCAGTGAATAGCTGGAGTCAGGGTGGCTAAGCTGTAGAGAGGAATAAGCCAGGGCCCTTTCCATGCTGTGATAGCAAGAAGTCTGTGTCTCAGCTCATTTTTACCCTCTAAACAAGAGGGCTGCTGGAACACTAGTCTATTAATAGTTAGACTAAGCTGTCTTCTTCTTGGAGCAGAAGAAATTATCCTAATGCAGTTCATTCAGTCTCTATCACCAAAAATCTTGCTACAGACATTGGCAAGACAAAGGCAGAACTAKCCACAGGCCTTTTGTCCCCTTGTGAGTCTCCAGGTACTGTTTCAAACCACATGGAGCCCCACCTGGCCCTTGAGGCAGTGTCGCACTGCTACACGAAATAACGGCACGACACACACCTTCACACTCTGGACAGAAAAGAGAACTTTTATTTTTTTCTGAAACCATTATATCTAAACTTACTTAAGGCGGCCAGTGATTGGAGAATAAAGTCTCCACCTCTCCAATCACAGTGGCTAACAGAAATGCTTGTCAAACTCTCTACTCCTAGTAAGAAAGAAAGTAAACATTGAAAACCCTTTATACTAACAATGCCATTGTTTACATAAAACCAGARTGGACCCTAAACATGAAAATTATCAGAAGGCTTAAAATTTCAGGGTGACAAGGCAGGGTATTTTTCTTTCTTTAATACACAAATCAGTGAACTTAGATGCAAATACCRATAAACACTTCCCTCTGGATGYGCCCAGAACCAGGTAGGGAGCTGGCAGCTCMCCCTTTACATTTATAGTGGTCTCACATAATGCCTACAGCTTCTTTAGTGACTGCAAAATCTCCCATAACTGTTGCTGATGTAAGGTTGAATACAGGAACCAGCCAAAATCAAAAGCCAAAACATTTTGCCTTGATTTCAAGGTTTGTCACATTTTGCAGAGCAAAATTATGGAGCTAATAATCACATCCATCCTTTGAGACCTTCACTGTCTTTGCACACCCATCTGCTTCCAGCTGACTTGATGCTTTGCCTAATTTATGAGACAGTTGCATCAGTGTTTCTAGTCTTTCCATTTTAGGGATTCAGCTCACTCATCTCAGTTTTCCCTGCCAAATCTCCTTAASGATTAAAATTCAGGTGCAAGATATGAGCATCTCTGTATTTCAAATTTGAGCCTAAAAATAAGTCATGGACAAAGTCAATAGTTAAATCAAAATTTACTGAAGAAGGGAAGATTTGTTATTCTGAAAAAGTATTGGAGCACTGATAGTCAGTGGTKGGTAGTAGGGAAAAATTTAGTGGAAAAACTTTATTATAACACTTCTAATTGAATGTACAAAGCAATGCTGGTTTTCCGTTGCAAAGACTTAAATACAGTCTAGTTACAAATAATATAACTGCATATCAGGACCAAAGAGACCTGTGAAACTACTTCTGCTTTCACTCTAAGGAGCTGAAATGTATTAGGTTTCAACTTTCTTTTGAATGAGTAGTGATATTAATTTACTCATGTCACACTTCATTGCAGTGGTTTAGAAAGAGAGAAAAAGTTTTTGTGGGAATTGAGATAAAGAGAAATATTCCCTTCAAAAATAGTCCTGTCTTTTTGTCCTTCACTTAAGCCTTCTTTTAGGACTCTACATGTAGTTTATAGTTTACCACAGACTCAAATTATCCTTGTGGCTCATAGCATATTGAAGGTGCCTCTAATATTGACAAGGTTCCTTTTTTAAGTTCATTAATTATTTTGGWAGTTTGCCTATTACAGAAATCGCTGAAGATTTAAACTTGACATGCATTTCTTTGCACCATGATATAATGAGTGCATGAATCAATTTACTTCTGCTGATTTTCTTCCTAAAATAAAAGTATGTAATATGTAATCTCTCTCTCTCTCTCTCTCTCTCTCTCTCTCTCTTTGCTTTCAATATGGACGGACCACTTAACTGAAAACTGCCTTGAGGTATCTGAGAACTGAATAAAAATAATTCTGTTAATTTTCACTGGCTAAAAACTAAATCAGAAGATTCTCCTCCTACCTGCTGTCCACATTTATGTGATGTATATAATGATATATTCTTTCTTTGTAGCTATTACTGCAACTAAAACAGAATCTAAAATTACATGGCATGAAAAGGAAAGTTTGAAAGCAGATGATTAATTTTTAGCAGTTTCTTGTCAGGTCTCTGTTGAACAGCTCAAGCCTAAGCATCCTAAAGGAATTTTGAGTTTAGTGACCTTTGTTTTGCTCCCAACCTAAATTTCCTAAAGACAGTGTTTAGTTTTTCAATAAAAAGGCAGGTTTCAGTACCCTGCAACTGAGGCCTTATTTCTATATCTGACCTCTCAGGAAATATGAGAGAAGTAGCAGTGGGAACAGACATTGGAAAACTCCAGAAAGAAGCAAATAAACACAATTTCTTAAACATTATTAAAGTCAGATTGTCATAAAATGCAGTTTTAGAATGCAGTGGGAGATATCAACAGGAAATTTCATAACAAGGAGGAAAGGGAATTAATTTTCTTGGTAAGTTGCTATATCCTCCATCTGCATTGCCATTAGAGAAAACCATTTTGATGTGTTTTTTCTACAGACACCCATTCCCAGACTTCCAATAAGCACTATCTAGGAAAGAGCACTTGATAGGGTCAGTAAAAGGTGAAGAGTTTGCAGTACCTGAAATACAGTAAGAGTGTCTGAATGTCGCTTCTAAAGTCAACCCTTTTGCATCTTGAATTATACTCTTAATTTTTATTCCATTGGTGATTTCTTTCTAGTAGCATAAGATAACAGCTTGAGTAATAAGAAATTAATTTATCATGTGTTAGTGACAAGCAGATGTTCAGTCCTTGACAGGCAAAAGAAAGAAAAGCAATGGCAGATATGAAAAAAGAGATCTCAGAACTTCAAGCACCCTGATCCTTCTTGTTCTGCATAAGTATACCTATTCCATGTAGAGACTTTTATCATGTATCAGGCAAAAAGAATAGGAAATACCTTATGTCATATTCATTAAAATATATTAGAAATATATTTGAACCTGGAAACTTTGAAAGAATGATTGCTTTTTGAGAAGGCAAGAGCAAGAGGTTTAAATTACAAAATTTTTTGTTATCTTTTTCCTACAAATATTATAAGAACTGCATTTTTTACACAGATAATGGTTGATAATTTTTATTATCAATTTTTAATTATAAATTTTATTATGRCTATAGTTTCAAGTCTGTAAGGACTTTGACCTTGTAACTCAAAGGAACAGACTAAAGGAAAGGTWAAACCTGAAAACCAAGAATGAATATTTTGCCATGAATAATCCAAATATCTCTACTGTGTCCTTTCAGTGCTCCAAACTAAGAGTATTTCAGTGCTGAACATTTCTTCTGTGATCAAARTTGTACAATTTTTCATTTGCTGCTCAAGACTAGAGCATTGTAGATATGTTGGTATCTTAAGAGTCTGCATCCAGTCACACTGGAAATGGGATTGCATTGCTCACTATTTTTTCTCCCTGCCAACCCACTCCACAGTGCACTGGTACAAAGAGTTTGTTTGTGGAGATGGAGTTTTGCCAAAGTGGTCATTAATGGCCATCATCATGTGCTCACTGTCCTATAGACAGAAAAAGAAGAAAGGATTTCCAATCCCCTCTCACAGACACACAGTGACCAAGGCCTTTTAAAAAAATCAGCTGATATTAGACGTGTTAAAGATCTTCAGTGAATGGGAAATCTGGGAAAAAAAAACAAGCATTAGTCATTTTATTTCTCATTTTTGAGCCACAATAGGACCAATTGTAACTTTGGTAACTCCCGAGAAGGAAGTTCAGGATTATGGAACTGGGAAGTACCTTGACATCGAGAAGTCCTTGTCAACCCCATAACAGAAGGAAACTACCCAATTTTTAAAAGATTGATGTTGCCTCACCTTCCATTTGGAATCAGRATAGGGAGTGCTACAGGATCCTCGGAAGGGAAGATTTCTCTCCTCAGCAACCTAACTATGCCTTGTTAAAGAAGCAGTGTATATAAAGTCTTCCAAGCATGGAATTAATAATTGAATGTCCAGTTCTGAAGATGACTAAAAATCCTTATTAATATGCCTAGCAATGAGTTGTGTAATAATTTGGAGATTTGTAATAGCTAATAATAACACCCTGAATACCTTTGACACTCTTATAAAAGGTACCCCAAAATGGTGYTTTCCTCACCTCCARTGGACCCCACCATGGGCACTGGGATGGCCAAGATCAATCACATGCCTGCCATTCTCCATCTGTCTCTGTCCCCAGAACACCTCAGGACTGCTGCAAAGTTTGTGAAGAATCTTCCTATTCCTGCTTTCCTCAGTTTCTGAGTCACAGGACCTGGAGTTTTCATAGCCCTTATATATATCACTAAYGGCAGTCTTTATCTCAAGATTGGGGGATCAAAGTGGAGGTTAGCTCATGTCAAATAGCCAAGATTTAATATTATTTTCCTCATTTTTTTTTTCACAGATAAATGAAATAATATTCACAGAGTGGAATATGCCATTTTTGTCAACAGTTTTTATATTTGATTAGTACAGTGTTGTTTTCTATATATTCAATATACATTATTACCATTATATAAAACCAAACAAAATATAAATCTTGCAAAGGTAGAACACACAAAAAAAAATCTAAATAATAATACATAAAAGAAATWGRAAAATAACTTCTAGAAATYGTCTTTAAATTAAAAAWAGRTAARAAAAGGGAAAAAATTATTAATCAATGGCATGCAACAGGGAGTTTGATTATCACATGATGATAATTYCCCCAGGCCTTTGCTGCAGTATTCAATCCAAGTTATAAATAACATCACAGTAAATGCTAATGGCTGAGTTACACATTCATGTTCCATGTCATCACAGTGAAGATCTTAAGGGATGCATTCTGGACAATGTCCATTGTGCCTGTCTTGMAAAATGAGCARAATTCCAGATAGGAATCTAAACARTAGATTTTAGAGAGGAAAAGTATTYCTAATTTTCYCAAAAAATCTTGAAATAGATGGAATTATTATAGAAAATCTCACACCTTCTTTCATATACAGACTGTAAAAATAAATTTKCACCTCTGAATCATGTCTGTGAGAATACCAGAACTCTAATAATAGTCATTATATTTCCATTAGTGTTTATTTTTTGTACCTAAATTACAGAACATTGTGTGGCAGATGGAAAGAATACAGATTAAAAATGTGTTAACAGTAACCCACCATGCTGTCTATAAGCTTTGGGAATTCTTCAATCAAGAAAAAATCTTGAGCTTTTAATCAATTTACAAAAAAATGATAGAAATAGGTAAAGGTTATTAATAGCTGGAGGAAATAGGAAACATTTGCTGTCAAATGAGCAGATTTCAGAGAGGAATTTCTATATAAACTATATTTTAATAGTTTTCGCCAGTGTATCTTTTCACCCTGAAATKCAAATTAATTTAAATAACAAGGTAAGACAGACATAAATACATTCAAGGAAGTCATCATTACAAACTGAAACTCCTTAGAGGCCCATGTGTGATCAGKCTTGACATATTCTCATTAATGTACAGTTTCAGTAGATTTCAGAGGCAATGTTTGACAGGGTCCAGTGGTCCTGTTATAATCTTTCAGCCTTAGGCACAGAGATGTGAAAGGTAGCCCCAGTTACTTCTCTGAAGTTTCTTCTTTCAGCAGAAATGCCAGAAGAGACTACTTCTTCCTGTTATAAAATTATTATTTTGGTCCAGATTAAAAGTCCACTCAGAAGAAAAGTCCAGCCAGAAAGAAAAGCTTTTTCATAGCTGTATGCAACTGATGAAGACACTTTTCAGGAGCTGAGCTKTGACKATCCTTGTGGRTCACTTCCAACTCAGGACATTCCACAGCTTATGATTTTCATATTCCTTGTCAATATATAGTAGTCAATGTTCACGATTAACAAAAAAGGAAGTGTAGAAAGTATGCAAACCTTGGCATGATTTATATATCTATTATAGGTTGGTCTTTCTTTGTGGTTCTTTGAGCTCTGTGTCATTAAATAACCTTATTGCTGCTATTTCCAGGCATAAGAAACAAACCCACAGAGAGAAAAATAGATTTACCAAGATCATCAATTACTCAACAACATAATTGGGAATGCAAACCAGGTTTCTTGGGTCTCAAGCCTCCACATTGTTTCTAATTATTTATTTGATCACCTCTATACTCTTTAAGAAACACACAATAGAACTACTTTGTCATCTACAGCTCAAATTATCGAAATAAAAATTGTACATTTGTTATGTACATTTGCTATTTTGTTGTTGTGCAGAGCTTATCATAGGATCAAATCCACTTAAAAATCATTTCCATTTCTGTGTTTTATCAAAACACATGCTTATTTTCTGTGGTGAGTTCTAAAGAAAAGCAATTCGGAAATATTCTGAAAATAAATTTAAATAATCACAGGGAAAAMATAATTTCCTGTTGCAAAGACATCAATTTATCTTCAGATATTCTTTTTCTATTCTTATGCCAGATGTGAATTTGGCTCTTGCATACAGCCCTATTGCAACTTTAATCAAGTGATTAAGAGAGCTGTTATTTCATTAGTACATCCTTTTACTGATCATTGTGACACATTAGTCATAGATAAAAYGAGTATCAGAGGCTTGCTTCAATAACTGTGTATTGTCATTTCCATTGCAATAACAACTTTTGCCTTGCAGTCTGCAAGAATGCAATTATGCATTAAATGATCTGGCCTAGTAAAACTTCCATCTCTGTCTAAAGGGTGCTTTATTCCAGAGGAATAAAGTTTCTTTTTGGAAAGAAAGAAAGAGAGAAAGAGAGAAAGAGAGAAAGAGAGAGAGAGAAAGAAAGAGAGAGAGAAAGAGAGAAAGAGAGAAAGAAAGAGAGAAAGAGAGAAAGAGAAAGAGAGAGAGAGAGAGAGAGAGAGAGAGAGAGAGAGAGAAAGAAAGAAAGAAAGAAAGAAAGAAAGAAAGAAAGAAAGAAAGAAAGAAAGAAAGAATAAAGAGAAAGGATTAAAAATGCAAAGTGATAATTAATTTTGTTTTTTATTTTTAAGAGCCTCTTCATATGAGGGAAAGATTTGTTATTAATAATCAGACAGATACCTCCTCCCTCACTTGTGGTAAAATTGATCTAACTACTTAAAAAAGCCCTATGCTACAATTTTTGACTTYCCTGCATTTGCCCACTCATTTATGCAAATCACTAAGGACAATGAATATGAGGAACTGAGTATTTTTTCGCAATGGATTCCAGTAAGAAATAGACTTCATAGTGTGGTTCTATTAATAGTCAGAATTAAAGTATTTGTATTGCCAAACACCCATTYTTGAGCTATAAGTGAAAAATACCAGCAGTTTCCAATAACACAAACTATGCAAAATCTAATCCTTTGGTGAATGACATATATCTCAGATTTTTAAAATTCTGAAGTCTGTAGTATCCATCCCCTCTTCCCAGGCACCTTCAGCTTTATATTATACCAACATAGCTCATTGCATAACGACAGAAGCTATTTAGGTATTTACATACAGCCATGATTTTGMCATTTTGGATCTTATTGACCAAGAGTTTGGGGCTGAACAGTCCCACAGGTAACCTTTGTGCCCTTCTCAATGACAACGAGAGGGTGGCCAATATTAATCCTTAAAAGGTGCATTTGAGGAAGAAATTTTAGTAGTTGAAAGCAAAAGCTTTTTTTTTTTCTTGTTGTACAATCAACTACACAGCTCATAGACCCATGAAAAAAGACCGAATTTTTTAGTCCAAATTTGGATATGATCTAAGGAGTATGCCATCTTCCTTCGAGAGAGAAACAGACCTTTTAATTTTGAATCAGTTTGGGGGCTTAATTGAACCGACCAATCTTTCCCCACAATYTTTCCCCAACTTAAATTTGTAAGATAAATGGATCTGTAAATACATGTTCATTCCACCAAGAAAAGATAGCTTTCAGGATTGCTATTAAAGAAGTGTTTGACATCAATTATTACAGTCTAATTGCTGCACATTCACAATGCCATAAAAGTGTGAAAGGGTGTGCTGTTACTTTTTRCTGGCAAGTGTGCTGTGATGTAAAATATGTGGCAGTATAGGTCGATGAAAGCGTTATAATGGAATTCAATAACTGTAGCATTACATGTAAGCTTTGAGAAAAACAGAAACTTGCAGCTCTGTTACTGACAGGTAATCAAAATTATGGATACTTTTCATGGTTTTTGTAAAAAGAGATTTTTATAAAAGTATGGGTTTTTTTTAAAAGTATGATATGTAGTGCTTCTTTAAAGATGATGCAAACAACCAAAGAGAAGCCAGAAGAATGGAAAGCATTTTAAAAATCATATTAAGCTCTTGTAAATCCTCCTGCCTCCAAAATACCAGAGGATAGCCCTGAATTTTATTATAGGTTTCATCAGTAGATTCCKATCCAGACCTATGATTAAGACCTGAAAATCTTAGGCTGAAACTGAAAGATGCRCTTCAGTAGCAAATACGTAGCAATTATCATGAAATTAAGTTCATTCTACATGTTAGCTAATCACCATGGAAACCTGTATTCATTGGCTCCTAATTGGAAGTGTTCCCGACCTGGAAAACACTGTAGGCTTAAGACTGCATAATTTCTTATTTAAGCAATTGTACTATTCTGTGTTTGTGACAGTACACCCTGACAATTTTGGCAATAATCCCAGAGAAAGATATTTTTCTGAGAAGCCTGCTTCTTGCAAGTGTTTTTCACAATCTAGAGGGACTTCTGCCCTAGAAGGTGGCTTCGTCAAGCCGCTTCTGCTKCTGGTGACATTAATACCCGATGGCCCAGTCACAGGTGCTACAGAAGGCTGCTGTCCTGGTAACTCCAAACTGAAAAGTCACAAAAATAATAATGAAGGTTATGTCATTCTGTCTGAAGGAAAACTGTGGTGCCGTGAAAGCATTAGAAAAACTCCTGCAAAAAGAATGTTCTTCAGGGATTATTTAGCTTGCCATAATGCAGCAGAAAGAGTAACTACAGACTGGCAAAAAACCCTATGTAAAGGAAATTTTTGCTGAGAATCATGCCACTAGACTGACCTCCAGAGTACTGCTACATTGCAGAGGTACTGGTTTCAGAAATAGCCATTTATAGATCAGTTCTGGTTCATCTGCAACCGCACTGTTTGATTACCATGCAAATGCTTCCCAAATTGCTAACAAAAGCATTTTTAAATGCATTTTTTTCATACATTACTGTCTTCAAGAAGTAAAAATTAATCCTTGTTAAGCAGTTAAAAAAAGAGCACAAAGTACTTCAAACTATTGGAAATAGTTCCTGGGGTTTTTTTCTTTCCATGAATAGAAAGATTTAGCAAGCTAAACTGTTTTCTGCTAGAAAGCTAATTAAATGATGAGTCAAAAGAACATATTCCTCAAAGTTACAAATCAAAATTACAAAACTTAAATAAGATGTGATTGTGTATGAAAGCCATGATCTTCTGATGTAGCATAATATATTTATCTGTTTTTCAAACATGTCTTCAAGTAAGTAAACTAAGAAATATGCAATTATTTTTCATTTTCATGGGGCTAAGACTGTCTTGCATATTGACTGGATGTTGTGTGGTGAAGACATTGRTTTGGATTTTCTCTGTGTACAATCAACCTTCTGGATTTAGTGGGGAGCATGAACAAGTTATGAAAGTGTTTCAGCATTTAGTGAAGGCTTTTTTGGATCAGCTACAACAAAGGTGTGGAAGCATAGAAAACAATACCTTTATTTTTCCTATTCTTCATCTCCTGGTTTGGACTTTTCCTCTGGTTCTCATCACATGCATCCTACTCACTGCCTTCTGTATTTCATGCTCATGAGTTGCTGAGTATGTACTCCTATTTTTGCTATGTGCATTGCTTGCCACAAAGGGTCCCAGTACCATCAGGTTATTTGCAGTACGCATTTAATTTTCTCTTTTTCTTACACTGAAAATTGCCTCAAGTTCACGTTCAGTCTTTGGTGGTTTTGCCTACTGGTGGTGCTGCTGCCTCAGGAYAGATACAGCCAAGTTGTGGGTATCCAAGTCCCTGAAATGCAGTGCAGCCTCTTCAGTGTTAAATACTGCTGCAAAAAGCTGCTCCCATTCCTTATCCCTTCCACAAATGACTGCAACCTCCTGTGGTCACTCTTGGCCTGTTTTTTCCCCCTATCCCTTCCTATTTCTCAAAGAATAATCAGCATTTAACCCCATCTGAATTCTCTCCAGTGACTCCATGAGCATGAGCATATAAAATGGGGGGTCCATCCTCCTATTGGGACCAGGGTTTAGCACTGTCATATGATAATGTTTTTTATCCAAGAAGCGTTCATTGCAATACTCATGGCACTACACTCTGTATCTTGTTTGCTAAATTTAAGTTTCCATCAGGGTTTTGCTGCCTCAATAGCTAAAAGACCAAATATTTCTTATTTGTTTTTTCAGGGAAGCAGTTTCCTGTTGGCTGTTAAAATCCTACATTTGAGATGTATTTAATTGACTTAAGTGYTTTATGTATCTGTTACAGTGACTTTAAAACCTTCAAAGCCTTTGGAACCGTTCCTATGAGACATCATGGCCTGGCACATTAATTTATCTGRCATTTAGAAAACCTTTAAATTTTGCTTTAGCAATCTTTTAAGTTTTCATACATCTGATAACTGAAGTTTGGGAGCATAAATCTTCTCTTGCTCTTCTCCTGAGAGTCTTATGAATAACCAGTCTTCAGATTGCTAAATGTATTAATTAATTTTATTCATGCATCTCTCTCGSAATAAAGTTCCTTTTCTCCTGAAAATGCTTGGCAAACTTTGAAGCTTGCTGTTATCCTAACATTTAAGAGCATTCAGAGTATTATTGTATTGTTAGCTTTTGCCAACGTATTCTCTCCAAGTCTTCTTATTGCCCTCAAATCAGCCATTTCACTGATGTAAATACTTATGTGATGAATAAATGCACATTTAATGCAGTTGGATTACAAAATAAGCWTTTTTTTGAGCTCATAGTTTTAATYCTTGTTYTTTATAATCTATTCCCATAAATGGAACTCCAGAATGTAAATTAGAGCATGTATATTTTAATTCTGATTGCTCTCTTAATGTTTAYATGACTGTCAGTATCTTCCTGTATGCTTCCCATGTTGCTCTGTTAGGATGGCAAAGTGATAGTTGGGAAACAAGGGGTTTTTTTGCACTTCAGAGGTGCAGAAAATGAATGCAAGAAATTAGAATTAATGCAATCAAAAAGAAAAAAAAWTACTTAAAATAAAAATAATAGTAAATATTTAYTCTTGATTATGTTCATTTTTAACAGCAGAGTAATAGACTTTGTTTTCCTAATTTATGTAGACGACAAGTAAATAAAGAGCTGGTTTGTAGGTAGCATTTGTGGTTGTTGATTCTTTCCCGGAAAAGCAATGATTGAGAGACTCTCCCATGTTGTATGAGATAAAGATTTTTAGTGATTTAAACAGTAAAAGGCAGACTGGGATAATGAGGAATCATACAGGAAGTTTTCAGTTTTCATGTCTTATGTAATATGTACTATGACCAAGTATTTTAATGTTTGTCTAACTGTGGACAAAATTACCAGACCTTGCCTTTCTTATCAGAATAATTACCAGACCTTGCCTTTCTTATCAGCCATCAGAAATATTCAGGTTACATCATTCACCATCTTGGAATTTTCTTCCCCTTGGAATAAGCTGAGCAAGAACTTGTTTTGGAGACCCTGATCTTCTGCTGGGAGCAGCTTCTAGAGTTTATCTACAGATGGGAAGGTTTCTCATTGAAATTTAACTTTTTGGGACTAAATACACCATTTAAAAAGCAAGTGAAAAGTTAATTGAGTCAAACATAGTACTTATGAAAGGAAACAGCTCCATGTGCTCCAGAGTATATCCTTCATCATACATCCTTCTGGTGTTTAATCTTTCTGAGTGTTTTGGTTTAGGAATGGTGTTCCCTGTTTACTGTTCCATCAAAAACATTCCAAACCATGTGCCATTCACTCATTACTCCCTCACTGTCTCCCTGTGGCTGCTGGAGAGAAGAATTGAAGACACAAAAGGTAGAGATTATGGTTTGAGATAAGAAAAATTTAYTRGAAACAGTAGTGAAACAAAAACCAAACAGTAACAAYAGTATTAATAAAAGGATRTAGAAGAAAAGTACAGCATTCCTCTTGCAAATATTCCGTCACTTAATCAGAATTCTGCAGTTGTTCAGGGGTGTGCCTCCAAACCATTAGAAAGAATAGCCCTGCAAAAGCTGGCCTGTTTTCTCCCACCTTTCATGCCACTCATGGCTATCTACCTTCAGGGCAAATCTCTCAATTACTTTTCTGGAAGTCTCTGTCCTGAATCTAAACTTGGATTTATTTGACTGTACTGTCTCTAAACCTGATCCAGACCATATTGAGGATATGTAGCACACATAGGAACAAATAGCATGCTTTACTTTACATCCAAAGGAAATCTGGAATTCTCAAAAGTTGGGTCTGAAGGAGAAAAAGGGTGGGAAAAACTGGGGAAAATAATCCTCTCCTCTTTTCTCCATTGACTGGGTATGGTTATTAATAGATGTCAAAAGGTAGCACCCAAAGTAAGAGTAGGAGCTCAATACTGAATACACATCCCAAATGACCCCCATTGGCCTTGATGTTGTCATGTCATAAGCTGATATGACATAATACAGCACAGTACAGCAAATTTAAGTAACAAAGCAATCCTGATCCCTCTCCCTCTCTGAAAACGTGCACAGCTTTTTTTGTCCCGTGCTGCATATACACATGTACTACCCCAACCATGCGAACGGTCCAAGCAACATTGACCAGTGTCTCTGGTCACAACACAACAAATGCTTAGATCAAATATTTTGCAGTCCTCCCACTGGGCAACCTGTCAGCTCAACACTACATGCCCCACACTGGGTACCAAATAAGGCTGTTGTGGATTAGGAATGGTGTTCCAAATTTACTGTTCTCACTTAAACACTCCAAACCATGCGCCATTGCCTCACTCTCCCCTCTCCTTCCTTGTCCCCCTGTGGTGGGATGGAGAGGACAATTGAAGGCACAAAAGGTAAAGGTCATGGGGTGAGATAAGAACAATTTACTAGAAACAAGAATGAAATAAGAAACAAATGGTAGCAGCAACAATATTAATGAAAGTGTGTACAAGGGAGGAGAAAATTCACACGAGAAGAAAGCTCACTACGTGAGAACCTGCAACACCTGAGCCACTGCCACACTACTCCTGACCTGAAGAGAATAATGATATGAGGTGACATAGAATAACTTCTGTGTCCTGGCYGTKYCCACTCMTGGCTACTGCAAAAATTAACCCTGTCTTTTTTGGAACCAGGAAACTGGGCATAACTGAGCTTGATTTATGTTAGAAATGTGTCTTCGAACAGGGAAACTTTCCTAAAATCAAAATTTTAATTCCAGCAATCGGCTCTGGGGAGAAAAAGTCGGTGTGTGAACAAAATACGTGTTCATCTAGCTAATGTAAACTYTATGGTGGACAAAGACATTCAAACAGTGGGATTGAAATCACTGTATTTTTTTAACAGAGGAATTAATTTTAAATCTTACAAGGAAGAGACAAGAGACATATTAATAGAATTTTGAAAGCAGAAAGGAGATAACAATTTGAAAAACTTAAAATACCCATTTTATAAGGTTAATTTATATCCATCCTGTTATTAAAGTCATTTAATGTCTTTTTTTTTTTCTAAAAATGTCTTTAGGAACTTGGACCGTACAATGAAAAGTGTTAATAGGAAATCTTGAAAAATATAGTGGTGCTGCATTAATTCAGATGGAATAGGTTGGCTGGACTTTACAAAGTTGTTCTCATAGCACTTGTTTTATAGTACTGTGAACAGCTAAGTAAAGTTCGGAATTTGAGTGTCATGATAATAAACACTATCTAAAATCTTTTTAACTTTTATTAAACAGAAAGAAATAACCAGAGAAAACAGTTAAGCTTTATGACATATAAAGAACTAAACAAGGCTCATTTTAAACAACATTTTTCCTATTACTCTTTTCTTTTGCTCTAAAGCTTTTAGAAAGAGTCTTATATTATAGCTTCTAGATGGTAATAGCTGTCCATTTGAGATAGAGAAAAAAAGGAAGACCAGTTTAAAATGAGTTTGCTCTTGCAGTCTGTATCCTTCAGAACAAAAGAGGATAAACAGAAGCAAAAGGAAGATAAAAAGAACAATAAAAAAAAAGGATAATTCAGATCCTATTTCTGAGCTTCACTTTTGAATTATAGACTAGATTTATATTATAAGTACTTTTTAAGCTATGATGAAAAGCATGCTCTCCCTTAGGCTGATCTGAAGAGGACGCATTCCTGCTTTGGACTTACATAATCCAGGGCAAGACTCAAGTCCTGCGCTGGGGCTTCCTTTCCCTGTTTGTTTTTGGGAAGGCGTCTGAGGATATGTAAGTTTATTTGCCCATAATGAGAAGAAGTAAAACAGTGGCCTGGACAGAGGTCATGCTGTTCTAATCCACYGTCCTAGGTTGCAATGTAAGATGTGCCTGAAGTATGTATTCTATTACCATCTTCATGGGTTGTTAGAACCAGGTGGGGCAGTGTTTTCCCTGCCCCCTCCCTCAGGACTATCTGCTGTTAATGGCCCATCAGTGCCCTGGTCAATGACTCACAGGTGACTCCCCTCGGGAGCCATCTCTGCTTAATGGGCAATCAAGGACCCATTGTGTGACTCATAGAATGAYATCAGCCCATTGTGAGATGCTCTGCCCAGTGGGGAGGAGCCAAGCATTCCCACCTGGATATAATCTGCAGTTTGGGAGAGCACAGGCACTGACTGGATTCCCAGAGGGCAGGAGCTGCTAGATCTTTCTACAGGATCACTGCTTCAACAAGACTGCTTTATCTAACGAACAGGGTGTCAGGTTGTATTCTGACTCTGCCAAGGGTCTTTCATTTGTTCCTTTTACTATTGCATTTATTCCTTTTACTATTACATTTATTTTATAGTTTTCCTATTAAATTGTATTTCTGACATAGAGTCTCTTACTGGTTTTGCTCTCAAACCAGTACATACACCCTTCAGAAAGTTGATGTGAACCTTCTGTAACAGGAAGGCTCCTCAATATCATTAGTGCACTTGGATACACAGATAGCTGGGAGGTTGCCTTAGCTAATCCACAATGTTCATCCCCCCACCAGACAGATGTCCTTTTCTRTTCACAGCTGTGCTGCCTGAAGAAGCTCCTTTTGTCAGCCAGAAAAGGATGAGGTATTTGTTCACTAGATGGTCTCTGTGTGAGGTTAATAAAACCGCCATCACCAGCAAGATATTTCTTCAGCAGCATCTATGAGATGAAACTGTAGCTGGCTCTTTTTAATACAGAAGACCAAAAGACAAAGGGAGAAAAGAAAAAGAAAGCAGAAAAAAGAAAATTGAGATAAACATGTGAGGGAAGAGGTGGTGGTATCAATGCTTTAGCTCATACTGTGRAGATGGCATTTGCACTCAGTTGTCTTCATCTGACATGGTATGGGCAGGGCATTTTTCTGAAAGTTTCAGGAACCCCAGCTTGTGTGTGGGACCCTGGGGAGTAGGTCTCACTTCTTTCAGAAAAGAATCTTGGTGTGTTGGTRGGATTATCCTGTCCACTTAAATTTTTTTTATCCACCAAATGCAGTAAATCTTTGTCCCACACTGATCAGACACTTGTTTGTCAGACACAAATTTATCACASTTCTTTGTGGATAGTTTTGTTTGTTTCTGGGTTTTGTTTGTTTTATTATTTTGAGGAAAAAAAAACAGCTTGACACAGTCAGTATAATACTGGCTTAAAAATCTCTGTATGAGGTGAATTTAGAAAGCCGTAGATTTTGCAGAGTAAACCAATTGCAATAATTGCACTGACAAACCAAACCCATTAATTCRAGAACATGTGTCAGAAGATAATTGYAATGAGGTTAAATACTTCTGACAAAATGAATCCTTTTGTCATATGACATGACTTGGGAAGAAAATGTCGATCCACATTATGTTCCTCGTTTGTAACATTATTCTTCATAGACTCAAACATGTTCAAGTGAGCTGTATCAAAAGTTGCATAATACTGATCTTTTTACCCCTGAGATTATTGCAAATGTCTATCATTGAGGCAGCTACAGCTAGCTAGGCAATGTCAATCAAAGCCTGTGAGGCATTTTTAAAATGATTCCCTACTGATATATAGTGATATATGAATTAAAAGCAGGAGATGGAGCCAATTTTTTTTTTAACAGCTAGGTTTCCAATTAGCCTATTTAGCTACTTTTATTGTATGGGCCATGTGTATGCCATGCATAGATTATTACTCAATGAATTTTAATTAAATAACACAAATGCTGGAAGGAGCTAACATTAAATCAGAATTTTTTCAGTTGTTTAAAATGCTATATGTAYGGAAATAGGAGGAAAATAACGTTTTTTACTTCATTCTTAACTTCATTTTACCTTCATCATTCACWTCACATTTCTTCACATACACAGAGAGACTGAAGTTATAACCTAAGCCTTTCTGAAAATACTTTAAGGCTAAATTTGGCAATTGGAAAAGAATTCTTGGGTAGAGAAAATCCACAACAGARATATCTATCTCACTCCTGTAGGTTAGCCTAAATCTCATTATGATAATTGATTTGCTCCCACATTTTAACAGAGAAGCTGAAATGAGAAGCCAATCCACACTTTTCAAACAATTCTTTGGGGTTACTGTTGCACTCCTGCAGTAAACCTAGCTGAAAGTATACTCCTTTCAGATGTGTTTGYGTTCCCCAAAACAAAAAGACATGGTCAATATCCTCTTCAGGATATTTAACAGGGGAAAATGGATCAGAAGAGAAGGTGGAATGACATTCTYACAACTGTAGTACAGCTCCTCTATTCCCTGTCTAGGCATCCCCCAAAGCATAAAACAGCAACTCAGCAGCTGGCTGATAAGCTACAAGAATGGAAAACTGATGCTATGTCAGGAGCTGCTTTGCTCTTGTTAGATTAGAAAACTTTATCTGTTTTAATTATTCTTTATTGCTGTAGATTTTAAGTAGGGAAGTATCTTAATTTGTCTCAATTTCGAAAATGTATCTCTTTCATGTACTCTCCATCAGAACAGTAATCCTATCAAGATTATTCTAGAGTTATTTTCATGCTACATGCTGATTTYTGCATATCACATCTTAGACATTGATTTGTCATTTGTCTGACCTCTTGTACTCAGAGAAYATGATAGCTACATTAATTATTTCCTAGATTTTAAAGTTACATAATACCATGAAGAATAAGATTATTTTCAAAGAACAAGAAAAAAGAAAACTTTAAAAAAATAGAAGGAAATTACWCATTTCACATAATATGTCAAGCAGTTACAGATCTGCTAGAGTAYAGAAGAATAATCACAAGTAAATGAAGGAATTGTTAGAAATACTTTTTTAGAAGTCTTCCATACAAAGTTTCTTGCCACATATTGTGTTTTGAATCTTCTAAAACAAGGGATTTACACATTAAAGTCCCTCTGGAAGTGTCTTTGAAAGTCCTTCCTAGGAGAACAGCCTGGAAGGAATTTTGTGCAAAGAGTAATTAGGAGCTATGGTATACCTGCAACCTGAGCAAATGCAGAATAACACCATCTGTGTAGCAACTCTCATTCTGCATAGGAGTTAGTCCCATAATGCACCTTTCTTCATTTATTAATCTGATTGTCCTCATTCCACACTTTACCTACCCTTGTGTATTCTCTATCTACAGRGAGAAAACTTGGACTCAACTGATTGCATTAGTTTTTTGAGGGTTTTTTTTGTTTTCTTTTTTCTTAAAGAAATTCAATTTAATGAGAATTAAGCTATTTACTAACTCTTCATGAAGTGGCATTACTAGTTTCATTGTAATATCCTGCTACCAGTTTTTCACATAAAGCAAGTGTTATATGGATTTGGTGGAGCATAGCAACAACATACAAACTGACCAGAAAAGGTAAAAACAAAGTCAAGCGGATTCACTGGGATTTCTGAAGCCATGGGACACTACAGAGTAGTAAGTAGAACAAAGGAGGACAAAAGAATCAATATTAGTCAAATTCTTTTGGAGAGGGTGCTTTAAATGTCATCTCCCATCACTACTCTAGAGAACTCTGTATTGTTATTAAAATCAGGGCAAAAGTCCTGAAAGGCTTTACAGGAGATCTTTCTTTTCCAGATATAAATTAAGAATAAATGCCATTAAAATCAAGAGTCTGAGAAGAGAGTTAATTGTTCTCTCACAGGGTAAATACAGGAAAGGAGTAAAAGTGATTTACAATGAAGRACAGAACCGACATAAAACAAATAAGTGTACATTGGTGAGGAATTAATTCAGGCTGGAAGTTACTAGCTATCTAATGATCTTGAGAGCTGGGTTCCAAAAGGCTCAGCATGTGACCCAGAAAAATTATCCATTTTATGCTGGAATATGAGAAATTTATGATGGCAGTTGCATGATAGCTGTGTATCCCGGGAAATGATTTGAAAGTGGGGATAAATAAACAAAACCAAGACCAAATGCCTCCTGTCGACTTTTTGGTTGACCTGCTCCTTATCATTACACACTTAAACTTTAAGCAGCAATTATCTTYTCACAGACATGTGGGCACTGCAAAGGAGCATCTGAATCAAATGCAGCTTACATGGTAGAAATAATACCAGAATAGCAYTGAGGTTTAAAGTGAGCTATTTAGCAAAGAGTTTAACTTATGATAGTGACTGCCATAGAAAATTTCGGTAAATATGCCAAATGACTTCAGAATCAGTGAGATGAGGGTCAATTATGACCAACTTATTAGGTAGAAATGRCCCAAGTGTGTAATTTCTGAAAGAGGGAAAATTAGGGAAAAAATGGAAAACAGCTTTTTGGAAAAATGACAACTTAGGATTCACTCAAGCCAAACATTTTCTTTCTTTGTCTTTTTTTTTTTTTTTTTCCTAAGCAGCAAAGTAATGAGTTTAACTCCTTACTTTGTAAGCATCAAATTATCCTAGATGTTGTTCAAGATCAGATTTACATGAAAACATTTGTGCAGTAGAATTTATTAGAGCCAAATAACAAGAACCACATAAYAAGAAATATCTCTTTGAAAATTAATGYTTTTGTGTGCTTTTACTAGTTATTTTATTAATCTAATGACTTAGATTCATGTAGAAGGAAGAGATTATTATCCTGTGAGTATGTTCTGATTCRTATTACGTCTTAATTAGATTAATATATGYTGTAACRCAGACACTTGTAAAAATAATTGATTGCTAAAACAAGGCTATCATGGATATAAACATTCCAGTCATCAATTCAGAGAGCTTTGCTAATGAATGACTYGAACAAAAGTCTGGATTTGGCTCACAGTCTGTGATAATACCTTCTTAGAAACTGGGCTATACTGTTAAGCCATTATTTCATATGTAGCTTACAAACCTAGCTAAAACTATAAAASAAAGATTAAAAGGAATACCCTGCAAGTGTAAGTGTTTTTTTTTTCTCCTGTTTCCAGACTTATGTATCTAAGGAAAGTTTCCATTTATGCAAAGCAAATATAAGTAAATGAACAAGAATTGTCTCAGAACATGATCCCACAGAAGGTTGGGGGCAGTTTCTTCTTTGGARTCATGACCCTGAATCTTCATGGTAGGCATTTGGTTTAAATTCATCAATACCTTTGAAATATTCAGCATCACTCTTTCTGAGATAGATGTACTTGATTAAGACTAAAAATAATGTATATAAACAGGACACCTTCTAAAACAATTACGTGGAGAACCACTTCTTTGAGAAGTTTTGTTCCTCTCCTCCCAAGGCATATTTGAACCATCTGAAAATTAGTGAGAAAACTGWTCAATTACACCAATAATCTGAGTGAAAACAAGTGTTTTTCTCTGTATGTAGAGGCTTCCTTCAACAACTGGTAATGTAATGTTAAATGAAGATTTGTCCTGACAGATTCTTTAYCTGGTATTTAAAACTATACTATTGTCTTCAGCATCAACTCAGACTTTTCTAATAAACCATGCTTAGGAATCAAAGTTAGCCTTTGATTGAACACTTTACATTTTCACTGAAGTGGACATTAATCATATGGATACCTGAGCCATACTTGTCATTTATAAGCTTTTCTGATGCAGCCTTTACAATAACCTTAACCAGACCCCATCTTCTAGATCCAGAAACACACTAGAAGACTATTACTGATAAATTAYACTGTCAGATGATAGCCTTGTAATGAGAATAAACCCAGTTTCCTGTGACTGCACTTATGTTGATGATACAGATTTTCCTTTTCATTTCAACTCTCTTAACACAGCCAAATGTATATTTCTGAACATTAAGATTTTACTGGATGGCTCAACTGGCTTTATAATACAGGAAAAAAAAATTCCATGGAACTACTTGTATTATTCACTGCTAGCATCAACCCATCTCTTAAGTAACTTTTGCGTAYTGTCCTAAGAGCATGGTCAATTTTTCTTCAGCTAATTTTATGGATCAAAGAAGCAATTGCAAACGAAAAATGCAATAAACATATAAAGCATATAAGCATATAAAAATAAACTTTAATTCATAAAGCACTTAGATAAAGATTATTGTCCCTTTTTTCCTGCCTGTTCCAGAATTAAAACAAACAGAAGATGCTTTGTTTCTTTGGCGCAAGAATTTTCACATTCAGCTACAAAGACTCAGGAGGAATCGGTTGTTTTCAAGGCTAAAGCTGCAGCTGAAGAAGTTCCAACTTATTTTCTATATTTACATTCTATTCTGTCTGGAAATATTTTTTAGCAATTTCTGGCCTTGCTGTGTTTCTTTTGAAGTCAAAAGGTTTTTGCAATTGACTTCACTGTGAAAAAAARCATCCTTCTAGTTTATAAGGGATAACTTGAAGTCACAGGATCATAGAATGACAGAATAGCCCASTCTAGAAGAGAACTCAAGGACCATCAGGTCTAGCCTTCCATGGGAAAGGGAGAGGAAACCTAGATGAGAACAATTCCTTTCTCCTGTTAGCCAGCTTAGATTTGAATAATTGTCTGTATTTTATATTTTATTTTGTTTTATTTTATTTTATTCTATTTTATTTTATTCTATTTTATTTTATTCTATTTTATTTCTAAAAGTTTCACATCTAGAAAAGACCTGCAGTCTTGCAGTGGATGGATGGTTATGGGCATGAGTGATGTTCCCCCAGAGAAATATCTTTTATGCACATGTTCTTCTGAGACTTACTTCTTACCTTTGAAGTGCAATCCAGCAGCCATGTATGTAGGAGCTCTTTTGTAAGACACAGAGTGAAATCCTGCTTCTCTTAATCATCAGGTAGAACCCTTCCAAACTAAAGGACCTGACTATTAACTCTGCTTTGAAATGGAAAACTTGGCAGGCAGATTTCACCACTTAAAAAGAYAAGGTATACTGATATCAGTTATCTTAGAATTCAGATTGCTGTTTTGCTGCAAAGGTTGTACTAAATATAGAAACGGGTTTGGTGCTGAGGAGGAAAACCTACAAAATCTGCAGAAAACTGTGCTCTAGAAAAGTCTTTTTGCTTGTGAAACTTCTCATATATTAGAAATGAAACAGATGCCTAATTAAGACCAAATTCCACTAATTTACAGGAATTCTTGCCAGACCAAAATCTCATGACTTAGGAGAACAATGGTCGCCAGATTTGGCTGATTTGTACTCTGAGTCAGAAAGAACAAAAAAAGAAACATTATTCCTTTTTTTCTGCAGTCACTCTCGCACAATCTTTTCCTCCCAGCTTAAGAGTATTAGCTCAAGAAGCAGAGAAAGAAAACGAAAGCAAACAATCATCTAAAACAATTTTCATTATGTTTTTTGGCCAAAAAGACGGATTAATATTTTTGGCAACTTCTAATTTTCCCTCTGCAGCTGGAATTCAGCAGCTCATAGTTGTCTGCCAAAGCAGATGCATATTCTAGGCTACAGCCTCACAACAGCTTTTGGGAGTGTGGTTAAAAGAAGAACTTTCTAGATAAACACTGTGAGAATATTAAAATTAGAGAGTTTAAATAAAAGTGACAGAATTCACTTATCTGAGTTAGAGCAGAGGAAACAGCTGGTTGCAGAATTTAGGTATGGARATAGTTTTTTTCATTTCTAATAAATACATTATTATTTCTTCCCTAACTATCCATAAAATAAAGATCAGCCTGGTAGTTCTAATTCTGAGGATGAACTATTGATGACATCAATAATTTTTGCAATATTTTATTAATATGAATGCAATCATCATGTTATCTTGAATATGAAAAAATTAAATCACCATRAAGTTTTCTTGTTCACATTCCAAAGTCTTTTTCAGTCAGAGTACTTATTTTATAACTTTCTTTTCTAATAGATTTACAGTGTAGACATGATATTTTCTACTCACCTTTTTGATTTTCTATTTGCTTTYCTCTTTTTTCTCTCTCTCCATATACACATATGTATGCATACATCTACCTCTTCAAAACATACCGAGAAATTTCCTTCTATTTTTGAACTGGGTGGAAATGAGTCCTTTGTATTGAAGATTTGGGACTCAGATGTCTCCTTTGAATGGACTTACACTATTTCTYGTAAACCAAAACAATTAAACTCATCAGTTTCAGTAATACCCTATCCAAATGTAGTTTTATTGAGCTGATCAAGATCTCTTTCAAATGAGGAAAATTTTGTGAACTTGTAATCTGTTACATGCAATTAAAACAGTCCTGCATTTTGTTCTCCACCTCTGGAGGCCATCTTTTCTCAAAGTACAAGCAGCTTTAGAGAAGGTGGTTCAGGGCAAGATTTCATATCCTCTCTGGGAAACCCATTCCAGTGTTTGCACTAACTCTGGGTTGCTCTTTCTATTACCTATTTAGAATTTCCCCTGTTGTAACTTGGGACAGTTGTCCCTTCACTCCTGTCTTCCAAGAATAGTCTGTCTCCTTTGTTTTCTGCACACCCTCATTAGATGTTGAAAGACAGAAGTAAGAACACAATTCAAAACACCTCAACCTCCTCTCATATGTCATATGCTCCTGTCTTTAATCATCACAGTGGTCCTCAGCAGAATTTACTCCAATTAGTCTAGGGCTTTTTGGCAGCAGAGGTGTGTTGGAAAGCCCACCACGAAGAAAGGCCCTGAGGGTGGACATCACAAGTACTGCTTCTTGCTCTTCCAGAAGCCAGGCATTCTTTAAGCTGCTACATCCAGTTTATGAGATGTATTTTTAAATAGAAATAATTCAGGTCCTGAAGTAGTCTGCCCTCTGCATAGTACAGTTCCCAASCTGATACTTCTTCCTGGCACCAAAAGAACTAAGGATGCTGATACAGATAGCTCCAACTAGCACCGTATTAGTCTGAGTGTCTGCAAAACAGTGAAGTTGGTTGGAGTTTCCTATAGAGATGGTTTCTTATGGAGTAACTTTTGTCATTTTTTTTTCTCCTATTAATTCCCACACCTCTGAAGAAGTGGTTACAGAAGCTGTATGAGTGGGTCATTCATGCCAAACTTCACTCATTCTCCATTAGGTCAGTTCAGGTGCATTTATACCACAGATGGTGAATCTCTGATTTCTGCACTGTCCAATAGTCATTTTCTGTATTTACATGGATTCACATACTGTGTATCCATCCATCCATGCATTCCTCTATAGAATATTGTTAATCTCTATGTAAAAATCCACCAACACAAAAAACTCCCAATATAAACCACAGAATTACTTCTTTGTGGTTGTTAATGGTAAAACAAGCAGGACATTAGATGTGAATTAAACATGACTTCCGTACCAGCTGATGCAAGGAAGACCTTGGCTTCTACTTTGTTGTGCTTTTCATGCTAAAATATTAATTCTATTTAGACATGGTGTGTCAAATGACTCTGGATATTTTATTCTAAAACAGGCAGTATTATCTAAAGGCTTCCCTAACTAATAACTATTTTTTACATCAATTGTGGAAAAGAATCAATATGCTTTAATGCAATAGCCTCYCAGAAAAAAAATAAAAATTAAACACACATACTCCTAGATCATGAATAAAGGCATCAGGAGAGGAGAGGAGGCTTTTACTCAGTAACTAATAGTCACCAAAGTTATCAGGGAAGAAATGAGAATATCTTGAGTATGTATTTGGTAAATCTTAAGTATATATGTTTGTTGGCCAAATTAATGGCTGCATTCATCAAGCATCTTTCTCACAAAGTACTTCAATGAACAYATTGTAGTTTACATTGTTTTAAGACAAAAAAACAAAAACAACTATAATGAACSACAATGGGCATCATTTAATGTTTTTATATTCCTGACATGAAGAGATGTCTGACATGTATCCCTGAAGCAATAACCACATGAGGTCACTGTTGTTCATACATGRGCCATAAACTCAAAATCACAAAATTTTCAGTTGACTAAAACAAAAATGTGTGACTGAAAAAATAGACTTGGCTGTATTTTACACWAATAAAAAAATCTGTTTCACAGTCTGCAAAGAGAATTTATTAACATGGGAAATACTAAATACAAACATTATATGCACAAAATATAGATTAATAGTTTCTTTGCATTTGAAAAACAGCTAAAAAATATCTCATAATACCTGAAAAGAGCATGGGCATTATCTACTACATTTTCTGGAACTTTCTCTGTAGTAGTTATTCAGCTGTGCTGCCATAATAGCATCAAAAGAGTTTTGAGAGACTTAGAACTTTGTAATAATTTAATTGCTTATCTTTCATGAGAATGCATTTTTCTTTCTGCTTTTAAATTTAAAGTTTATTGTCTTCAGAAGCATAAAATTGCAAAAAGTTTATATATTACAAACAATGTGAGATGCTCTGGCATTAGATAAGCAAGCTATAAGACAAGCATTGTTACARCAAACCTGAGTACTGAACTGCAGTGCAAAGACATTCTAGCTGTGAATTTGCTTACAAGTTTTTTGTCRATTCTTAAAATATATTATACCTATTATGCTGATAGACCTTCTCTGAATGATTCATCCATTCATGTGATTATATCAGCATACATTATCATATCARCTTCTCTTAAAAGATTACATAGCATATATGATGAATTCAGTGTTCTGAGATTTCAGAGAGTACATTTCTTTTTTGCCAAATTATCCTCATAAAAGAATAAAGTGTCATATTCACCAGAGCTGTATAGTCATGAAATTAAAAACCTTATCACGATCAAAATCATCAAGAGAATAGAACAGAAATAGCAATCAAAAATGTCAGCTGAATTTGAAGAACTGCATAATTAAAATCTTACTCCCCAAACTGAATCAAAGTCACATTTGTATGCTGAGATTCTTTCAGGGAGGTGGATTTTTTTATGCTGGTGTATTTATCAGCATGCATTTAGATGCAAAAGCACGATTTGTTCTACTAATAAAATAAAATATAACTTTAAAAGTTGATTAGTTTTTGCAACATCTTTTATCAAAGTATCATGCATATTAACTTCTGCATCTGAACATTAAAAACACCCACTATATAATGCAAAAAAACCCTACTTTAATCGAACATTAACACAGTAAAAAAATCCCATATATGTACTCAACAATTCTTGCATTTATTTTTTTTATCTGTAAACAGGTGAGTATATAAAATTCCTCATAATACACAATTATTTCATACCTTTGAATTCCCAYATGGGATTTTAGAGATCACGGAGAAAACTTAAACATTAAGTATTCATCTTCAGCAAAAGAGCAACAAAATAATGAGTCTTAAAGGACTGAGCCTGCATAAAAAATGGATGTAAAAGTGAGTGAATACAGGACATTATCCCCAGTTTCTATTGCCAGTATGTAGTCTTAAAACTGAAAAAAAAAAAAGTCCTCATATTTAAAGACTCATTAGCTTAAACTCTACAGCTGATCTGTCTACACATAATATGACCTCCATGTTTATAGAAAGAAAACATGGCATAATTACAAAATATAATTAACTACACTAATTAAGCCATAAAATAACAATAACTCTCAGCAAGTATATGACTGCAGTTTGCTGCTTAACTGAATTAATTTGTGACTGTGAAGGAAGGCTAAAAGAACTAGATACAGGAGTAAAGGGTTCATCCAGCCTCAGAAATCAACTAAATTTTGAAAATCTGTCCAAATAATTGATGACTAATCAGTAGCAGCAGCATGTGCAGCAGATGGTTGTTCAGTGGTGRGAATGGGTGTGAGTGTGCATGGCTGCAAACATCATTCCCATAGCTGGTGTCCCTTCTGAGATCTGAAAGGACAAGAAAAGTTTTATCTTGAGATTTGTTGGCAGGATCCACAAAACAGCAGTTCAGCCAGCTCTTCAAGAGGAGTCAAATAATTACCCACAGAAATGTTTGATGGATAGGGAAGCAACAGCTGGGTGTTTTCACTTGCAGAGCACAATACATAAAATTATTTAACTGTGCCATGATACTTTAATGATGCAGGAAGAAAGGAACCTCTTTCCCTAGACTCAGATCACTACCATGGAACTAATGAATACTTTTATTTTGGCTCTTATGGCCAAATAGATCTTGATACATTGTACTAAAAATTCTCCTGATGTATCCAACCTTTTGAACCATACCATCAGTCAATAGTTGATAAAGATAAATATATGACAGATTTTTCAGGAACAAGTCATATGACAAAAAGTTCAACCTAATGTTTCTTAGTTGTTTATTAACTAGTGAGTCCCTTCTTTCTTTTGCTATTTTTTCCTAATAAATTATTTCTGCCTAAGCAAGCAAAGGAAAATACCTCCCGTTACCTTGCCTTTTTTTACTCAGAAATCAAAATCCTTACTGAAATAATTTATCATACTGTTAGGAGCATATTTTTTGAGTGGAATCCCTTCAAGATCTTGGCAACACATCACTGGGTTCCCCAGGAAAGAAAAAAAAATCTTTTTACTAGAAATACGTATTATTCTACCTAAAAAACTCAGCTACCCAGGGGATTACTTTTCATCACTGAATGTAAGTGCCCAATGTGTCACTCCAGCAGATGATGATGGGACAGGTGCAGGGCTCTTTTATTTCAAGTGAGATTTAATTCATTCTCCACCTATTCTTTCACTGAGAACTTTTCTCTCTTGCCTTTATAACCCACTCCATTAGGGTGTTTGGCAATTCAGTGAGGAGGAGAGAGGGTATTTTTTGTATGAGTCAAAAACTCATATTTTTGTATGAGTCACATGCTGGTAACAGTCTGAGGTATTTTACTGTCTAAAGTAGCATAGCTCTTTCATCTCRGGTAGTTTTACTGCTGCTGGTTACAGGTTTAAAGGAATGTATGGYCAGTCTATTTTAGGGGCAGCTGAAAGACAGTCACAGAAAATGCATTGGGGAAATTTTTGTCCAATGAGGTTCAAATATTATTTAGAAGCAGAAAGCGAAAAAATCCTTTTATCACAACTCTGTGACGTCAAATGTAGCTTTTTTAATGTTATCTCTACAGCTTGTGACTTATAAGATMAATTTGGTAGCATTCTTTAGAAAATCTTTTGAGATTTCAGCATTTTAGTTGTTCAAGATTACATTTATGTCACTCATAACTCTTTTATATTAATCCACATAATTTAAACATATGTATTATATATTTTGCCATCCTTCCAAATTCATCATCCATCCGAGATGTAAAGATCACTGCTGACATATACAAATCAGGATGCAAAGTCATTCAGAGGCCTATGAGGAGCTAATATTAATAATAAGAATAATACCATTATAATCATAATTAAGCTTGTGCATAATACTAACATGAAGTAAAACAGTTTGTTCCAACTGTTGTGTAGATTTTTGAAGAGCTTACTCTCTGTACAGAAGTTTCTTCTTCCAAACCATGGAATCTAAGRTTAAGAGCCATAAAAGACACCACCTGTCTGATCACAAATCACCTCCATGTCCACAACTCATATGTATCTTTTCTTTATCTGAGTTTTTCAATCTCCATTTTACCAAGATCCTGAAGATATGTAAATAGGCAGTTACCCATCATCAAGGCATTTTTGAAATCCATTTTTACTTGGGAAAAGTGAGTGTGCATACTTTTTTTTTTTTTTACTTTTTTTTTTTTTTATAAATAGGGTCACAGAATAACTTAGGTCGGGAGAGGTTTCTGGAGGTCAGCTTGTCCAGCCCTCCTTGCTCAAGGCAGACATTAATTTGGCTGGAAATGGCAAGTTATTTATTTATATTAGCATGAGGATGGCTATGGAAARGGAGCACTTTCATAAGAGAATATTCTAGTACCTTGCAATTTTGTACATTAAAGAACACCATTTCTCAGTCACCTCTCTAATAGATACACATTTCTCTTTACACAGACATATACATACACACGTCACATACAAAGATAGAAACATGGAAGTTGGAAAGATAAAGAAAAGAATGCATAAATATGCATATATATATATAAATGTATGTATATGTGTATATATATGAAATTACATTTGAAAAAGAATATTCTTATATGAAATGTTCTAAAATAATACTCTTTTCCTCATGAAATARGGGCAATTCCACAGACCCTACTAAAAGTTATAAAAGGGGTCAGAAAACCACTTGTTTTTTACTCAGACCAACCTTTTCAAACGGAAGTATCAAAAAATGGAGCCTAGATACAAGAYATGACATTTTGAGAACACATCAGCTGCCCCTCAGTGCATTCTAYATGAGTTTAACAAGTCAAGGCTAACCTGGGTGACAACTAATTAAGACCCTACTAATGAGGCCATGAAAATAGAGRTTTCTGATTACTGACCTCTATTGCTCTTTGGTCATTATACAGGGAGAAATGTCGCTGAGTAAAAGTTTGAATGTTTCAAGTAGATTTTCCAGAACGCAGCTTTCTCTGGTAAATAGAAAACAAATGTAGTTAATCATGCAGATATCAGCAAAACACRGTACATTATGCCTTTGTGATCATGCAGAAAGAAAACGTGTCTGATGTAGATGTTTAGATTTTAAATTGTTTAATAGAACCAATATTTGGCATATTTAAATTCCAGACTACAAACAAATGTGCTGTCACTCTGAAAGCTTTCATATGGTTGCAATTTTCAAATTAACAAACTGAAAGTTATCTAAAAGACARCATATTGTTATACTCTAATGGGCCATTATAGCATAATTTATTTAGTTATCTGTTCCAGCTTAAAATCAATTTCTCCAGATTTTGGACTCAGACTTCCCATAGGGTTATTACAATTTGGCTACTCCTTTCTTCTCAAAAAAKAGACATTTACTTCTGGGCTAAATTACAGGAGCATGTATACCACAGGACTWGGCAATACATCTGAGGAAATGTGACCTGTAAAGGTGCTTTTTTCTTCCTGTACTCATCACCCCCAGTACAACAACAGCGTAATGCAAGAACTCCCTTGTCACAGTATATCCTTGCATACAGGAAAGCAACAAGACTGATATGAGCCTATTCACAGAGAAAATATCTGATCTCAACACACAGGGAGTAGCTGAGTGAGGCCAGATTGCAGCCAATTGACCTGAAAGGAAAATATCCAAGCTCCCATATTAGTTCCATTGATGCTCTACAGACTGGAAAGCATTTATATTTGTTATTATATCACTGAGTTTTTTTTCTCCAGACATTTCATTTTGCTTGTTTAAACCAGAGAACATGRAAAAGGTTGCCATCTTTATTCCATGTACATATCTCTAACTCAGAAATGTTGTTTTCCCAAATTCAGGCATCTTTCCATTACCCAGTCTTTAATTGCCCACAATGTAAATGTCTATATATGAAACTATTGTTTTAAAAAAATTGGCTTTATTGTCAAAGGGAACAAATCTGTGTAGTCAACACAGTTAACTTGAGAAGTAAATSCATCTATAGCTTCTCCTCATTTTTATTATCAGATCTCTGTTGACTACAGAGATACTGCATGATGTTTTTCAGATAATTTCTAGAATTACTTCAATTTTAGTAATGACAAAATTGATCAGTGTAGCTACATCTGGAAAAAAAAAAWTTGAAAACATGATCTTGATCCTCGGAGGGGTTGTTTCTTGTAAGCATCAGACCTTTTACCCTTACATATCCAAGTGACTCTCAGAGTTCATTTTGATCATCATTTACAAAATCAGAGTATACACAAGTGAGGAGGTAGAGTTCTCATCCATGAAACTCGGTGATAACCACAGCTGGAATATTAGAGTCGATTTCATCTTTGAATTTTGATCTGAGTCTACTCCTATTTGTTGATACATTGGCATCTGTATGCACATGCAYCAGATTAGGTACCAAATTTAGATTCTTTTACAATATTGGGGAGGAAAAAATGAATTCTGAATTAAATTGGGCATTTGTTCTGGTCAGATTTTTCAGTACYGCTGAATGATCTGGGTGTCTGTGTTTTCTACATGCATATTGCATATGATCTGTCATTTTTCTTTGTGACTTTTTTCCAAAGCTGCTAAAAAACTTTAAAAATTTCTTCTTAGACCTGCCTTAATTTATTTTTTTCAATAGAGTCCTAGTATAGAGATGTCTGGAAGTAGTCATTTGAAGTAATACCAGAGGAGTAATTATGTCCCATRTTAATGCATGCTCTTTACATATGTCAAGCAAATATTTGTTCCTCTTCAAAATGCAGTGCACTGTTTCCTAGATCATGAATATGCCATTTATTCCCCYCATTCTAAGATTTTATTTCAGAAACAAAACCAAAAAGATTTATCACTGATTCAGTAAAAAGCCATCTCAGTAACCTTAGCTGTATGTACGTAACCTTTTCAATTCATAGTTATAGGACTTTTTTCTTATAAAATCATCATATAATTTTATATCACTTTCTCTGTTTTAAAAGTAATTATATCATAACTAGTAAGAAAAAAATAAAACACAACTGTGATTATATTCAAGTTATTTTCACCTTATTTAGGTAGGGTTTGTGGTCCCTAATGTAAAATTCTATTTGAAATCCAGCACAATTCTCAGGATAGAGTTGGAGATTTAGACCTCTCTGCTTCCAAGACTTTATATTCAATAATATACATGAAAAAATAAAAAAAACACATGAAAATTATTTGGAGCAGGAACCAGAACCTGAAAATATCTTCTCTTCCAGGTAAGGACTCTTTTCAGTGGCTTGTTACAACTGGTTTTCCTTTTTCTCCCAAATCKTTGCAGAATGTCCCATTTTTACCATGAACATGAGAAACATCTCACTACTGCGGTTTAACTGGTGATTACGAGTTTCCTTGACAACAGAGCAGTGCATAACTGCTTCTCTAGATTAGTCTCACAAGACCTGGTAGCTACAAGCAAAATATGAAATTATGTGATTAACAGAGGTGAAAAAGTTTATTTAGCCAGGTGATATACAAGA
>CADDXX010000265.1:808181-875867 GCA_902810485.1 Alauda arvensis | reverse complement strand
AGATATTCCAACTAAGTATTAAAAACCATACAAAATTTGTAAACAAGCCATATATRCATGCAAAAGGTCAGTGATTCTGAGGTACTTGATGTGATGCTCTAAAGAAGTGTGTATTATAATGTACGTATCCCTGAATGGCTGACAACCGGTGTCTTTCACAGTAGTCTCTCCTTTCTYGTGCTGACACCTCACAGCTGGGGCTATGAGCACACTGACATACAACCTCATGTAGACTCTGAACTCATCCTGTTACAGTTCTGGCTGAAGCCACTGTCCAAGTCTGTCATGCTGGCCAAAGAGAATGAAAAAGACACCCAGATTTGGTTGGTTTGCTAAGAGGCCAAATCTTTTGAGCTAATGGARAAAATGATCAAAATGCAAATGGTTTGTATAGAATGTTCTCATTCTGTACTTTTCCACAAATGTATAATGCTAATTAAGAGAAAATWAAAACACTTTGTTTCAAAAACTCTTTCAGCTGAGGTAATTTCTGTGCTTAACTGTGATACTGGTGTCCATAAACACACATTTAATTGCCTGTTGGACATGAAGATACGTATGTGAACTGCTGYAGGTAAAGTGGAGGAACCCAGGAAATTAATTACATACAAACTAGTGTGGAAAGAAATATCTGCCATATTTATTCTATGASAAGAGTTGTCACAAGAGATGTCCATAACCTGTATTGCACACTTGATGGAAGACTGAAGAGTTGCTTGTGTCTTCCAATTCTCCCTTGCATTATTAAAAAKTGGCACATGTAACTGAAGAGGACAGAGCGTGACCCRTGGGGAAAAAGTCTGCCTTAGTGATTTGCCTTTTTAAATATATGAATAAAAAACATTTTTGTACTCATTCAAACACTTCAGKAATGGGGATCATGACAGGGTCWAGTCTATATCACAAGTCTAGCTACAAGGTTTAATACAGTTTAATATCATGAATATCTTTACTTGGAGAAAACCTCATGTTTTAAAAGTTTAGAGGTTTAATTGTGTCAGTACTTTCAGAGAGTGAGGTTTGCTGGATTAGAGCTCAGTTCCCACTGAGAGCAAAGCAAAGGCAACCAAAGTGGATATTCTTTAGAATTAGCTATCCTGAAATATCATGCAAATGAAGAGCATATTTTTGTTAACATAGGGTCTTACACCATGCACAGTATCAGGGTACTTTGCCACAGCTCACCAGAATACATAACTAGTGAATGTAGAATGTCTTTTTTTTTTTTTTTGTTAAAGGGAAGTGCTAGTGAAATTTTGGGACTTTGCTTTTAATTGCTGGGTTTGGGAGAGAGGTTTTTTTTCTTTTTGCATGTGTGTTTTGATTGTGTTTCATTGTCACTGCTGCCAATGGTTTTCTATAGCAGCTTTAGGAGAGAAAGTGTCTGCAATGGAAAATTCTGATGACACGTACATGTTCCTACATTTTCTGCTGGCAAAAGGGAAATGAAAAACATGGGCTTTTCACRTAGAATGGAAAGTGATGTTACTGTGCTTAGCCTGTGGATCTGTAGGTTTATCAATCTGCAAAGAATAGAAAGGGTTCGTTTCTGTGTTTTGGCTACTACTTAAATATGAGAGCTGCCTTTGAAATTGTGACTATGTCAACAACTTGTGTCTGTCCCTTCTTTAAAGTCCTGCTTCTTGTTTTGTTTCAAGCAAAGGAAACTTTGATAGCAAAGTGAAAGTTTCATTGTATCCAAAAACATGTGATCCTACTAGCAATGAGAAGGAAACAGTCTGTGAATAGCAGACTTTCAGCAAATCTGTGTTTGAGAGCTATTGTATAACAATAAGGAGTAGATTTAAAGGTGTCGCTGGAAACAGATAAACCAGAAACTTGATTATGAATTCAGAGAGCTAACATCGCTTGTCATGAGAAAATATGTAGGCATGTTTTTAAGTTTGTGAGAYCTTGGTAGAAAAAATAACTTTTTTTTTATTCTGTTTTTGAGATAAAATGCCAATGACTCATAACCAAACTTTTTTTTTTCCTTATAACTTGAGCTCAAAAGGGGTGATGAATGCAAAAAACGGATGTCTGAGGTAACAGTCCATTATATAATTTAATTTCAGTGGCTTGACATTTGCTATGAATGGGACAGTATTGTTTTTTGTAGCTGTGTGAAGGAATAATAATAAGTAGATGGTTATGCACTTCAAGAAAAGTGAAGTGTGTTGTGTTAAGTTACAGGGGTAAAAGGTTTAAGACCAGCTGAATAACAGTTTTAATTCACTGCATTTTGAAGCTCCTTTAGAGTTCAGTTAGCAGGCTCAACATTCCAATASTGTGGTGTTTGGTAGGAAGGAAAGGTTTCAATAGATTGAGAGAAGCTGAATGAAGTCCCTGGTTATAGGCACCTAGACTATCTAGCAAAGTTACTCTTCTTATATTGCCATGGGGAAAATTTGTGACARTAGGAATTAATTTCGTATTGACAGAGACTTGAGCTAGCACCTTGAACAATGAGTGGTGTTGTGGTTTTATTTTTTGATTTTTGTTCTGTTGCTTTACAAAAAGCACTAAGTAAGCATTTTAAAAATATACCAAAGGTTCTCTCTAGTCAGTCTGTAGTCAATAAAGGGAAGTATCTCATTTTGCAGTTAACAGAAAGGTTGAAAACAGAAACATAATATTTYAAGTTGGTAGTCACTTCTGTCCCAGGCTGGGCCCTGAGAATGTRCACAGTGCAAAGTGCAGCTGATAAGGTGTGAAAACAAGTACTTGGTGAGTTGTTCCAGAAATAAATCTAAATCCATATGGGGTCTTCTCAATATTTTGGTTCATTTGATGACACAGATGTCAACATCCAGTTTCATTTAGCATGATATTTTTAGAAACTCTCCTGAGCTTAGGGACTGTTGAGATTCAGACAGTGTTTGCTTTCGAGGYTGATGTTAGTGATTTGTGTATCCCAATACCACTCCAAACTTCAGTTTTGGTCCCATGGTCCCATAGAGCTCAAGAGATTATCCCAGGTGTAAAATGCCAAAAGAGACAGCTGATTCCACTAGTGTTTTATAACAAGTATGTCAGAAATTTTGAATTTTTACAGGATTTCATGTAAGGTTCTGAATTCAAATAACATTCTATGGAGAATAACAATAGTGAGTATTTTCAGATTTGGATGAGGACAAGAGTATTGATCTGACTAAATCTGAATATCTCTCTCAGCTTCCTTGCAATCAGAAGAGGGAGTCATCAGGGGAGAGGTCAGAGTGCCTAATGTCATTTCTTGGCTTAAACTGACCACTGGAGTTGTGCCTTAAGTAAAGTGGTCTTTCAACTAACATAAGCTTTTTGGGAGTGGGAGAGAGAAGAAAAATCACAGACCCATTGTATGATGTTAGTCATTCACAGTACTTATTATTTGTATTTTCCTTYCTCTTGCATTTTCACTTGTTATTTTAAGGACAACTGTGATCTATAGATTGAAAATTGCTGTTTTGGAAAGGTATTTGAGTCTTCATTGAACTATCAAGAGAAATTTTARGGACCCTGCTTTCACTAGAACCATGTCAGCCTTTGTGCATACTCCCTTATGAGCCCCTAAAATATGATGCTAAAATCACATGGATAAAACCAATTTATGCTCACTTYGGGGTTTGGATGATTTTTCTGTGGCTTCCAACAGGAGTGAAGAAGACAGGGAGCATTGTAAATAACGTGCGATCAAAAAGAGTATGCTGGAAATGTCATAACTTTAAAGAATCAGATAGTTTATTATCATCCAGATTAGTCTTAATTTATTTGTTTTATTAYGTTGAGTGAAAGTGAGGGACTGTTGAGTGCTACCTAACTTGTAAAGKAAAATGGGTGCAATAGTTGAAATGACATTTTCTTGCCCCTGTGGCAAATAAACATTTCACAGTTCATTATTTTATGTCCTCTCCCCAGTTGTACATGTACCAGCTGGATGGCATCTGAGAATCGTTTAAGCATTTTATCATTCTATAACCCTCTGATGGAAATGGCATTTAGAAGAAAAATTACTGATTTCTGTGTTCACTAAAGAGTAAACATGCATAGCTAATGGTTCTATTCACCACAGATCATACTTATGCATTTTTAATAAAAACTTGATTTTAATTCATACATAACTTATGAGAAATGTTTATCACTTTGGAGATCTGCTGATTCCCACTTAAATGTTTACATGTATCTGGATAACTTGAAAATATTTCTCACTTGATGCTCGGATTAAGGTGAATCTTTATAGCCAACTTGCTTCTCTGCTGCCTATGTAATGATGTAAAGTATGTAGGAAAAGCTGATTATTGTACTGATTGCAGAAAACAGTAAAAAACCCCATTTATTTGACATAAATGAATCTCATATTTTCCTATGCTGTTTGAAGAAATAGCTTTCTAATATTAGAGTTTAGGGTGGCAGTGTGGGGGGGGGGTGTTCCTTTTTTTTTTCGTTTTGTTTTTGGCATGTTAGGTAATATCTCACAGTTACACGTAACTGGCAAGTTACCAGTTGTGTGAACAGGAATAAGAAAAGTCTGTCATATTCTGTACTCATACCATAACAGATTGAATCCTGGTTTCCTCCTCACCCTTCTTATGAAGAAATTCTCATTAGCAGAGTTTTGTATGGAAAGCAGCATATGAGGTTAATTCTATTATTTCTAGGAGGTATGTTGATGATACCTGTCATGTTTATACATTACATCACCTTTCTGCACCATTTGCAGATAGTGGGAGAGAGACTCATGTTGCCTCATTCAAACATGCAATGAATAGACTCTGGGCTGCCTTCTGGAAGTGGCTGCCTCTTCTCATCGACTGTATRGGCCTCTCTTCTGCATGCACCTTTATTAACCTCATTATACAGTTAAGCMTGCTCATTTTTGATGATATTTTTGTACTAAAGAAGATTAGATAGACTGTCAAACTCTTTTTTAGAATTCCAGCAGAACATAATTGAGTGATACATTTCTTCTGGATGAATGGAAGCCATGCTAGAGGCCTAGAACAAGGGTCAGAGGGCTGCCCCTGTTCACCTTAATTAGCATTTACTGTCATTCTGAGTGATGCTGCAATAGTGAATTAAATTGGTGTACAAGAACAAGATAGTATTAAGATCTAGAGGGTCTTGAATCTAAGGTACTGATTAATATTTGTGTAAGAAAGCTTAACTGTCTTAGGAAGTGATTTCATTCCTCTCCAGGTGACTCATAGTATGGGTCAATTTACTAATTAAAAATTCCTTTAAACTTCTTCATAGACAGACTAGTAATTTGCCCTCAACAAGTATATTCTTCTTGTTTGAAGATAAAAAGCTTTTGTGAGGAGAGGAAGATAGATGTTGTGATGCCTCCTCAGAACAATGCATGTCTCTATGAGAARCCATTCTTCAATAATTAAACAAAATGTAAAGTTTGCAAATTTTTGCCATGGCTGACAATGGCTTAGCATTTTTCATTATACTCTGGTCCCAGTCTTTGTGGCAGGGTGTTCTATTACAGAGCACAGAAACAAAAGGAGAAAAATCCCGTAGTGTGTCATTGCTGCCTTCACAAAGCCACAGATACATTAAACTCAAGATACTGTTCATTGTGCTCTTGAGCCACCAGTGACAAAGGTGCTGTGAGTACCACTAAATATGAGGGAGTCATATGTCATTGCAYCACTGTTCAAATTGGCAGAGCAAATAGCATTAAAAGAAATTAAAACATTAGCAGCTAAAGGAATACAAAACAGTAAGAGGCTTGACTGGAAAAACATAATATAGAATTCAGATGTTACTTTAGTCATAAGTTATAAAGTTGAATTTACCTTTTTCCTGTCTTTTCTTTTGAATTTATTTTTAAGTTCTTGTCCACACCCATTTCATGCCCTTGAGGCCAGTTAGCTTTTATTTTCTTTGACACTTGCAGCAGTCACAGGCAGTGACAGCAGCTTGGTAACAAGCCAGATGATGGCACTGGTTGTGTTAACRTAAGATATGGGCTTCAGTGTATCCTGAGAACAGAGTTCACTGTCTTGGATTTTATCAGACAGGCTTTCCTGAGTGTGGAGCTGGCCATAACTTTGGTACTTGTAGAAAAAAACCCACAGCAAACTGGAGTTGTATGCAGTATTCAGCAATATTCCTTGTAATGCCTATTTCTAGTCCTGGCAGCCTCTCAGACTATTTAAAGTGCCTAATTTCTCGTACAATGTTTTTTGTTTCYTCTTTCATTTTTGTAAATGAAAGCCATAACCCAAAAGTGGTGGGGTCATAGTGGCAGGTACAGAAGTAAAGTTATTGCCCTCAGCAGCTGGAAGAAACCATGGTTCTGCATGGTGCTAAACTGTGCTTTTTCAGGTGCATAATAAAAGTTATTTATGGACACTGATAAAGTGGTATCTGTTGCATAATATCACAGATAGGCATAAGGATAATAACAAAAGGCAGCTGGCTTAGTAAGCTCTATTTGCTGCAGAAATGTGCTGTTCTTTGTGAATTGAAATTAAAAAAAAACACAAACATGGGAGAATGTTGGGGKTTTTTTCCTGCTTCCTGGAACTTGCAATCATTCTTGTTTTGCAGTGTGCTTATAAAGACAATTATGTGGGTCCCATGTCAGTATTATATTTGTCATGACTAGCACCTTATTAGAGGACAGCTGCTCTTCTCTTTCCAGCACGTTTATGTAACTACCACTGATGATAATAGAAGTTGTGAGTGTAACCCTCATCTTCATTTCACCAACAGGGGATGCTGGAGCTCTCATGGTTTCAGTTAAATAATTTGGGTATAAAGGCAGGAATGTAATAGTGATGGACCTGCAACTATTCAGTTGCTTGTTTAAAGTTCAGTGTCTTTAAGGAGGTTTTGAACTTCTATTAGCCAGCCTTTTTAACAAGGTGAGTAAGAAAGGCACTGTCCAAATGCTCAACATCTGAGTCTTTCAGTGCATGGTGAGTGTCTTCCGTCGAAGGCCAGGTATTCAGGACCCCATCAGTCCAAGAGCAGTCMAAGGAAGCTTGTTGTGCAGGAGATATTTCCAACTTGTAAGCATTTTGTAGTATTCCCTCAGTCTTTCTTTAATCCCATGAGGATTAAAAAAAAGGAGTRAATAGCAGATTTTTCCGAAGTTACTCAGATGCAGTAATGATGCTTTSGCTGTTGTCACTTCTGCTGGGAACTGGACTGAATTGGAACAAAGGAGACCAGTGCTATCATAATGCTGTTAAGAACTAATGTAAACTCAGCTGGAGAAAACCATTTCCAGTGAAAAGCAAGGTTTATTGACCATGACAAGCCCAGGAACATATTCTCAAGAACCACCTCTTGGCATTTTATCTGTTGTAATGAGCTGCATATGTAAATCTGTTAGCACTTGCTTCTCTCAGCTCAGAGCTGCCTGGTGGGCAACCCAGACTGGCCTAGGGAATGTAAACACATGCCTCTATGTTCATGTAAGTTTCTCTTTTGTTTGTCGTTTGCTTTTCAAAATATGAGTAAATTGGAAATTCTGCACTATGTGGGGTGACTRATTAGATTTCTTGGTGAGCACAAGCCCTGACTTTCTTTGGAACGTGAAAATTATTCATCTTGAAACTGCAGCATCTAATCCAGACAGTTTCCTCACTAATTTCAGACAAGATACAAAGCTACAGTGATGAATGGATTGAACAGTTAATATTTGACATTTCCTTTTATGCTTATGCCATTTAAAAATAGCTGACTTTTCACAAACTGCTAGTACGTTTTTGTATGAATTAGAAAACCTAGACTTGCAGTAAGTTCACTGTTACCTTTCATTTTGAGCTCTGGAAAATGGCTGTGCTAAAGGTTTCAGCCGCTTTGATGTTCAGCCSGAGCACAATGATACTAAATTGGGTGAAGYTGTTGACTCCCTTGAAAGCAGAGAGGCCCTGCRGAGAGATCTGGACAGATTAGAGGGCTGGGCACTYCCCAACCATATGAAGTTTAACAAGTGCAAGTGCCAGATTCTGARCATGGGATGGGGCAACAGGGTGAGGAATGAGATACTGAAGAGCAGCCCCACAAAAAGGGACCAGAGGGGCCTGGTCAGTGGCAAGTTGAACATGAGTCAGCAGTGCCCTGGCAGCCAGGAGGGCCAGCTGTGCCCTGGGGTGCATCAGGCACAGCACTACCATCCTTTCCAGGGAGMAGATTGTCCCACTCTGCTCTGCACTGGTGTGACCTCACCTTGAATATTGTATTTTTGGCACCACAGAGTAAGAATGATACAGAGCAATTAGAGAGCATCCAAAGGAGGGCAACAAAGATGGTTGAAGGACCTTGAGGTGRAGCCATATGAGGAGCAGTTGAGATCACTTGGTCTGTTCAGCCTGGAGGAGAATGAAGGGAAACCTCACCACAGTCTACAGCTTCCTTGTGAGGGGAAGAGGAGGAGCAGACACTGATCTCTTCYCTGCRATGACAGTGACAGGACCCAAGGGAACAAAATGAAGCTATGYATCAGCAGTAAACTTAAAAAACATGATTAACTTTTTTTTTTTTTTCATAATAATATGAGATATATTAAAGAGTGAAAGCTGGAGATACCAGCCAGAGGAGTACTTTATGACAGCCATCTCTGAGGCAGTTTGGAAGAATCCAGCAGGAAGGAGAAGGAGAAAGTTTGTGCTCATGCAGAGACCTGAGACTCTTGCATTGGATTGTCTTTGGTCCTTTACAACAATTTCTTAGAGTATTGTAACTCAGAGCTTCTATCCCATTTATCTTGAAGATGTGAAATTTGTTAAGGAGTKTGCTGAGACATGCTTGCTGAGTGAAGCAATGATTAATCTTCCAGGAGTGTTTCCATATAAAGCGTCAAATTACATTTATGAGGAACCTCTACATCATAGCTATCCTAGGACTTATATAAGGTCACTATACAAACACAGCCACCAAAATCTCTTTAGAACATAAAATTTGACAGAGATAAAATGTGCTTAGTGAATTTTTTTAAAGGTCAAAAAGGTAAAGATCATGTATTTATTTCAATTGAAATTCAGCAGGTCTTAGGTTAAAGTGAGGGATAAAGAAAATAAATCTTTAGAATTATGTTATGCTTGACAGAATATTGATCAATAAAGGTCTCAGCAGGAGTTGATGGTGAGCTGAAAATTTGTTTACARATTTACATAAATATTTCTGATTGGCACATCTTGTGCATAGTTGGACATAGTTTACTCTAGACTTTTGTTCCACACTTTGCCTCTTAATGTTTTAGGAATGTCAAACCATCCTTATTTTTTGATTAAAAACATGTTAGAAAATTCTGTCTTTTGGCTAATGTTCCTGYAGTGTAAGCAAATAAATATTTGCGTGGTCATTATTAGCGTACTAATTTCTCAAAAGAGAATGTTTTCCACTGTAGTGGTTTTACTGGATACACCACAGAGTAAGTGCTGCTACTGTGAGGAAGTTGACCTTGAAAAGGGAAGAATTTTCAAAATGATAGGTAGGAAGATGCATCAGTGGACTGCTTCTAAGGAGAGTACTTATACTTGAAAAATGTCATACAGGTATTTTCTAAAATCTTCGTTGTGTCTACATTACAGTTTCCCTATGCTTGCAGAAGTAATACTAAGTGCTTCCTTCCTCTTTAGGGTGGGTCATCATATTCTTTCACTAGTCAGATAGTATAATCTTAAAGTAAGTATKTCTAGTGCACCTTATTGGAGATCTGTGTCATTTTCTGTACTGCTTGCTTTATTTGCTGCCTTACTCTCCCATGCATGCAAGCAMCTGAGAGGAATTCCCTCCAGGTATCTACCTCAGTGCCTAGGCTGCCTTTCAGGATGATGGAGGCAGGCAGGGGCCTCTGGGGGGTGGGGGGGGGCTGGAATTCACTAATCTGTTAGTATTTAGAAACTTTACTTAGGTGCTTTAAATCATGCTCTGAAAGAACAAGTATCTCCATGAACTTAATATGAATATTGGGTCATAAATCAGGCATCTGGAATACACAGAATACTTGTGCTTTTTCTGCTCCCATGCACATCTGATGTATACTTTGTACTGAATATAAATTAAAATATGGATAATTTTTTTTCTTTTTCCCCCCTTTCTCTTTGCCCCCTTTTGTATTTCACAGAATCACAGAATGGTTGAGGTTGAAGGGATCTCTGGAGATGATCTCTCCATTCTGCRTAGTCCAGCCCTCCTGCTAAAGCAGCTTGCACAGGATGATATTCAGGCGGGGTTTCATAACCTCTCTGGGCTGCCTGTTCCAGTGCTCTGATACCCTCAAATTAAAGAAGTTTTTCTTCATGTTCAGGTGGAACTTCCTATATTGCAGTTTGTTCCTGTTGCCCCTTTGTCCTGTCACTGGGCACCACTGAAAAGTCAGGCCCCATCTTCTTGACATGCTCATGCTCTGCCATAACCAGATTTTAAAAAGTTATATCATCTCCTTATGGATCTGCAGAATACATCAAGGAAAAAACAAACAAAAAAAAGAGGTTATTTTACTGTTTCTTGGGGTYTACTCATGCAATAAGATGGATGTAATTGTAAACAGGAAAACTGTAAAATACAGTTAATAAAGTTCATCCCCTCACAATAGTGTCTGAGTCTCTGCTTTCCAAGAGCTGACATGCACTAATGGAGTATGTGACTGTGGGGTTTCTTCATACCTTCTTTTTGTCACTGTTCATATCTCTTCACTGGTCAAACCTTACTTGTTTTACTTCCTTGGAAGGAAGAAAAGTTACATGGAGCCACCTCTTAGTTGGTATTTTTTTATATTAGCTTGCCTTCTGCTGCTGCCATGAGCTATAAGCTAAGCTATATAAACAGCAAGGATTGCTTTCTACATAGCTACTAATAAACATGWAATATTTCTGGATGGAATCACTCTTTCTGGTTCTTTCATAGGTTACTGTGTCTGCATGAATTTTCTTGGTTGCAGTCAGTCAGTGATCTATTTGGTAACAAGGCAATGTGTAGCCAAATACACCTGCTTGTATTTCACTGGACTATCTTCTTTATTCCCATAGGTAATAGTGGTTAAAAATGTGAGGGAATATCAGTTCTTATACAGCRTGACAGGAGAAAAAGAGGCAGATCTGTTTCCCCCAAATACTGCACATCTTGAGGAAATACACCTTTAGTGAAAGAAAATCCCTTGATAATAAATGAATGAAATGACAGTAAGGCTTATTGAGTTCAAGAAGTGCAGATAGGAAAATAGGARCTGGTCTCTGTTGTAGTAACAGCTACAATGAGATGTGGGAGTGAAGGAATGGGGAGAAGGGATAGAGGGAAGAGAAAAGTAAGAAAATACAGTTCGTTGATGGAACTAGTTTCTTATTTGGGGAATTTATTCTCGGAGGGATTTTTCCCCTAGACCAACCTCTTTTTATASTGGTCTGAAACCAATAGGGACAACMRTTTTTCAGGGATTCATGGTTCAGATGAGATAAAGAGGTTGAAGGAAGCCAGTCAGTTTGAAAGATTTATTCAATGTATGTATATATATACAGGAAAYGTATGTTTATGTGTTTATCTAACAGGAAAAAATATGTATGTCTCAGTGATGTGTGAAGATGTCATACTTGACATTGAATTAATGTTTGAAGCAGTGATGTGCTAGGTATTGCAGGTGTACTGCAGTGCATACATGACACTGAATGTGTCATAGAAATGGGGGYTTTCAAAGAAAAACTCTCAGAACTTTACCACCTCAGCTGGGAAATTTGGCTTCTTGGGAAAAGAAGATGAAGCTTAGGCACAGGCAGAGTCTTAATATGTTGAATAGAGAGTGCATATACRCAGTGGATTACATATCCATTTTCGGCTCAGTGTTGCAACAAAGGAGACAGCAGCTTAAGAAAATATGCCTSAATGAAGTCACAGCTCTGAATGTGTGTGCTGTGAGTTTTTAAAATAGAATCTTGTTGAATAGAATCATAATCTCCTACGCTGCATGGGTGGTACTCAAGACTTTATGGGAATGCATGATAAGTCTGATACTAATGGAAGTCTATTAGAAAGAGATATGAATTTATCTTGCATGTGTCACAGGTGAATTTGTCTTTAGCAGACCTACGAGTTGAGTAAATGATAAATGTTTCGTATTTATGTCACTGAATTAAATGGGAAAGGTCCTTCATTCAGCCACTTCCTACTATCATTAGCAGCATTGGACTGCTAATTTCGAGAAAAGGGAAGGAGAGCAGAAGAAAAAAAATAACCTGGGTGATAAGTGATGGTGTCAAGACTAAGGCCATTCTGGGAACACAGAAATGTGGAACTGCTCTTCAGAGGTGGTAWAATCTCCAGGAGAAAACGCAGATGGAGGGCTTCTGCTGCTGCATGTTGCTGACCAGGGATCTCTGGACATTCTTTAAAGGCTTTAGGACTGCAGTCCAGGGAACGGAGCGATTTGTTGGTGGAGGGATGGACAAGCTGTTGCATGCCCACAGAGTTGGCTTGTGCCAGTAACCAGTATTGCTGACCATCAGAAATTATTTTCCTTTTGATGGAGAAATRCCCTGCATTCCAAACACCCATGGCTTATTCACCTAAGAGAAAAATCAGTTCAGGCATTTGAGCAATGGGGGTAGAAAAAGCCCATACTTTTAGCTTATGTGCCCTATCAGCAAGCACACACATTTAAACTTCATTTTGTAAAAAAATCTCTTAAAAGTACTTAGCCCAGTAGTGTAGAAGTTGTGCTAAAGTCTGTGGGTTATATTGAATATATTTAGAAAGTCTACCAAAGTTTAAGCTTCAGCTCAGCTTTTACAATAAAAGAATCAACATAAATTAGGCGCCCTGTGTAAGGTCAGTTAGGCACTTTTATTCAACAATTGTATAAATGTTGATTTTTAAAGCCCACACTAGCAGGACACATGATAGAGGAAAGAATGCATTACAGCTGGACAACTATGGTATTTTTAAGACTACTCACAGTGAGGGAGCATTTGGCTAAGACAAGGTAATAGTCTGCAGGTTTCCTCTACTTATGAAATCTGCTCKTTTTTGCTTTTTCACTCAGCTTACAAAAACATAAATAAATGTCCTTTTCCATTTTTCCTTTCACTTTTTGTCAAGTAGTACCTACTTTGCAGTTGCTGAATGTGTAATAATTAATGTTATTTTGATTTTGTGGAAGGTTAATTCTGGCTGATGCAAGATTTTAATGTTGCTTTTTTCCTAACTTGATTTCAGTACTCCTTTTAAATATATTTGTGTTTGTTTCCTGGAGTTTATCAATCACCTCCAAAGAAATTTTATCAACATTTATATACTAAACTCCTTTGAAGCTTTACTGGTATCATACTGATGCATCTAGGCTAGATAATTTCCCCAAATTCTCTTTCCTGTACTTGTCCTTACTTATTTTAGCTGCTACTTAGACCTAAAGATTGGATATTTTTCTGCTTTAGCTACTATGTAAGCTAAGAAATAGTCAGTATAGCAGAAGCTGTTTAGATCAATTCCATGGCTGCGCCTTAGGTCCTGATACGGGCTGCTTGCTTGGCTTGTCTGCTGTGAACAGGGCATGCAGAGCAGGCAGAAGTACTTCTGGGTCATTTTGAGGGTGTGGAAAGCTTCTTATTTCCCTTCCTGGGTGGGTTTAAGAGACCACCCACTGCATACATTAAATGCCTACATGGGGTTAAGTACAAYACTTGCAACCTGAGCTTGAGGTAGRAACTGAARTTGCTCTGTCATCCCCAAGATGAGGCTTGGTCCTTTCCATCATGGTGTGTCTAGAAAAGGAGTAGTGGTAGTTGTAGGGCTGCCCAGTTTTCACATAGTGACTTGTTAGTTTGTGCACACAAGAAAAAGAAAGTCCATTTGTTTGCCCTCTTGAGAAGATGGGGGCTGAAGCCTTAATTTCTCAGCCCTTTTCAGAGTGAGTACCTTTGCCAGCAGCCCAGGACCAATGGACTCTATCCAGCTCTTAATCAGTCTAGACCAAGAAGAAGACAGAGAAAGAAGGTGCCTGAGCTCCTTCTGTGTAAAATAGAAGAGTTCCTTAAAGTGTACCTGGACTCAGCTCTTTGGACCACTCTACTCATTTTCTGTGATAGAGTTATAAGATGCATAAACAGTATTAAAAGCAGATCTCTCCTGGGAATTTGTTTAGTGTGGTATAGAGTAAGGCAGAAATAATCTTAGTCATTCACCCAGAATCATGACATCGAAGGACTGGGAACTAGATCTGAGTCCTTAACCCTTTAACCCTTTAACCCTTGATGCTTTCCCTTTCAGGACTGATTTTATTTAATTTCTTCTGCGGTAAAGTGGTTCAAAGATTAGCTACTTTAATCACCTCTGTTACCAAAAAAAGTAGATTCAGGCTCCAGGACAAAAGCTTCTTTATGCAGCAAAAGTTCTTATTCAAATATTGGTTAAAGTCCCTGGAAGAGCCCTTGTAAAGACTACTGCTGCTACAACTCCAAGTTGCTTTGTCAGGGAAAGCAAGACTGTGGTAAAAAGATCAAGCTTAACTTTATTTTTTTTTCCTTACACTATAAGTTATGGTTGTTTCTATCATCATCAGTAGTTATCGAAAGAAAGCTTTACAGGGAGAAATATCTTAAGCTTGGTTTCTTCTACTCCTACTATTCATGGTCTAACTTTATTCAGTAAGACATTGAGTCAGTTTCAACAATAACAATAAACAAGTATACTTGGAGTTCTCTGTGCCTAGGAGATATACCAAATAAGTTTGCATATRAACAGGGTGATAATTGTCATATCATTGCTCCTTTCTGTTCATGCTCTTAGCTTTGCACCCCCTGTGCAGGGCAGTGCCGTGAGTGTGAGACTTGTGTGAGTTCTTCAGATGTGAAATGCCACACAGGAGGGGCCAGTGGCAGCACCCAAAGCACTGTCACTCCTTGCCAGAATATGGCCTTTTGCCTTTGAGTATCCCTCTATGGCTGTTTTATTTCTCCTTACAGMAACGTCCAGAACAGATGAAAATACTCTGATGTTTGAATTAAAATTTTTTTTTAGAGTCATCTTTCCTAGGTGTTCTTTTAAATGTGCCTAGACAATGTTTTGCAAAGAATGGTGTTTTTCTTGAACATTGTCCCATGTTTKRCATGATTCTTGTGGGTTCCTTCCATCTTGAGGTATTCTRTGAKCCTATCYCYGGTGTCCCACAGACAGMRCTGAGCAGTTCATTTCCTAACCCATCCTTCTCTTTAGCTGMACTTATCTTTGAGTCTGTGAGGAAGAAAAAGGACGTAGTTTATTTCTTGCCTGTCCATCTGATTACTTTGTTTTAAACTTACTGCTGTCTGCTAGACAGAAAAGGGAAAAACCCAAAATACCACCAACACCACAAGAAAAACCCCAAACCCTTGCAGTTGAAATGTATCTCTTTATGACCTASAGTCTTCCTAAGTACAGTTCTAGTACTGTCAGATGGGTGTTGTGCTTTCTGATCTTATCAATGGTCAATGACCTTCATGTTTCCTGTGTCTTAATCCAAGCAAGTGTGCTTTCAGCAGAMCAGTTCCGAGTTTATGAAAGCAAGACTCAAGGTTTTGAAAGCTGCCTGTGTTTTCAGTCACTCAAATCTGCTAAAATTTAAATAGGAAWTGGACACCCAAATGCCTTTCTGACAGCTTTGAAAGTCTTAGCTTTTGGGGTCTCTGTTGCAACTGCCAGAGTAACAGTCCATGAAGCCTGACAAGTGATTAAAGGAAATTGTTTGTAGCCACCATTATGGTTTTGTTTTTGTTGGCAAAAACATTAGTGTAGTAGCTTTGCTRTCTTTCCTTTGGTTTTCATCCAGATTACCAGTAATAAAAAGTATGATTACTTCATTGAAAATGTGCTGTTTGCTCTAATTCCTGTAATCACATCTGGTTTATTTTCTTTTCCTTGTCTTAGTTTTATTTCCCTTACTATACAAATAAAAATTAATCAGAAGACTTTCTGAAACTTAGACTGCACCTTATATTTGGCAAACACCTCAATCAAAGATCTTTTCCAGTTTTGATTTTTTTTAACTTCCCATTGCTTAGCATTTGTAAATATTGTCAAAGAAATATGGTAGAAAAAAGTTTCTTGACCACTTTTTAATTTCTTCCTTTCTTCTTCTATATCATCTCTTAATAAAATTTTGAAGAATGTATGCCTATCTGACTTCCTTTTCTATATGAAAGGATTAAATATTATGTTAAATGTAATTTATAGAAACAAATGGGTAATTATATGTGTGATAGATGCTATCTCAGTATCTTTTAAATATATCCTTATAGGATTGTTGCCCACCAAAGTATCTCTATCACTCTCCCTCCTTCCCTCGACAGGGGAGAGAAAATATAACAAAAGGCTTGTCAGTTGAGATCAGGATAGGACGAGATCACTCACCAGTTACTGTCGTGAACAAAACAGGTCGACTTGGAGAAATTAGTTCAATTTATTACTAATTAAATCAGAGTAGGATAATGAGAAATAAAAAGCAAATWATAAAAACACTTTTCCCCCACCCCTTCCATCTTCCATGTTGTGGCACAACAGGAACGGTGCCTGTATTCAGTTCATCATATGTTGTCTCTGCTGCTCCTTCCTCTACAGGGAGAGGACTCTTCACACTCTTCCCCTGCTCCAGTGTGGGGCCTCTCCTATGAGGCCCCAACTTCTCCAATGTGAGTCCTTCCCATGGGCTGCCGTTCTTCATGAGCTGTGCTAGTGGATCCCTTCTGTGGGGCACAGTCCTTCAGGACCGCAGGTCCCCCTGCTCCAGTAGRGATGTCCCTTGGGGCCACAAGTCCTTCCAGCAAGTCTGCTTTGTTGTGGGCTCCTCTCTCCATGGGTCCACAAGTCCTGCCAAGAGCGTGTTCCAGTTAGGGTTTCCACAGAGTCACAGCCTCCTTTGGGCACGGCTGGGGTCTTCCAGGGACTGCTCTGCTCTGCTGCCCCRTGGACCTCCATGGCCTGCAGGGGCACAGCTGCCTCRCCACAGTTTKYACCATGGGCTGCAGGGGGATCTCTGCTCTGGTGCTTGGAGCACCTCCTTCCTCATTTTTGTGGATCTTGGGGTCTACAGAGTTTTTGGTCTCATATATTCTCTCTCTCTCTCTCTAGTCGAAGTTGCTCAGTTTTGTTTTTTTTGGTTTTTTTTTTCCCCTTCTTAGGTATAGTATCTCAGAGGCACCACCCCTGCTACTGATAACTGGTTGGAAAGCAAAAGGATCCTTTGCCCTTCATRTTGCCTTATCTTTTGCAGCCTACTACATGAAAGGTTTAAGGCAAACAATAAAGTATTAAGGATCTGCTTTTATAGATTTGCATATTTTCTTAAATATTGTAGTTTGCTGCCAGTTACAATGCTTGCTGAGATGGAAGTTCAGTTGATAGCAGTCTGGAAAACAGAGTTAAGAAAGTGACTKGGCTTTGAAATGGTGATCCTTTAACTAAAGGTTAAGGGAACAAGTCACCATGCCTGTTCCTTTTAGGAATCTGTTGACGAGGGCCAGCTTGTTATCTCTAAGCCCCATGATAGTGTAAAATGGCTTTGTTTTACTTYCATCTATGTGATGTTGTAACTGACTTGTAGAGTTTAACCTCTCAGGGACAATCTAGAAAACTGTAAGTTTCTGTTGCTCACAAACACTCTTGCTCTTGTTATATATGTATGACTTTACTGTGCATTGCATCTTCAGAGTCTTCTACAATGCTAATCTAACTCATTACAATATTTAAAGGACAACAGTCTCTCTGCATTTCATATGAACTGAAAATCTGAAGTTGCAATGTTGTCATTGATTAAGCTGTAATAAATAATTGTACTGAAGTATGGTGTCAACTGATTTCTGAATGCAAAACATTCGTCTGAGAAATTTTTTCTTCAATGTTATTTTCAAGATACAGAAATAAATATTGTTGGAATGATCAAAGTGAGTCATCCATGTTTTCCATTCAAACAAATATTTGGAAATACTCATTACTAATCTATATGTGAATTTGGTCTGGTGTATTAATTTCCAAAAAATATACAGGCATGTTTAATCTAGAGCAACAGCTATCAAACGAGTAGCTATTCTGGAAGTAAAATGCGGTCTGGGTTAACACCTTTATTTTGGGCTATTCAGCCTATCTATTTCAAGGAATCTCTCAGAGGATAGTGCTCAGATTTTAAATAAAAATTGCAATTGGTAGAATGAATTTTAATATGTATTTTAATTTGCTTCAGCTAAATACATTCTTAGCTTCAAATATTTTCAGTATTTCATTTATTCTTTGACTTTGCCCTAAAAATTGTAGCACATACTGTAAAAGTTTTAATTGGTTAATATTGTATTCTTTTCAATTATAACTATCCTTTAAATACTACTTAKATGTTCTTACAAAATTGTTATATACTATTCTTAAAATATTTACTTTTTCTGAAGTGATATTCAGGAAAAATTTACATATAAATTACATCTCCAACTTAAAAAATGGCRGAGCACACAGGACAAAAGAAGAAAAAAAATGATTCCTCAGGTTTGCTCTTCTGTCAAAGGTGGCTTTCAAATTTATTACTAACAAGTACTCAACTGTGCAAAAAATTTTTTGATTTTTTTACTTACTTTAATTTTCCCTAACAAGATTCTGACTTGAAAAGGTAGCCAGAGCTTTTGATATGTAGGATACAAGAATAACTGCCTTCTGAAGCCATAATTCAGAGTTCTGTCTGATTATTTTGGATCTCTTCTTTTTTTTTTTTTTTAATGCAATTTTTTCCAAGTACTTTTAATATGTTTTAAATATATGCTGAGAACTGTGTGATCATATGATTAAAGACAATATCATAATGCATATCCTAATGGTGTATCATATCATAATCTCAGAAAATTAAACCAGCAGCAGCTACCTGTTGACATTTTTCTAAAATTTGCATGTGCGTTTTCTTAAGGCTTTCTTATCAAAGTTTTAGCTTTCTTAAATTATTACTATTATGAAGAAGTGCACATTATGCACTGACCACTGACATGAAATTCCTCCATTTCAACCCCTGTTATCTGTTAGTGGAGTGTGCAGAGTGTGTGATAGAGGTTGTGGGCTGTTTGTTCTCCCTCACATCAGTCATTAGTAGTGTCTAGTGCCTGCAGAGTGCTCTGTGGATGGGTTTCACAGAAGTGTGCTGGCAGCTGAGGAGCACTGAAACATGCAAGATGTGTGGCTTCATTGACTCTGGGTCATGCAGAGATGTCCATCCCAAGACAAAGGATGCTTCCTGCAAAACATGGAACTTGACTATGGAGCTGTAAATCTTCAGCATTACCTGCTCTCAGCAGGCAGTTTAGARTCCTTTTGTCAAAATGTTCTACCTCCAGAAATAGTTGCTCAAAATAGCAAGTTCTTGCCACTGATGACATGCTCTGTTCATTCTTCTGGCTGTCATATGATCTGCTATTAGTAACCTTATAACCTCTCTTAYGAACTGAGGGGTTCAGTGGAAACTTAGGGTGGAAAAGAAAGCTTCCATTTCCTGGATAGACTTTATTATTAGTTATGATTTCAATTTCCTGAGTCTTCAGCATCTTCAGGGTTCAGAACAGTTCTCAGTGTATTGTAAACGTGCTGGAGGACAGCAGGACTTCAACACCAGCATCTCCTATAACATCATGAGACTTTCAGTATCTGGACCATGTATCCTGCCTCATACTGCACCAAATGTCTCCCTCCTTCATCTCTCTGTGCTGCACAGGGTGTCATTTTCCCCTTCCCACTTCTGTACTAGGTTTGTCCACGTCCCATCTGTTGTATCCTTGCAACCCACCTACTCTTAACTCGCTTTCCTAATTTGGCCCCCTTAAAATAAAAAGGCAAAGAGCTCTGCTCCAGTGTATGGTTTAGTATTAGAAGTTATAAACYATGATGTCTTTCTCTCCTAGTATCAATTTAGTCTATCTGGACCACATCATCTAAGCCCTTTTTCATACCTCACTGTATCTTTTCTTCTTTTTCTACTTTCCCTACTCCCTCCCACCCACCATGATCCTTCCCATTYTTCCATGCCTCCTTCTTCATTTCAGTCCTGCCTCATTTTTCTTCTTACAGCCTTTTTTCTTCCCTGTTCCTTGTTCTGCTTTGTGGGTGTCAGGCTGCCTCTTCCTTCATTTGGTATCATTTGGCATGACTGAAAGCAAGTTAAAACAACATTTTATTGCATTGACACAGAAAAAAACCCAAGTGGATTGAAGTCAGGTGGCGCTGTCATCTGTCAGCYTCTTCTGGATGTTGCTCTTCTACCTCAGAGACACATTTGAAGCAATTTCTTAACTTCATTGTACATAGGCACATCAGGACAGATGTGTGTTATAAAGATCCTGGTAATGTTTCCTGTGAGGTCTGACATCCTCCCTAGGTAACCAGCCCATGTATGGAAGAAAGATGTGGCCAGTGGAGCAGAAACCATGTCAGGAGTCCAACCTTTACTCATAAATCAACAGCCTTAGAGTGAAAAATGCCTGATGTCTAACCTGATAATGCTGTTGTAAATGATGAAAGCTTGACTGGTGAGAGAAATGGTGATTTGGAAGCAAGAGTAATTTCTAGTGTGTACTTGTAATCTCTGGCATGTGATTTTGTTCAATATATGACATGCAGTTCTTTAAGATCYGAAACAAACATGAACTTAAGCTGGTAAACTTCTAATTGCATAATTAATTTTTGGAGAAAAATGTACTTGTTGGAATGTATGTTTATCTGACTTTACAAACTGTTAGGCAACCCTCCAGTCCCACATTTTGAAATTAAAATTACTTTGTCACTTTCTAAATAAGACAAATGTATTTTTTGAAAGAGTGTGTATCSAATTCTGGTAGCTCCTTTGTCAGTTATGCTGACAGAGTGATTAATAAAATCACCATGTTATATTACATCTACAGTTTTGGATAACATCTTTTGGAAGAGTACTTMATTCTTACTCAAATTGAAAATACCTCTGTGTGCCTTTATTCAGAGWACCTCATATTGTTTGTTTTATTCATATTTGACTGCAAAAATCTCTGGTTGCACTAAAAAAATAATACTGGATTTTCTAAAATACTGGCAGTCAGGCCAACAGGATCTCTTAATAGATGGGAGTGATAGACATAGCAAGTATTTGTCATGGTCCCTGGTGGTTTCCAAGTCAGAGAGGGGAAGTGCTTAAATGCTGCTGAGGCCAYGGGAAGTCACAAGGGAAGTGGCAASTGTCCATAAGTGGGGGTGAGGCGTATGCTATGGGGTCCCCTTCTGGTTGATGCTTCGCTGATACTGATGGAATTAAGGTTGATTCATGAAGCACTTACTGAGTTCCTGAGGGTGCTGTTGCTGAAACAGTCCTGACATTGTCTGGGGTATCCACCCAATAGCAGAGCAGATACACAGAGGTAGTTCAGTCTCACTGTTGAAGTGATTAGTTTGAATTCTGTGTGAAGAAGATCCTGAGTCCAAAATTGCATCARCAGGCCCAAGGTCTGTAGTCACCATCCCTTCCATGAGTCACTCAGGTTTAAGCAGCTATGGAATTACAGAACAATGGCCACAGGCAATACTGCAGCTGTCACGCTATCTGAATATCATGAATTCATTAATCACAAAGTTTGTCATAATGTGATTGTCCCTGATCTGGGGATGTGTAGGTGCCAGCAAGATTGTCAGGAATGCACTTTGACTCCCCATGGAAATAGTTTTTATTTACTGTATAATTAATTGGTAAGTTAAACAGCTGAATAATACAAGGCCTGACATTAAGTTTGATGCAGGTTTACTGGCAGCCCTTCAGGGCAATGCTCTTCTTCTCAGACTTCCTAGAATAATTAAATATCATTCATCCTTTGAAGGACTTCCCAGGTAGGAAGGAAAGAAAAGAGAACAGTGGGAGCAGGCAAGATGCAGGAGGAACAGAGCAGAGTGAGAGTCCTTAGCATGGGGGAAAGGGGGAACAGGATAGGGACAGTATTTGGGCAGGTGGAGGTGGTTAACACAGGTCTTTCACAAGTAGCTGAGAGCAGCTGAGGATTTCAAGTGATTCAAAAGCATAAGCAAGTTATGGCRTCAGCTGATGCATTATAGCATGCTCTGTATATTTAAAAACACATCCTTTTGTCTTTCTGGTGCCCTTTTTTGGTAGATATAAGTACTAGAAAAATGTTTTAGAAGTCTGAATAACCATGGTTTCAGAAGTGGCCATTGCTTTCAGATAGCTCAGTTTTAAATGTATGACTTGAAATTACACCAGGATGTAATTTCAGTGGGGTTTATAGCCACAGTTTCTGTTTACTGTACTCTGAATTTTGGATGGAATGCAAATTTGAAACCACAGATTTACTTGGTGGGATCCATGAAGTTGTTRTTCTCTAGCAAAAGTACTGGCCCAAAATGAACTTCCAGTCCCCGTATGATGGCATTAGGAAAAAAAAAGTGCTAGTTTCTGAATGCAATATGTGCATTTTTTTCAGTTCTGAAAGAAAGTAAAAGAAATATACTGCAAGAGCAGCATATGATGATAATTTGCATCACTGAAAGTTTGTTCTATGGAGTTTACAAGTTGTGATTATGGGACTGTAGTTTATAGAAATTAAAAAGCATTTTGTAGCTTAGTTATGAAGTAAGTTAAGAATTACATCTGTGCAGTTTTCATTGAGAGTCATTGATAATAACAAGAGTAGAAATTGACTCTTCACTGAATGTCTGTGTAATTCAGGCTTTTTTCCCTCTCAGCAGAGATAAAAAGGAAGGCGATGGGTGGCACAGGATGCATTGAATGAAGAAGTTAAAAAATAGAAGCAAGTGTAGAATGGACCTTAGGGTAACAATCAGAAAGCATTCAAAGAGCAAGYCTGTTGATGAGTTTGTGTCTAAAAGGTAGGTATTTCTAGACAGATAGATTAGATGAGGGATCAGACAGTAGAGCTCATGGATTTACACTGGTTAATTTCTAGCAGAGAGCTTGCTATTCCTTTGGGGATCTGTTTTGCTGCTATTCTCCGGTGCTACCTCTGATCATTTTCAGTGAATATTATTTGGCAACATGTGGCAATCCTGACAAGGATCTGGTRGTAATTTTATGTTAATGTCCGTTTTCTACAGCTTTGCTGTTGTCATCCTTCATAAGGGTGTTTAAAGTGCCTGATTTTTTCTGTAAGTGCTTGCAGCTAAATTGGGGCTGTCTACTGCCAGTGCTGAGGGTGGGTGGGCCACAGAGCAGAATGCTGTTGCTTTTGACCTGAACATGGCCAAGCATGATCTCCTCAGGGAACCACAGCTAAAGGTCTGTTGTGCCCTGAGCCCAGAGTGCCACAGCTCTGGCATATATGCCTTCTTGCCTTGCTGGATGTGATCCAGAGTAGGGGGCAGAAGGACCCTTTACTGCATCTTGCTTTTTTACCTTCTTTTTGCTGCTCTGATGGAATATCAGTGAAACACTGCACCATTTATTTACAGTGCTGTATGTATTCATTAGATGAGCAGAATAAAGTGGATGTACAGTGAGTCTGCAGGGAAAAAAAATAATCAGGGAATCAATAGCTGGAGAAGCACTGCTATTAGGCTGTCAGCTGTTCTCAGCGGAGTATGGCCAAGCAAACTTCAGCCAAGTGACCTAGAAAGACGGATRCTTTATCAGGGAGTCAGCCTGCTTCTCAGGCGATAAAGTATCRCGAGTGAACAGTGGGTGGCTATGTTGGTGACCCATGTGCTCACCTGCCCTGTTGCAGATTCTGSTCTTGCCCTGCCTCTGCTGAAAAAACACACAAGCTCTTACCACTCCCATGGACAGGAAAGAAGTTATTTCATTGGAACAATTTTTATTTAAGCTGGCCTTTTCCATATCTTTCCATAAAACAGTCAGGGCTGTTGCTAGTGTGCCAGCAGGTAGGCTGAGGCTGCAGTCTGCTGTGCTGACCAGGGTTATAGCTGGCTGATTCACTGAGGTATCTTGACTGTAACCTTCTGCTACCTTCCTTGCATGCCATATGCTCTTTGCTTCGTTTACTATCATATATTGTGTTTTCATTATGCTGTGTCCTGAGATCTGACATGGATTTTACACAATACAAAAAACCCACTGTTACCATGCTCATCCTTACGTAGGAATTGATGTAATCATCTCTCTGAATTTTCAAAGCAACACTGTAGTATTTAATGCTTTGAAATTAGGCTGCTTTCAAAGCTCTTGCATCATAGAATCACTAATCCTGAAGCATTGCTAGCACTAAAAATGGGAAGGAAAATATTTCAGGTATCTTTAGCAGGATATGGATTCTCGTAGCTCATCACTTCTGTTCATTTTCAAGCACAATAGCAATTCTTAGATCCTTCAGAAATTCAGACATGGGGCTGAATGGAGCTGTGTTCTCCAGCAGGAGAACACGCTTTTCACAGAATAAGACATTATCAGTCAAAATGCTTTGATGATGTAAGAATTGGAGCCTGCTTTGTGCCCAGCCTTCTGGATGGAGCTTTCAGGATYTCAGTCTGCAGTCTTTGGAACGTGTGCATTTTTTTCCAAAATATATTACTGTGTTCAAAAACACATGAGTGCTTTGCCACGCTATTTTCTACTGATCTGCTTTGAGTAGTAGGCATGGTTTATCTTGAACACTCCAGAGGCCTGCTGGAAGGACTATAATGCAATTAATTAACTAAAAGGAATATCATGATGAGTAAAGAACAAGGCGTTGAATATTTTTTGCATGTGCATCTCCTAGCTTCATAATGTGGGCAGTCTGAGTATTCATTTAATGTATTTTTTCTCTCGGTATTTCATTTTCCCTATTTCTTCACCTGCCTCCAGAAAGCTCATAATTGAGAAACATCATGAATAATGTTCATCAGTACTACWAAAAGTGTGTGATTTCTGGCAGGAGCCAGGTGTTACTCTAAGTGCAGATCAACTGCTACTGGTCACCAGGGTTTTGGAGATACAGCATCAAGGGAACAAAGAGACTAAGAATTCACTTTAATGGTTTTGAGGGGCATGCATAGTAGCACTTGAACAGTAAGAGAACTAACTGGTGAAACATTCTTGCTCTGTAAAACAAGAGGGTAATCAATAGTGTAATGCACACATATTGATGTATAGGTGCATAGAAACATGTATCTCTGGGCACATCGATTTGGGAAGTTCTGATATCAAAGAAAACCAAAAGAGGCAGAATAAATTTTGACATGAAACCATTGCACGTTGCTTTCTTTGGCTTTGCACAACCTGGYTTATTATTTCTGCTCTGACTGGTTAGTGATAACTCCTTGCCAGATTGCATATGTCAGACTTTCAACCCAGGTTCTTTGATCAGCTTATGATATTTTCCTCCTCCCCACTTACCCTTATGCTTCTGGATATCAGTGAGTCTGTAATAYTTTTTCTTCTAAATTTGACATTTGAGCATTTTCACATTGACAGTTTGTTTTTATTTTGCAAGAATGGATGTTTTTGCCCCCTTTTTGGCTTTTTGGTTTTTTAATTACCATCCCTGACTAGCCCAGCCAGCTTGTTTCTAGCAGATTAGTTCCTTATCTGCCAAGAAAGAGGCAATCAAAATTATGCAGAACTTCTCTGTACAAACTGGATTATCATTACACCAAGCTCTAGCTTTYTGTTTTATAAAAGATTTCCTTCTATAGCTGATTTACTTCCACAGCCTTTTGCTTCCTTGCCTCCCTCCCCCTGCCTTCCCAATCTTGTTTGTGGGACAGACAGGCTTGCTGGGGGAAAAAAAAATAATCCTGTCCTTCATTGCCCTTTTAAATTAATTCTCTGTTGTCTGCAAATAACTGAAGCAAATAGTACTTATATTAAAATCTGTAGCCCTGTGGGTTCTGATGATTTTAGAAATCTATTCAATGCACAATCCTGGGAAACCATCATATCATCCTCCTGGGCATCAACCTTTTACAGATTTGTTTACTGTTTTTCAGAGTGGAAACTTAAACAAGAATCAAGTGAAATCCTTAGAAAGTTGGTGATCTCTTCATTAATACACTTACAGCCTTTGGGCTGGCCTACACATTTATCTATTCTACTCATGTGTTTGAAATTTCAGAGATATTTTGTGAAATTTCTAAACCAGGAAGCTGATATTATTGGTATGTTGGGGTTTTGTTCAATTTGGTTTGTTTGTTTGTGTGTTTGTTTATTTTTCATGGAAGCTTTTAGCTCTGTAGAATGTCAACTGGTTTATTAGCTTCTGGTAAAATAACTGCAAATATTTCTGATTTTCAGTCTCTCTTATTCTTTATAAATTCTTCCTTTGGTTCCTTAATCTGGTGTGCAAATGTTTGATTTTCATGTATTTTTCAGGTTCTTGTCCATTTAAATTATTTAAAAACTGTCCTTCCACATTGTCTTTATTTATTTAAACCCTTATTTCACTTMTTTCAGTAGAATTTCACACTGTCTTGCCTGAATGCAGATAGCATATTTTGGGGTTGTTTGGGGGTTTTGCTGGTTTGTTTGCTTGGTTTTTGGGGCAGATCAGATTGTTGGCTCTTGTGCTCTTACTACTGTTTGTGATGATACTCCTATCACTGGACTGAAATAAAATCTTTAAGCAGGCTTACAGTGGAATCATTTTTGTCTGTCCTCATGTACTATAGACAGGAACAAAAATTATGATTTGCTCTGTTTTCTCTTTGCAAAGAGACGCTGAAATGAGGGATTACATTSAGGGTAATATCAATTTCCTGGTTGTTTTGTAACAAGATTAAAGGAAGGGGTGGGGGGAGGCCTATCTGCCTMCTCCAACTAATGACTATCTCACACCCACCATTGGTGGAAAACAACATAATGTGGAGAGCAGCGGTTGAGCAGAACACCAAACTTTGGTGACTGGTATTGTTGGGAAGTTGTTCAATTTTTGGAGAGCTCCCCCATGAAGAAGACCAAAGACAAACGATTTTTCTCGTAATATGAACCTTATGGTATAGGAAATTTTTCTGCCACTCAGTGTTTCACTGAGGGAGTAGTTCACTTTCATCTTGGTTGTTTACCCCTCCAGTGCCACTGGCACAGGATCGCGTGTGTGACTCCCATGAGTTGTGATTTGCAGGGGCTCAGGAGYTGCTCTGTGATGCTGTCCCCTGGTCCAGGCCCTTATGTGTGACCTAGTCACCRGGAAACAGAGCTGCACAAAGAAGCTGACTTACCCCAAGGTGCCACTTGTACCTCACAGAGAAGCAGAGATGTTGCAGTGGCAATGAGGGTTATCCACATCTTATAAATGATCTATATATTTGACTCCCTGAGGTGTAAGGTCTGACTGTTATCTACTCCCTGGATAACTATTTTGGTGTGAGTCTTAAAGACAGGGGGCTTGGGGCCCCTTCTTAAATGTGTATCATAGCTAGCACCATTTGATTYTGCCATTTTCCCCTATCTGCAACTTTTCAAAGGCATGACTTTTTGATCAGACCAACCAATTGCCAGAAATAAACCAGATCAACACCTTAGTTATCTGCCCTTAATTAAAATAAAATCCTCAGACATTGAGTGATTTGAAACATCAAAGAGGTCAGAAAAGTTAATTACCAAGAAGGGCATGGGTAGAGTAAGATGGGAGACAGATTTTGTGTGTGTGTGTGTGTGTACCCGGTTTCGGGTTTGTTTGCATTGGTCTTTTTTCCCTAATAGAGATAATAAAGAGGCTAAAATGAAGTTTAGTAGCAGACAGGATGAGAGAGGAAAAGGGAAGTGTGGATTTTGTCACTGACATTTTGAGATTGAGATCTAGGAAAAAGATAACTGACAAGTTATAAAATGGTAGYACCTCATTGTAATGTGGTTGATAATTTAAACATATGCATTTATAAGTTCTGATCCATTATAGAGTTGAAATATGAAAATATGAAGTTTGGCACTTTCTACCTGTTMAATTTTCCTCTTGAGGGATTATATTTTAGGAAACAACTATGAGGTGTAATTATAACATCAAATTTATTATGCTAGTCACGGCGAATTCTGTATTCAACCTYGTGTTTTAGGTTTAATAAAACTTCTGTTATGTTTTGCTTTCAACTTTTGATTGTGGCCATTTATAATTTATCTGCTCTACAATAATGCATGAAGATAATCCACTAAGAATAATATTCTTCTCAATTAAACATGGATGGATGGATGGATGGATGGATGGATGGATGGATGGATGGATGGAGTTTTCTTGCTTCTCAGTGAGATCACCTATAGGATATGTCTGAAATGTAGATGACTTTATCTAAAATACAGCTAAACATAAATTAACTGATGGAGTTACTAGCTTCTCCTAACATCTGTGAAAATAATTTCCCTCCAGGCTGTTTTAATGTCAGTTTGCTTTTTGGGACTAATTGTGAACATGTGATTATCGTCACATATTATGTAGTATAAGAAAGCAAGGGCAAGGTATACGAGGTAGAGTGAATTGATAGCCTGAAATTAMTTACTCTTCAATTTTGCTTTGTCACTTTCCTTATTCATGTGTTATTCACAGTTTATATAAATAACTTATGTCTCTGTTTCCTTCGGCTTGGTGTTCCAGAGARAAAAAGAGAACATAAAATTCTTGTATGAGAGGAATAATTTTCTTTTCCAGAGGAAGTAAATTGGTTAAATTGGATAACAYAGAAAAGACAATTTTCTGGAAAGACCATAGTCTCTTGCAAACAGCCCACAGGTATTCTACTTCTATTTAACATGAGTACTAGTGCCTAATCTAGTTTTGTGTGTGTGCACATCCCAGTCAAACACTGTCTTCAAGTCTTCCCTGAACTTTGGATTCCATACAAAGTGGTGGAAATAGGCTGTGTTGGCCGTCTAAAAGCAAGATTCTTTATCTGTGTGCAAACCTAGACATATGATGTACTGATGGTGGAAAAGTGTACATAAAGCACATTKTTAAATAGCATGAATTKCACTTGRGATGGGGCAACCCTGGTTGTTTTTATAGACTGGGGAATGAGATGCTGGAAAGGGACTTGGGGTTCATGGTYAGTGGCAAGTTGAACATGAGTCAGCAGTGCCCTGGCAGCCAGGAGGACCAACCCTGTCCTGGAGGGCATCAAGCACAGCACTGCCAGCTGGGCAAGGGAGGGGATTGTCCTGCTCTGMGCTGGTGTGGCCTCACCTTGAATATTGTATTGTTGGCACCACAGTATAAGAAGCATAAACCTATTAGAGAGCATCCAAAGGAGGCCAACAAAGGGGAAACTGGATGAGGCCTGGCAGAGGTCACYTGGTGTGTTTGRCCTGGAGAAGAGGAGGCTGAGGGGAGACCTAAAGTTACAACTTCCTCAGGAGRGAAGAAGACCAGGGGCAGGCACTGATCTATCCTCTGGGGTGACCAGTGACAAGACCCAGGAAATGGCTTGAAGTTGTATCAGTGAAGGTTTAGATTGGATGTTAGAAAAATGTTTTTCACCCATAAGGTGGTTGAGCACTGGAACAGGCTCTCCAGGGAAATGATCACAGTGCCAGGCCTGACAGAATTCAAGAGTTTGGACAGTGCTCTCAGGCACATGGTGTGATTATTGGGGGTGGGGAAATGGTGATAKTGCAGGGCRAAGAGTTGGACTTGATGATCCTTGTGGGTCCCTTCCAACTCAAAATAAKCTATGATTCTATGATCAAGAGCCACCACCATATTGACAGTCAAACCACTTTCTGAAATAACTATAGTAAATCAAAGTATAAAACCTCTTCTGTGTGTTACGTCTAGCCTTCCTGTGCTGTGAGTGTTGAATGTCATGTTGTTCTGACTTGAAAAGCAATTCTCTGAAAATTRCATAACAAGGTTCCATTTTGTATCATCTTTTTGCCTCTCATAAGTGCACACTTTACAAGTAAAGTTTTTTTGTTGTTGTTGTTGTTTTTTGTTTGTATGCATCTTTAAATAAGTACTGGCATATTTGGGACTGAGGACTGAGATTGTGACCACTAGTTTATATTACTAGAAGGTTTTCCATGTGAATTGTGTGTTCAGGGCCTTTATATTTGCATCAGATCAGAGTTAGTGATCTGTCCTATTGACTCAGGAATGAAGATTCAGTTTGTGCTGYCTGCGTTAGCTTGGGAGGTTTCATAGGACTGAAGTACAGTTTTCATTTTCATATCAGTTGACTATATACTGCACTAGTGCATGTGATATGTAATGCTATGCTTCACCTTGGTTCTGCAGTTGTACTTCTTTAGCAATTCCCAGTGGAWAGCTSTGGTCTGCCTTATGGCMAGTTTGCTGCCAAAAACTGGGCTGGGATCATTGCAACTGATTACTAACTGAAAAAGGAGCATGAAGCTATTGGTAGAATGATTGTACTGGAGGAGTTTAGTAAAGAGACTGCAGAAAATGGTAGCATGATGAGAAGGACAGAGTAAAGAGAGATSTCTTTCCATAATTCACAGGGCTAAACTGTGGTGCAGACTGCAGTTTGTTRCCAGAGAGAGCAGTCATGATGCTGACTACTCAAGCAGAATGGACCTGTTGAGTAATGACAACTTTCTCAAAATCAGTTTTTAAAGGTCTTTAAATACTGATCTACTACTGATTTCACTGAGTTAAGTGCTTAAATAACACATCTCTATTATTGAACACACATTGTTATCTTTGCTGTCTTGTGTGCTACTGTTGTCTGCATTGGCATCTAAATGGTAGGAAGATCTGTGCAAATAAAGATACACTGTAAGAGAATATTCTCATTCATTATAAAAATGACCTTTGGAAATACATGATGTTTTAATACATGATGTATTAAAAAAATTGCTGTCAAGGTAATATGACCTACTACACCCATGCTGGACACCGATTTAAACAGAAATTCTGGTTAAATTGCATTTTAATACCAACTTGAATTTTATTCCTATTTCTCCTATGTATTTATCAAGCAGGGATGTACAACTGACAGTACTACTCAATGGCAGAGAATTTTGTTGTTAAGCATCAGTGTCCTGGCTAGAATTCTACATTTTCCGTCAATCTTTGTTTTCAGGTTATTGTCAATTATCCATGGTTGTTWCAGKGTTCCSTTATTTAATAGCRTGTGGYAATTATGATGCAATATCTGAYATGACAGTAGGCACATGTGTTTGTGTTGTGCATTAAACATTACTACTGCCTGACATTTTARGTCTCTCAGCATCTGGAATGCAAATGTTGCTATTCAAYGTCTTAAATTAATGTGAAGCTATCCTAAGTAGGTGTTCATTTGAATGTCATTACTTTAATTGGTCTGCATAGACTTCTGTCAGAATTATTAAGGCTATTGTAATGTTGCAGAGGAGCAGTAGGTTGAACGCACTGCTTGTAACCCGTGACTGTAAATGTGTTCCTAAGCAATTTCCAAAGATGTATTGTGTTGGAAGTTTATGTAGAACTATACTATGATCACCAAAGTACCTGAGTTATTGTAATGCCAARTGACCCATAATTTAGCCATTAATTGTTGGGAAGAAAAAAGTGGGGAAATCTTTTTCTTTTACTCATAGGAAGATTAAACTGAATTCTCCCCAGTATGCATGGTAGTATTTGCAAGTGAAAAGGAYGTCTTTGATCCCAAACCACAGATGTTCTAGGAGCATTTCATTCATGTTTTTTTCAGGATTTTTCTGTGTTCCTATAAAACATGAAATGTTCTCTTCAGCTGGTAAACAAGCTTTTGTTGTTGTTTTACAAATATGAAAAATGATAGTTTAATTAGAATACAAAATAYGAAGAAAGGACAGAAATGCTACTTTAAATTATTCTTAACTGAATAGTCTGTCACTTTTACAGCATGCAGTGTACAAGCATGTTTAAGAAGCATTTTGTCTGATGCAAATTGTTTGCAAATGGTTCTTTGAAGGCATATGAGTGATGAGTATCAACTCTAAATTGCTTATCTGCCCTATATGTCGTCAACATATGAAAACTACATAGATGGTCCCATTCTTAATGGATGCTGTTCTTTTTTAACTCTGTGTTTACCTGTGGACCACTGTGTCAAGCTAATACAAATTCAGTTTCAGGGCATATTCCACCTATAMGATGCAGTCTCCTAAATCCTCAAATTTAAATTTCTACATAAGGCAGGGATTAAGCAGGCTGATTTTGCAGCCAAAGTTTCTGTTTGACCAAGGTAGAGCAGCTGTAGCTCTGGACATGAAAATGTGCTTTACAGACAGGGAAATGAGTCTAAGACACAGGTCTCCAAGAATGCAACAATTGGGGTTCCCTGTTGCCTTAGCTAAAAACATCAAGCTATTTAATTCTTTACCGATTCTTTACCATTTGGCACGTCTGAAATACAGAATGTATTTAATTTAAAATATTAGACTTTAATATCTAAAATATTCAGCTGACATCTTGCTATGTCATCCCTGCATATAAACACAGACTAACTGTGATTTTTTCAGTCTGTCTGTTCTGTATCTGRTAGTCCTTAGTGGCTGTAAAGGAGTTACAATCATGTAAAAAATTTGATTAAGGATTTTTTTTTGAAAACTACATGYATTTTTTTTCAAATTGCCCATAATAGCTCCAGTGTGTAAACATGCAATTATGGAGTTTTCTTAAATGCTTACTATTTACTCAATAGGCCGTGAGGGCTACAGAAGAAGCTCTTTATTGCTTTGCAGATCATTGAACTTATAGACTGCATAATAGCTCCTTTGAAGCCAACATGTGCTGTTTTAATGTGGGTGCTGTGTGGAGTCCACATGCCCACATCCCATTTTAAAGAAAGAATGGTAAAATTATCTTCTCTTAATAGAAAAAGCAGTTGCTTCCCACTATGGGAGAATTCAAATGTTGTTTTGGAGTACYGAAATCCTTACTGATTTATGGGGATAGGGTTTAGGTTTTTGTTAGGTATTTTGTGATTTTTTTTTAGGCTAGAAGACCCAGTTCAACATTTTTGCAGCTAAATATGAMTAACTGAATATAGAGCTTCATGAAAGAAAAGATTTACATGTTTTAACATTTGAAACATKAGTAAAGCCCTGCTGAGAGACCTTGAAAAAGTAGAGGGCTGGGCAACCACCAACCATATGAAGTTTAAAAGGGGCGAGTGCTGGATTCTGCACCTAGAATGGATGGGGCAACACCGGTTGGGGTTATAGATAGGAGAATGAGAGGCTGGAGCAGCCCCATGGACCTATTGTTCCTGGCCAATGGCAAGTTGAACATSAGTCAGCAGTGCCCTGGCAGCCAGGAGGGCCAACCCTGTCCTGGCATCAGGCACAGCATTTCCAGCTGGGCAAGGAAGGGGATTGTCCTGCTCTGCTCTGCAGTGGGGAGGCCTCATCTCAAGCTCTATGTGCAGTTTGGGCAATTAAAAACAAAAAAGGCATTAAGCTCTTGGAGAGTGTCCAAAGGAGGGTCATGAAGTTGGTGAAGAGTCTGGAGGAGAAGAAGCTTTATGAGGCATGGCTGAGGACAGTCTTCAGCTTGGAGAAGAGGAGCCTGAGGGGAGACCCCATTATGGTCTTCAGCATTCTTATGAGGGGAAGCAGATGCCAGTTTCTTCAGTTCCATGACCAGTGACAGGACTTGAGGAAATGGCATGAAGCTGAGGCGGGGGGAAGTTTAGGTTGGATATCAGGGTAAGGTTTTTCACCCAGAGGAGCATTGGACATTTGAACAGGCTCCCCAGGGAAGTGGTCACAGCAACAAGCCTGACAGAGTTCAACAAGCATTGCACAATGCTCTCAGGCACTCTTTGAGTGTCCTGTGCAGAGCCAGGAGTTGGACTATGATRTTCCTTGTGAGTCGCTTCAAACTCAGCATATTCTATGATTTTATGATAAACTTCAGCAATCTGATGCTATTAGGCTTTCAAGTGCTGGTAGGGGAAAGTTGCCAAGCTGGRGATCAGAAAGGACAGGAATGATAATGGGAGGCAGTTTGTTTTGCCTGCAGTTACTTGTAAGAAGTCTACATTGTTTGCCTTCTGTTTAACTTCGCAGTTTCAGTCCTTGACCTGATCACTGAGGTGCCTAACTTGCAACAACTAGGGCCATTTTCTTAATAAGCCTCTTTCACCTCTTTCCAGGCCAGAGGTGAACAGAAAGAGGGCAGGACCAATTTTCTGCATKAATGCTGTGTAGATACTCAGAAAAAGCAGGGCATCAAGAAGGGCCATGGACCATGTTTGAAGCACTTGCCAAAGTGGAGGGTGAATCTAGCTGTCAGCCCATGATGGGGAAAAAAGGCAYCTGGCAGATGGTGTGGAGACAAGAATGGGGGAGAAATGAAATGTTTTCTTAGTTCTTCAGAAGTCACATTATGGTTGTTTCTGTGTTCTAAAAGCTGGCAGCAAATAGAAGTTTGTTTAAAAAAGCTATTTTACCAGTAAAAAGGGGAGAAAATGCACAGTACTGTGAAGACCTCAGTAGTGCTCCTGAGCAGTGTGGGAGCAGAAGATCAAAGCTTCCATTTTCATTGTTTCATTTAACTGCTCTTATATTTAATTAGCTACATCCAGATGTACAAGAAATTACGTCTGAAGAGTAAAAGTGATAAAAATTCTGAGTCTGACTAGACTAATGAGCTAAAAACCAGCATATATTCTGGTGGCTGAGAAGAGGATATTGTTCTGTTCTTTAATAAGAGCTTATGTCTGCAAAGTGCCTGAAAGCAAAATCAAACTCCATCACAAACCATATCTTTTTGCAAGGGAAAATAGATGGTCATTTCAATGAAAGTATTGTAAATATCTGAATGTCATGTGCAAATTCAAAGAAAAAATGTTTCTCACAAATGAAGAATGGATGAATTTGGAGAGTAACTGTGGCTGAATAAGAAAGCTAGCATTCAAGTCTGAGAATTTAATTAAGATTTCTTAAACTGCAACAATCTGTTAAGATATTTGAGATGAGTGTGTTGCAAATGAAGAGTTTGYTGTAATTTCAGCATGGATGTCAAAGTTAGATACAGCATCATCAGTTGGGAATAACAACACTGTCAGACTTTATGTATGCATTTCATTTTGTTTTTACGATGTAGTGTAATGATGTTTCGTTAGCTGACTWATTTGTTGATGTTCCACTGTATACAAAAGGGCCATTAGATGCACCAACATAAAAATCTTTTCTATCAGTCATTCACAGAAGAGTTTATTAAAAGGCAACATTGTAAATATCTGACTGGTTCCTAATCCAGTTTGTAGTTTGTTACTAGTGGCACTAATGGGCATTGACTTGGTAGAGATGAATAATGTTCTGTCTCTTCTCAGCCCTTAAACAGGCTTTTCCAGAACCATCAAATCAGCCACAGGCTGCACTGATTTTACCTTTATTGAAACTGTTGCACTACATCAGGCCCATACAGTCTAGAGCTTTACAGAATTACCCACTTTAAAAATAAAAAAAAAAAAAAAAAAAAAAAAAAAAAAAAAAAAAAAAAAAAAAAAAAAAAAAAAAAGAAGATAGTTCCTCCTGTATTGAGGGTTTCTCCCCTAAAATGAACTGAAAGTCACTGAAAAAGGTAAAAATAATGACATTTTAGTTATCAGAATTCTAACTCTATATATCATAGGGATGGGTGGGTAGACAAATTCATATCTTTCAAGATGATACCTTCATTCTGAAGAGCAYTGTTACGTAGATTTTGTGAAGAGAGGATGGAGAAAAAAAACCAAAATATCCCTGTCCCTAGGAAGTAGCATGTGAAATAGGGCTGCATATTTAAAGATGAACCATCAAAATAAAATTACTTACAGGTCCAATGGAAGATGAAAAAGCAAATTGTTCTTTGGAAGTGTCTGTCCAGTTCAGACTTCTGTCTTAYATTGAAATGAATTGTCCACAGGATAAACCTGTTTGTTTCTACTCATCATGGGCAGCGTGGAATTTCTAGTTCAGATGTAACCAAATTATTTATAGAGTTTTGAAGTCAGATGACACAGTTTTCACCATGACTTTGTTAACTATTAAAGCCCTTGTGCCTCATTTTCATCCATTGTATATTGAATGTATTGCTCAGAAGTCTCTGTAATCTTCTGCATAGCAACTTTTAGAAGTTAATTCTATTGCTGTTTGTAAGGCAAACAAAGAAAGTTATTGTGTGTTCACTATGAAGCCTACTGTGTCAAAGTAAGCAACATTTCAAAATGCCTCTCAGTAGAACATGCATCTGTAAAAAGTGCATGGAAATCCTTTCATCCTAGCAACGTACATTTTGCTAATCTGTTGTTTATTCCAGCACTGATTCTTCCTTCAATTGCATGGATAAAATCATACTCTGTACCCCATCTCCCAGCTCTGTTAATCCCCTATTGTTTTGTAAACAYCTCCAATAAAAGAGATGGAGTTGTATTTCCAGTATCACTTAAATCAATCCCTCTTTAAATTGCTGTTGGAGGATTCTCTGTTAAAAAATACAACAAAAAAAATAACATGTGCAGGAAGCTCACATTCAAAATCCTCAGGCTGCACCTCGCTTCAAAATACTTTTGTTTGTGTACTCCTGTAGCATATGAAAACACCAAAAATACCTCTGTTCTTCAGCTATGAAGTTTTCTGTCATTTTACTAGAAGAGTGGTTTTTTGCAGAGGTAAAAAATTTCTCATAGACATAATCTTTGCTATGTACAGCTTTAGAAGCAGACAGGTGAAACACCCTTTGCAGTGCACTTCTTTAAATAGTGTCATGGGGAAGGTTCATTGATCAGGGAACACAGGTGGCCTGGAAAGTGCCAGGTCATTGGACAGCATCTGAAGGAGAGCTGGGGCTGGAGCTCTCCTTGGAACAGGTGGTCATCCTAGGCCATAGGGGACCACAGGAAAATGCTGGAGGTAGAGCTGCATATGTTGAGAGTGTGAATGATTCAGTCAGACTGACATGGTGGGGAGAGGGACTGTCATTAAGTGTGCCAAGTAGTACGAGCTGTGTAAGCTGAAGTCATTATTGACATTCCTGCTTCCTGTTCATACTTTCCCCGGTCTCCACTCTGTTTCTCATCACCCATTCCTCCCCTACTATAGTCAAGTGGAGAATGGATTGGAAGAAGTAGTTGAGGAAGGTCAGTCAGTTCACAGTGAGTAGAGATTCAGCATCACAATGAATCACTACATTTTAGACAAGTGAATTCTGAAGAACTTTTCTTCTTTGGGCTGTGCACTGAGATTTGCTGAGGTGATTCTGTTTCCATTCTGCTGCAAGCCCAAACTTGTGGACTAACTCAGAGTAGTAGTTTGTGTTCATTCTCATTTTACTTTAAGAATTACTGATAATTACTTTATTCTTTCTCTGATTCATCCTTGCCTTTCCAGACCTATTGATTTTGAAAATGGCAGCACGCTACTGAGCTCCAGCCATACATCAGATTTGTTTCTCCCTGTTCATGAATTACAATGGTATGACTCACCCAGAGCTGCCAAGAAGATAATTGAATCAAGTCACCATTAGCTCCTGGAGTATAATTCTCATCAGCACATATTGGCAGTTTTATGAACTTACTTAAAATGCAAGACAAAGAAATCTGAACCTGTTCACAAAAYACTGAGATTAAACCCAGTCCCCAGTAAATTAAAAATWAAAAAAAAAAWAAWTTCAGCATCTTCATGTACTTTCACTGTCCTGAKGGAAAAGACATGAAGTATGGATTGGTTAAAAAGGAGGAAGAGAACCAAGCTTCCAGTCACATTTGGAAGGCATTTTGGAATTGCTGTTAATGGTGTCAGTGTATATCAGGATCACCTACAAAACTAACAGTGAATGCAATTTTCTATGCTGGGGAAAAAATAGTGATGAAGACATTGTTAAGGAAGAGTTCATCCCTTCTCTGAGTATTTGGCTAGGAATGAAAAAGGGAGAGATTTGCAAAACGTTACTTTATAACCCAGACTACGTGAGGAATGGTTGTGAATTCCTGCAATRTGTCCAGCAGCACTGACTAGGTAATAAGTTGTGGCTTGGGAGTAACAGCAAAAAATCTGCACAGACCTTTTCTGTCAAAATGGTTTTTCTGAAAAAAACCCCTTTTCTTTTCCTGATAGAAAAGCTATGTCAGAATTACATTTTTGGTGAAATTTGTAGAGCACTCGATACAAGCATGCATATCTTACCAGGATACGTCTTCCTGGGATAGCTTGTGCTGAAACACTTCCACTGGAGATGAAACTCAGRTTAGTGTCTCTGCTGTGCTTAATTTAAATCTTGGGCTCACAGGTGTCAAGAAGGTGTGCAGATCTCAAGACTATTTTATGCTCAATATTTTTGCCTTAGTTTATTTTAAGATTTTGGGTTAGTTCCCGTGCTGAATGTAGAAAGATTTTGAAACCTTGATATTTTTGTGGAGTAAAGCTCTGCTTCTCTCTCATTCCATATTTGCCAGCTGGTGTATAGCAGAGTGATCCCAAAGCTGTACATGCAATTTGCCAGTTGAAAAGACGGATTTCAGCAGTCCTTCCCTTCTCCTGTGCCACCTGGAACCTAGGGACTGCACAGTGTCTGCCAACACTGTTGTTAATGCTCTTGAAGAGGCATACAATTTTGTTAATTGTGTTTTGAGATTGTATGAGACTGAAAGAAGTTGTAAATACTACTGAAGTGAAGAAAATGATTATTAAAAAGAGGAGCAAAGGGTGGTGACATCATTCAGTTTGACAGGGGAACAGCAATTTGCTTTTGAGCAATATACCTAGAATGGCTGTAACATTTTGGCTCAGGGAGGTGACAGTTCAATTCTATACATGGTGTATTGAGGCATGGGCACACTTGAAAAGGTTGCTTAATTTATTGGTATACTTTAACAAGGTTGCCAGGAAACTCCAGAGCTTGGAGTAGGGAAGAGTTGCCAAATAGTGAACTTTTGGCATTAAAACTTGCACTGTGCTTGCTGAGCACCACACAGAACCCTGTCTTCAGATTTTCCACCTGAGAAATTTGTAAATATTTTGGGTCAGCTGTAGCAGCATGGAGACAAATGGTGGTTGCTGCTACCTCTCCCCAAAAAGCATCTCTTCTTAAGAAGCCACTCAGGTGGGCACACAGGCAGTCACTAAATTCCACACTCACACACACACCACAGCTAGCTCAGTGAAGAAAGACAGGAAGGGTCTGTACAGAGTTCCAACGAGGTTTATTTAGCAGACTCTCATTGGAGGATTCCAGTGACAAAAGACCCAGATCACTGCAGTGCTTAGGGTTAAGTAGGGGATCAGCAGCCAATGGTCTGAGGGCAGGTACAAGGGCAGGGCCAAGGGCAACAACCCTTGGGAATATGGGGGCGGACAATCAGGGATACAAAAGCCAGTAGGGAAGCAGGAAAATCAGAGACATATATGAACAATGGAGGTGGGCAAGGCTGAYGGGCCAATGGGAAGAACAGAACTGAGGTAGATTAACATAGTGCYKCAGAGCACCATGGGCRAGGTCTKTWCGCCCACCCWAAGCRATGTGGCATTCCTGAAGCCTATGGTAGATTCTTCCAAGGCATTGCCCTGGGAGTTTCCCTTAGAGGCTCAAGGGCCTCCACAGTCAGCCATGGTGTTTTTGTTGAGGTTTGTTTTTTAGTTATTTTCCAAAAGTGATCTGTGAAAACAAGATTGAAACGTTGAATTTTATGGCCTTAATCTTCCAGTAGCAATAYRTAGAAATGGAACTRTTGCAATTAACGAGCCCCATAAATTTACCACTAAAGTGCATTCTGGTCTGCATTTTCTTACCAAAATTCCTGTCATTAAACTGAAATGAGTGTTGTCTTTATAGTGTTTCAAGTAGGACTTGAGTGACTCATAAGCTTTGTAGTCATTCTCTGCAAGATTTTCTTTTGCCTCCAGCAGAGAGCATAAGATAGATAGATAGATAGATAGATAGATAGATAGATAGATAGATAGATAGATAGATAGATAGATAACCTGAACAGGAACATGTGGAAATGATATTTTTAAAGTTTTATGTTGGATTCTTAGTCTCCAGGTTGGCGGAGATCAGGTTCTCATGTGTGCAAGATATCTGGGGAAGGAACTGGTTGACTTCTGACTGATCATGCCAGACTGTATTTCTTCAAGACCCTTTATTCAGTTTCATCTTATCTATTTTCTCTTTGTTATAGCTAGAATTTATACCTCTCTCTATATATCTATATTTCTATCTGTTATATCGTAGAATTTATGAAGAAGTCAACAACTTTCTACTTTTTTTTTTCTCTTTGTATGTGTGGCATATTCAATAATTAATCTTTTAAAAATAAAAGCAAATTATATTATTCCAGTGAAAGATGAAAATTTCTATTCTCATCTTCAGTTTTAAAATTTACTTTTTTTTTGCTTTGTAGATCTCTTATTCTTTCAAATCTTTCAGAATTTGATAATAAAACATTTACCTACAGATAAAGGAAAAAACCCAAGCTCCCAAAACTTGAATAAAACTTTAAAGAATATTCAGTTAACATGACCCTCTCCTTTAACAGGCTTCAGTTAATCTATCCTATCCAAAAGACATTAGTGTGCCCATTGTCTGGGAACACTGTCTTCTGCTTTTGGGGAGGTTGTTGTACTAATCATTAAGCATTTTCTATTGAAAGAAAAGCATCATGTTTTAAAATCTTAGAGTCTGAACATGCTGCCAGTAGTCATAGTAGGATTTCACYCTCTTCCTCAACTATCCATCTCTGTAATTAGGACTGGGTTTTAAAACAAAATTATTGAGCTTGGCATTTGTGTCAAATCACAGGAGCTRTAAGGTCAAATAACTATCCTCCCAGGAAACATCGTATCAAAACCAGTAGACACCCATCAAAGTGCTAGTTAGACTGCTCACATGTGCATTCAGGTGAAATTCTTGAGCCACATAAAACCGCATCTGATGACTTCTGATCTTACCACTGCAGTGGGAATTAYGGCACAAACCTCAGCAAAAGGTCAGGTGGGCACTTGTACGGCAGCCTCTGGGTCAGAGGCAAAGAGATATGTTAAAGAAGGATCTCTCTGGAACAAATACAGGCTTCTGAAAMAGCATGGGATTCTCTGTCCAAACAGAGGATGGCTGTTATAGAAGACACAGCTGGGRCAAAGCCTGTACTTTATTACTCATACTGAAGATCCTATAAGAAAATACTGCTCTGTTAAAAGATAATTAGGAGCAAACACTTTAAACTGCTGCATTACTCAGAGCTAAAATGATCTAATGAGATATCATATATATTATGCAAGGAGTTTAATAAAAATTTCATAACAATTTGTGTAACTTGGCAAGAGATTTTTTTTTCCCAAATGGAAGGAAATATTAACCTCTAATCATTATTAAAAAAAATAAAATTGGAATAAACATAGGATATGTTCAGGAACTGTGCAGCATATCTTAATAGATTATTACAAGGAAGAGGTTRTATGTCATATACTTAGTTATACCTAAGAAAACAAAGGAATGCCTTTCTAGCTCACATTTCAGAGATTTTCATCTGTTCTGGRTAAAACCTGACTAGTATTTGTGCATTGCACTAAGCATAAGAGGGACTAATGGCTTTAAGCTGAAAGARGGTAGATTTAGATTGGATTTTATGAACAAATTCTTGACTCTGAGGGGTCTTAGACACTGGAAAAAGTTGMTCAGAGAAGTAGTGAATGCCCATCCTGGAAATGTTCAGGGCCAGGATGGATAGGCTCTGAGCATCCTGGACAAGTARAAAGTCTCCCTACYCATGGCAGGGGAGTTGAAATTAGGCTATTTTTTAAAGTCCCTTCTAAACCTAACCAAACCTTCCTATGGTTCTGTGGTTCTATGATTGTAGGGGTCATTTCTGGGGAATATAAAACCAGAATGACTTACTAATTTAAAAACAGGCCACAAAGGCATTTGCACTAGGAAAATAAGATGGTGAAAATTCTCACCTTGTGAAGACTACMAAGATGAATTTGGCATATAGAGTGAGCTGTTTCTCATTCCCAAAAATAATGGTCCTTCTGTTAAGACATTGTACCCTCCATTTGCAAAGTGATTTTATACCACCAAGGAATTAAAAAAAGGGTCAAATCCATGAACTGTGCAGAKAACACTAAAATGATCTTATTCATTAAGACTGTATTTCCTTTTCTCTTTACATATTTCAAATAATTGCTTGRAATGTATTTTTTTAAGATCTCAAGAAATTCTGTATAACCTTAATGACATAAAAATATGACACAAAYATAACGTGATAGAAATTCATCTTGTTACTGTCTCTCATCATATTATCTAAAAGCAGCAGCAGTATAAAATATAAAGTTAGGCTGTGATAAACATTGAATGGTTTAACAGATATTGCATGCATATGCCAAAAGAACATATTTTCTTCACTGTTTGTGATTTATATATTTTAGTTCATKCTGTTGAAACATTTGTAAAAGTTCCGATATACTTTTGTCAGATTGAAAACTTTACTGKGTGGACTTTTCACTGGGAATTCTGTTACATTAAAAAAATAAAAAAGAAATGCATACAGAAATGCTAATTATTTCTTCCAGTTTTGAAGTAATTTGTTTTGTTCAATTATTCTGTCCATTACACTAACACAGGGTGTCAATTATGTTTCTTGGTTAATTACCGCTTCAGAAGGGACAAGTGGTTAGCATAGAACATATGCTTGATCCAGAGAAGTGATTTAGCAATAAATGGGATTTTTTTCCCAGTGACAGAACAATAGGTATCTTTCAAAAGCTACTGTGATAAATACTTTTATGGCCTTTCCAGAAATGCCCCTTCTTTCAATTKTTGGAAATCTTTTTCAGGACTGATTTAAACACAACTTTAATTATCAAGCAGAACTGGTTCATTTGAAAGCCCCCAGAGCTGTCTGTGAGTCTGTATTTTCTCTGCAAAATACTGTGCGTGAAATCCCTATGGATTCTTCAACTTTTCTCCTTCTGAAGTGCACAGGAATGATATATTCTGGTTTTCAAGACAAATCAGCAGAATATCTCTGGAGCTCCATATAGACACCTGAGATCATCTCATGGTTTTCTAATACTTACAGCAGGATATAACTAATTTTTTGGTCTCCATTACACTGGAAGTAGGTAAATGCAGATACAGAAACAGAAGCCATTCCACAGCAGTACACTGCTATAAATACGTTACAAAGTTGCATTTTTGCCATGCCCATCTCTTCCTTTTTTCCCCCCCAGTAACTCCCTTAGATTCATGCACAGAAATCAGTCTCTACTGTTAATGTTCTCTCCACATCTACATTCAACTGTTTGTGCACACGTGAATTTGAGAGTTTGACTCAAATTCAATAAAATTCTGCTAGTAATGTGCATTAGCAATCCATTAGCCTTAATCATCTGTTTAGCCCAGTATTGGTTTCCATTAGCACCCTTACGGAAACTAAAATGGAAAAATTATTTGCTCATGAAAGACAGAAAAAGAAAGATTCAGAGAGATGAGTTCTTTCGTGATCTGTACATCTTTCTGATCAGCCAGCTGGAAAGGCATGGTCTTTGGAAAAGTTAAGATTGCAGACTACTCATGCTATTTTCCCACAGGACTCTGTAGATGTTTCAGTCGTTGATTCCAAAATTATTTTTCATAGATACTCATGACATGAAGACATGATTAGTAACATGTCAGCCACTAGTTTAATTCTCTATATTCTTTCATAGTTAATTACCAAGTAAGTTATGATGGTTGAAGGTGAATCAAAARTTTCCTGTAAGACAAGAATTCACGAGTCTTTGAAAGGGCTTGGATGTTTTTGCCTTTTCATTCTCAGACAGTGCTTTTTTYCCTTCTGTTTCTTAAGTATTTTAAGTTTTTTCTTTGTATTCTTACTACTGTTATCTTTTTCTGTGCAGGTTATAACTCTCCATGATACTGCAGACTATTTGTAAGGAGAAATATTGCAGGGCTGTGTAACATGATATTGTCAAAGATCTACTGGCACTAATGCTTTCCCCCCCCCTTTAAATCACTGTAATTTTTTCTCTCATTCAGCTTTCATTAATATTCTTAACATCTCTACTGTAGRCTACAACTAAGAGTCAAGAGACTTGCACTCTAGGTTTGGGTGTACCACAGGCCTCGTGGTTGACCATATTGTCAACACAGACCCTGTGTGGCTTGTTTATGAATCTCTGAGAGAAAGAAGTAATTTTTGCCCAAATTTAGTTAATTTTCAGATGTATAAATTAAAGTGCAGACAAAACCTTGATGCTAAAACTAGTAATTTTCAACCACTTTGTTGAATATATTATTCTCTGTGTAAGAAGAAACATGTCATATAAGATGACATTTTACAGAATCCTGAGTAAATGCATAATATTTTTTTAAAAATCTGGAAATGTAGGCAATTTACTACATGGTTTTATTTATCTCACTTCTCAAATGTTTAGTTTCTCCTCTTCAGTTAGGATAGCTTAGGGAAATTATGTAGTCAGTTCTGGTATGGCTTCAAAGAGTRATACCAAACATTAGCATCATGATCAAAATGTCTGGAGAGGGATTGCTCCTTTGCTAAAAGAAATAGAAGTAGATGCTTYTTGGTCATTAGGCTTTAGTTCCAAGGGAGATAGTACTATGTAGGTAGCAAYGATAGAAACTTTGTCATCTATCTGTGAGTTGCTCTGGGTGTGTTTTTTTGTGTTGTGAGTTTAGATATCTTTGACTCCTTGGGGCTTTTCGATGCATACTTTAGGAAATTTATAGGATAATCTAACATACATCAAATTAATAGCGTAATTTAACGTAGATCTGTACCTTTATCTCCGTGGGGAAGTTGGAACTCACTGGAAATGTTACATAGATAATGCCGAAATAAAGCAGCTGGCAGTGGTAGAAACCAAAGCAATTTTTTTTTTTTTTTTACCCCAGGTGAAATTACTAGTACTGAAATAACATTTCAGCAATAAAACATAAAAGTGATACACAGTGGGAGATCATTAAAAAGTATCCTGTCACTTGAATCAGACCATGTATTGTAATGCAGGTTGTATTGATTTGCCGTAAGTTTCACATTAAAACTTGACTTCCTGTCAACTGAGCACAAGTACTAAAACTCTTTGAATTACAGTGGCAAGCAGCAGGGTAGTTGGTACAACGTCTCTCTTACCAAAACTTGAGATCATAAGGATATTAGCAGGAGGTTTTCARACTTCTCTTTGAAAGCTCGATAAATTATTAACCAAGACTATTTCTACTATTTGAACTACTGCTGCTGGATAGTTTTTTGGTTTTTTTAAAATTACAATTAGGTGCTTGTGCCTTTATTTTTGTTGTAAAGCAGAATATTTTTTATTGTTGTTTTCAAAGATTAAGAGATACTATCACAGGTAGAGGCAAGATACCGTTTCCCAAGATCAAAATTCAAATCTTCCATGTTGTGGTTCCCTGCAATTACCAAGGCTGTAGGAACATTCCTTGGTGCTTTTTGAAAATTTCCTAACTTTATCAGCTTTCCCTTTGGTAGATACTGAATCCCACAGCCTTGGAGGATAGGAAAGAATAGGTTAAACTGTTACAGAAGGCATGTTAGGACTGTAGATGAGGCTGCCRGAAATATTCTCTCAAATTATCTGCTGTGACATTTGGAAGTACCAAACGCAATAATGAACTTTTCAAAGTTGGCTTGATTGGTCTGAGTCATGRAAAAATAGAGGTTTCCTCCCCTTTAGGTGCTCTGATGCCTCATTTATGAACTGAAGCCTGTGGAAGTATACAGCCCATCCCTTTTTTCATGATGAGTCAGAAAAGGTTTTGAGAACRTGTTCAGTGGTTAATGTCCTGCTTTGGGGAGCTGAGGGACAAATAACTAAATAAATCTACTTCTGAAAAAGGCAAGTAGCAAGAAGCCATCATGATTCAGTTACATTAAGGTTTCTCTAGGTTGCAGTCCTAGTATAAAGGAACCTGCTGGTCACAGAAGCAATCTCTGYGTGCAAGAAGTAGCCTTCAGCCAGAGCAGAGAGTGTAGTACTGTGTGAGTCTGCTTACAGCCCCTAAAGTGTGAGCWACATCAAAGACTGGGCTTAGGGAAGCAGAGACAATTAAAGAGAGAATGAATGAAGGGCTGTTCTGAGCACCACTTTGGYAGCCTTTGGCAAGGAGAGGTCAGTTGTTGAGGACGACAGGAAGCAGAGTTACAGACAGAGCAGGCACAACCCCACTGATTTTTCCTGCTGAGGACATGATCTCCAGCCTGTGTGAGAGTGCTGGAATACAAAGTATTGGTGATTCAATGCTGATCTTGTTTTGTCAGCTCTTCCTCTGTCACAAAAATCACACATCTGAGAGCTGGGACAGGAAGTGGAATAAGACCAAAAATTTTTGGTAGCTGCTGGTGATACATTTGAGGATCAACYCTTACCAGTAAAAACTACTGTACATTTTCATCAGTTTTCAAAGAAATTCCATCTAGGTTCTGCTTTGCCTTGATATATCATTTCAGATCTGTCAGATTCTGTTTCACATTAGATYTGGCTTTGATATTATTATTTCACCATTTGTTTCCCCAACTTTTCAACTAAAGAAAAGGAATGTCTTGTAATTTCATTTTTTATCTTGATTTTATACTCTAAAGCAGGCTTGCTGTATACTCATGTAGTCTTGCTGTTACTGAGTTTAACCCTTTCACGCTGCATGTCCCTGTCAGAGTASAGATACAACATGAATGACTGCTTTCCTTCCTTAGCATTACTATGTCAGCATACTTACCTTCCATCTCAAGGAGCCCTATTTAATCATGATGAATAGTTCTTTCTCAAAAATTTATCTTGGGCAATTTTGCTGTGCTTGTTGTGTTGGTACAAAGTTGTAGAGGTGGGATTTTTCTTGTGAGATTTTCTTAACTGGGTTTTGGACCCAGTTTGCTATCTTCTGTCAAATAAACCTTGTGTRTAAAGAATATGGTACAGGCTGTTCAAATCATCCTACAATCTTAAGTACCAATTTCTGTCAGTTCCTGTCAAAATTCTACCTTTTGTGATTTTGGAAGAATTTCTTATACTAGAAATGTAGCTGAGCTCTATCCCCATATTATGCCAAACCTTCAGCTGAATGTGTATTGCTTTATGCTTACATGGTAATTTTACATAATTTTGTGGATTTCTAAAGAGAAGGAGGAGAGATGTCTGACCAGGTGCAAGTCTGAGAGCCTTTCAGCATTGTTAAATTACTGATATTTCAGTACAGGTTACTGAACACTAATTGAAAGACAGTTCAAAAGGATTACAGGAAATGCAAAATCTAAATTGCAGAACTTAAGGTAATAGGTTTGTTCTTTACTGGTGTAGATTTTTGTGACTATAATGACATCCATGAGGTTACATATTTTAGAAGTCTTTTCACCTGAAGAGTCTTTCCTTTTAGTTAATGCAGTTTCCTGCAAACACAAAGAAGAGAGAATTAATACTGTTTAAAAATATGTTTTTATTTCAACTTGTCGTCTCATCTGTGATATTCTGTTTGTTTCACATTGGCTTTATTTTCTCTGATGTTCAAAATTGCTAAATAAACGTTGTMGCTCTTGCCTGTTTTTAGTATGTTGGTGTCTTTTCCAAATGTTAGATTTTCAGCACACTGTGGGATTATGCCAAAAGTAATCATTGCCTTTTTCAGTGTTAAGATCAYAGATTTGAATTAATTGCTGTTATGTTATTTATTACTGTCTTTTAGAAGACTTAGYAATACATTTGTATCATTTATCATTTCTAGAAGAGAGCTAATTTAATGGCAAATTCGTGGAAGAGAGCTAACTGGCAAGAGATCTAGCTGGCAGAAGAAACCACTGAAGGTATCAGTCTGAGTTACAGCTTAGGGTAGACTGTTCAATAYGGAGYTCATACACAGCAGATGTGCCAGTACCACAAGAGACATTAAGGGKTTTTGTGCAGTAATTCTTTGATGTTCAAAAAGGGCAATTTGATCTTTACAGTTACAAGTTATAAATTATTTTTTAAATAAATGTAATCTGTGTTTCAASTTCTCACCCTTGGTAGCACTGAAAGACATTGAGAAAGATGCTCATATTTTAGATTCAGGTTTTCCTGGACTGCATTTCCATCATCTTTCTTTTCAGACAGCTAAACAAAGATTATTTTTACCCACCAAGTCCTAAAAGCTAATCATCTCATCCCAAGAGGCTTGCTCACTTCTTTTTACCCAATGGAGAGAAGCAGCTACATCAAGCAATGGCAAACATCTCACATCCTTATGATGAAATGAAACACATTTCATATTTGCCTATTTCTCTCATTGATTAGAGAAGATTAACTAGACTAGAGCTAAACTACTCTAAGCTAACCTATCACTTTTTAATTTAGGCAGAATCATTATGTTCTTGATCCCTACTTCCAAATTCATAGTTTGTCACTGAAGGTTTTAGAAGAGTTGAACCAAATTGCAGGAATGTTTGCTAAAAAAAAAAAATAAAAAAAAATCCCAAAAAAACCCCACAAAAAACCCCAAAAAAACCCAAACCAAACCCAACATTTGACCAGGAATTCAAAAACATTGCCTTAGCTGCAGATTAGGCAGGTCCAACATTTGAACTCTTCCTTAAAAAGGTATAATTAAGTTCTGGAAGCAGTGYTTGACCAATCTTGAAATTGCAAGAACTTCACCATATTACTGTAAGATCATGTCACTAAAGTGAGAGAACTGAAATGATGGGTTAAAGGTAAACCAAAACACTTAATGTGAGTTATCTGTTGGGACATCTTAGATTTAAAAGGATTAAGGGATCCTGTGTAGGCTGGAAACACACCCAATAAGAAAGAAGGATGGGGACCATCATGCATGACATATCTTGCTTATTAATTACACTTTAATAAAAGACTCTGAAAGAGATTCTGTAATTCTGTTATTCTTTCAGGGAGCTAACTATCAAAGCATATGAAAATAGAGAGCTTTGTCAAAATGTTCATCACCAACAGTAGYTTTGCTCATGAGATGGCCTCCAAAATATTTCTAATTAATAAAGTGAAGTATACAACTTAACAGCTAAGGGTGGAGGCATTAAAGCTGCTTTCTACAGATGAAGCCTATACTGAGGAARAAATTAAGCAGCTTGTACATATTTTTGAAAAGGTAGAGGTATGATAAGTGGTAAAGTCACAGTACCTTTCCTAAATTATTCTGACAGTTAAAAGACCCTAAGAAACCCAGGCTTGCTTCTTTGTTGACTAGCTAAGCTTAGGATGTTCTTTTACTTGGGAGTCATGAAACAATCTGCCCATTGATAAATGGGTAGTGCATTTACACAGTTGCTTTCTATAAATAAACAAGCAAAGTTGCATTAAAATATGGCAATAGCAGCACCAAAGTTTTRCAAGTACTTATCTTTTCCCATTCCGTAGCTCTTTCAGTAATTGCATAYCACATTGCTTAGTTTTACAGAGAGRAAAATCTTTTTMTTTTATGTCTTAAGTAGACATCATTTAATTTGATATTCCACATGTACTGAAGGTTTCCTTTCTAGCATTAACCCAATGAAGTTTTCTGTGATATTAGTTAGTTCTTCAGCTTTTTTYCATGTAGAATATACTTTTAGTATTTCCAGAAACCCAACTGCAAAAATGTCTTCCCTTTCAATTCCAAAAAACCCCAACCCTGTACCCCAAAACAACCAACACATGAAAAACAAACCTAAAACATCAACAGAGCAAAAGCACAGAAAACTATTGATGTTTAAATGATTTTCATGTCATAACTACTGGATTGCTTGTCAAGAGACTGGCGTGTTCTACTGAGGATTTCAGTAGGCAGCCACAACCAAAAATTTAATTGACAGCCAAAGAATCAATCTTGTCAACTTCATTTGTGTTTAGAAGGAGTTGATATAGAAGATGGCTGTGCAAGCTTAGGGAATTCTACAACTTCCCGTGTTTGTTATCTACCTTGAAAATACTTTGAAGTTCACCTTCCTTGTTTTGCCAGTGTTGTATTGTTGGTTTCAATATCAAGGTTAACCCAAATTGAAAGTTCTACAGGAAAATGTGGGAACAAAAGCATAAGAATTCTTGCCTAGCAAAGCAATTCAGCATAAGCATATTGGTAAGCTCTGTATGACCTGAGTTGGGATGAAGCTTCATGCAAGKCTGAAGTATGTCTTATTTGGTGAGTGGCAGTCCTGCTTTATTGTCTCAGTTGGTGAAAATGTTTTGAAGTGCAGCCCCAATAATTAAGGCAATATTAATGTTTTGTGACAAATTTGGAGTTGATTAAATGTCTATTTACTTTTCAGGACACACAAGGAAGCTGTGTAAGTGGCTTTATTTATCCCAAAGGTCTCAAAAGGTACAGCAATCACAGGAAAGCAAAAAACAGGAAAATGCTAGATGAAAAAGGSAGAGGTAGTTTCAGCCTTCCTCTAGTATTTCCTAGCCTTCCTTTGGGTTCTCTGTTGCTTTCTTTTTTTAACCTCTTTTCAGCTTTTCAGTGATATCTYTATAATCATACCTGTAATTTCTAGCAATATTTCCTCATTCTATTGCTTTCAATATGCCCTGTTTCAGTACAGAGAGTACAGATTGCTTAGTTTTGGGATGGGACTTCAAGCATGACTACTGGCAGTATTTAAACTCTATCATTGAACTGTCTCCTTTATGAAGTACATCACCTATAAAAGAGCTAAAGAATATATGAGAGGGTACTGATTATTATTATTATTTATTCACTTAGTTTATTTTTTCATAGGCACCCTTCTGTGCCATTCAAAAAGCAGCTGTCAGACTAAATAAAAATACRTGATAAGGAAGCCCTCTTCTTTTTAATTTATATTAATCTAGTTGCATCCAGCCATGAAATGCTCACCATTGATGATAYGGCAAATAATGTGACTGCAATTAGTTAGCAATTCAATGTGCCTTTCAGAAAACAGTYTCCAAACCTTCCTGAAAATAACTACCTTCTGCCAAAATGATTTTTTTTGAGACATATGAAACCACTAGATTTCAGAGTCTCTTCAGATCTGTATTCTGAAAATGTTTATGCACTTTCTGAAGTTAATGCAGAAGCCTTGGTATGTGAGGCACTGGATGCCATTTTGAAAGGGAAATAAATAACAGTGCATATAGATAAATATTCTAGCATATAGAAACTCTTCTGAAAACATTACYGAGGGGAATGTTTACACCCGTTGTTTTTATCTTCTGCCACATCTGACAAATGGATTGTCCTGAAGAGTGGTATTAACTGTAGAGCCTGAGTAACTTGTTTCACATTATTTTAAATGTAATGTTGCCATGATTTAGAGGTAGCCTTTTGTTTGTGTTTATATATATATATATATATAATTTTTTTTAGTATTTTGTTATAAAAATGAACAGTTTATTACAATTATTCACTAAATTTTAAGCCACAAGTGGTAATCAGGCCACTAGTTCACCACATGACATAACGAATTGCTTCTGGAGCATCCTTTGGTAATGGGAAAGTCTTCTTCTCTGCATCTGGCTAAAGATGTCAGRTTGACTGTACAGGTTATTCTTCTGACACTAAATCCATTAGTCAGGATTTAAGTATCCTCAGCCACTGTGCAACCCTACAGAAGTTGTTTGATCTAGATGACCACTGATCATTTGCTACATGTTTTGCTATATTCAGAAGGAAAAAAAAAACCCTAGAATATAGCAACAAAACTAAGATTAAAAGCTACAACTGAGTAGAGCATTGAGATAAGTGGAGTGTGACTACCTCTGGTTAGAATTCTTCTGTTTCCCCACCAACCCACCACCTAACTTTGTGTGGTGGAAACAGCCTTGTCATTGCTGTTGACATGGTAAACAACAATTTATAATTTCCAAGCTGGTGCATCTGGATTTAGATTGCTGGATGACTATCATTACCCTTGATCCTTTTTTTTTTTTTGCACGAGTCACTTTGACTGGTGGGAATCATAGTGGAACATGAAGGCAAAACTGTCATTCACCTGYTGTGGTAGCAGATGGGACCCTCCCAAGCTCTTACTGAAGGGTCAAATGAAATCGTTCCCTTTGTAACTTTTATTTTACTGTGATTGAGGTGTTAGTGGCAAGTGAGACCATTCCGAAAAATGACTCAGACACAGAGTTTTCAGTGTAAAGGTTATGCCTGTCTTTACAGCTGGTTCCCTATCTTCCAGCACCAGGCTGCAGCTGATTCCCCCTGGTGAGTAAGAGCCTGACACATTTTAAGATGGTAGAGTAGCTTGGCTTCTGGTAATCTCATGGCTTTTGTGCACATTCAAGGTACCTGCGTTGTCCAGCATGCTTCAGGAGTAGTCTGGCTCGTGAAGTAACCCCACTGCTGATATTTTGTTGCTGCATTGTTTGGTGTACTTGAATATCTGCTTATTTACTYATTCTGCCTTGACTGAAGACCATTTCTTTCCTGCCCTCATAAGGGGGAAATACCATTTGATTATTGCTTCATCTYAGTTCATTTGTGTGGTGGTATGTCCCTACTATAACAGGATTTGAAATTTTTATTGGGAAACTCTTGAGTCTTTTTTCATCCATAAGCTTTTGCACCAGAGTGAATGTATTTCATGTTCCCAGCACCCTCTAAGATTTCTTCAACTCCTGATTTCTGGTACCTTTAAAATCCTGTAATGTGGTTTTGATGAATAAATTAATCACGCTTTAGTCTATGTATTCCTTCTTAGTTGTCATTAACTCCTTTTGCATGTAGGAGAAGAAAAGGTTTCCCTTGATTTGCTAAATTTATCTTTATGGAGAAGTGGTTGACCTTTATTATTGTGGTACTAATGCACATTTTTCCYTTTCAAGAAGAATTTTTGAAAGTGAATTTACAGGTGTAATATAGTACTGTGACTAGGCATAATGAAATATCACTTCAAGAAAAAATTACTTTTAGTTGTCACCTAATGATCCCTACCTTTAGTTTAAGTGCTCTCTATGGAATAACATGAGAATATTTTTGCCTGAAGGCTATTTCTATTAGCTATATGAAAATTATGTGTAATTTATATAAGTACCTTCTCTCTTTAGTAACTATTTTTGCCTATAGGACTTTCAACACTTTTGCATACTTCTTAAATTTATTGATTCATTCCTCTGGAAGTGAGAGATAATTAAAAATATTTGAATGTCTTTGTTTACTGCATTGGTCTTTTGAATTGTAGAATGAATACTTAGTGCTTATACAAGAAAAAAATCTGATTATGAATCTAATGAGGATTTTGTTGCTAAGTGTTTCTAAAAGGCAAATGGATAGCCACAGTAAGACTTCTTAACACCAATTGTGAATGCAACAGCTTCATTTCTCTGAGTTTTCAATTGCTGACAGCAATGAGATGCTTTCCATGTTTTCTGTAAYGCAGTGTCCTTGGGTGGAAAAAAAGAAAATACGGAAATGGAAGATATTYTAAATCTAAAAGCAYGAGTCTTCACTCGGTCAGTGAAACTGTAGCAMAAAATTGACTGTAGTGACTTCATATAGAGTGCATTCAAGGGCTCAAAAGTGTGAAACCTTATTTTCTTTTTTTCTCCTTTGAGATGTAAATAAAAGCTGTCTGCTTACTCATTTGGGTACTGTCTTCTGTTTAATTTTATTTTTGGTTTCTTGAGCATGTTGGGGGAGGCTGAGTGGGTAGAGTTGGGGTTTTTTCCCCTGTAGGAATAGGTAATAGATGTAAAAGAGTATAATTTATTTTGTAGAAGAGAGCTCCTTCCCTGTCCTGCATGTCCATTCAATGACTTATTTTGTGTTACCTATGTGGGCTAAGAATGTAAGGAAAGAAGATACAATATAAGATGTACATAAGAATGGTTCCTTTTGTGCTAATTTCACAAGTTTGCACAGATGAAAAAAAAATATCACTTTCTGAGGAACAAGTGAAAAGACCAGAATGGTGATTTTATTGGAGTAACTGCTCTAGTTGAAGACAAATGTATTAGATTTTTTTTTGGTGGATTCTAGTAGTGTATATTTATTTTAGATTTATTTGACGCTTTAAAGAACACTCATCCAGGGTTGGAAATGCCTTTGACATTTATGGAAAATACAACTGTATTCTAACCAATTGTTGATTTTTTTCTATAATTATAGAGTCTAGGACTCAGCAAAGCATGTATATAAACTAAAAAAACACTTAAATGCTCTGATGAATAGAACAGCTCAGCCACATTATGGCAGTGAGRAAGAATGAAATGGAAAGGTCATGGTCTCTTCTCTGTTTAAGYCAATCTGCCTGGGCAAATACACCAGAAATTGGATATGTTTTGCTATGTGGATGTGGGGCCAGCAGAGCCAGATTTTACTTAACTCTCTCAGAACTTCACCAGAGTCATGTGAAGAGACACAGGCAGAAACACATCAGCCTGCAACACATCCTGGGGCACTATGGTATCTGGTGAAAATGAGAACAGAAAGAGGAAGTGAAGACCTAATGTSATCTGTGAGATCTAAGGAGCTGACTTATCAGGGAGTGGCAAAGATTATCCTTATCCTTACCTCAAGCATTCCTCAAAAAAATGCAGAGTTAGAGTATTCAAAGGTAAGAAAATGTGTATCACTTTTTTTCCCCCTTGTTTGATTCATTGGGAAGAGACTGTGCACTCCAGTTAAATTGATGGATTCTTGAGACCAGTTTACTGCTTCAACAGCCTTTGTTCCAGTAGTCTTACTTAGATGAATGGCCCAATAAAAAAAGGGGAAGAAAAAAAAATCCCAGTAATATTCTCTATAGATCTTGCATTTTCTTAGTGACCTACATATCTTTTTCCACTACTTTATACTTTTATTATATATATATAAAAACAGGAATTCAAGACTCTTCATAAAGAAGAAACAAAAGAGTAAATGTACTGTTACAAGTGTCATGTTGCAGCTGTGTGAGGGATTAAAGTGTAGTATAGGATCACCTCCATTATAATTTTTAAGGAGCACTGTTTTAAGTTGCAGCTTAAATCAGTGACCTGAGATTCTTAAAACTAGCAACTCTGTATTCACTTCAAGCTTTAGATTATTAAAAGCAGATGTCTGAATTGTCAGTAAAAATCACCAAATAAAGCTTGTCATCTGAAAAGTGAGGAATCCACAGATTAATCTCACGCTTGTAGGGTAATGGAGCCTTCCAGYATATGCTGTCCAAACAGGTTTTGGGTCCCAGCTCTGACCACTTTTAGTCTAGGGGAGGTCAGGGCTGAAGCAGTTGGCTTCTGCTTTATGACTGAGCTGAGCACGGGATGTGTCGCAGTGACCCCAAGAGTACCRATAAATAGCCATCCATGTGGGAGGCTGACATTTGGTTTGGTGCCTCTAGCCAGTCTCTAAAGAAAAATAAATAGCTTTGCAATTAAAGAACAGAAAAGAAAAAGAGACTATAGAATTATGCTCTCATTTTGTTGAGAAATTTTTAGGTCACAAAATCCTACAGAGCTTGTCGTCCTCCTTGACAGAAAGGAACCCTTTCCAATTTTGTATCTTTTTGAAGGCTTGTTTATAATAAAAAGTTGTACAGGCTTTCAATAATATGTTCAGCTTTAATACTTTCAAAGAGGATGAAATAGTGCAGGCTATCCTCAGTTTATAACATCTTGCAAATAAAGAAGAATCAAAAGAAGTGCCTGTCAAGGATCCTTAATATTATTTTCCATGGAAATTTTGTGACTGAAGATTGCATCAGAGTTGATCAGTTCCTATTATGTAATTCTACCTACTCTACATGTGTGCAGAAACACAAAAGGATTTTGAAACTCCAGCATGATGCCTAGAAGTTCATGAAAGTGAAAGTAACCGATACCTCTAAAATGATAGTGCAAGTAATTTGTGTTGATCTGTCACATTGCCAGGAACGTTTTTTAGGAATTGATGTAGTATATGCCACTATGGACTGGAGCAGACAATAAGGATATATAGTCATGGTGGGAAAGAAAGATCTATGACTAAGTTTTAGAAACAATAAAACCAGAAATTAAAAGAACTGTATTGCCTTTCCTGTCCTCTTAGAACAAAGATTTTGATAAGCCACAGATAATACTGAGGTTTGGTCATCATCTACTCACCCAAAAGCGTAATATCTAAAGGAATTGAGAAATGGGTCTGGGAGCCCTTCAAAGGATCCATAGCTGAAAAAAGATCTGAATGAAAAATAGTTATTGGACCTTCTAAAAAACAGAAGTGCATTAAAAATAATAATGTCCCAAATTGGGGTAAAAATTCAAAATTTTTTGCTCTTTTCCACAATATTAGAGTGTTYKTGATTTGGAATAKAATRRAATAATTCTGTARTATTGTTTCAGTTTTGTGTATTATTCCATTGCTGTAGATAATTCCCCCGCCTGCCTAATGATATTTTAAATCAAAAATTAAACTTTTCAGTTTAAGAAATTAGAAATAAGATTCTTAGCTACTTTCTGGACTTTTAAATGTCAAAAGTTGTCTTCAAAAAACAGCCCTTTTCTTTGAAATGAAGTGTTTTATAAAGATATTATATAACACCCTGGCTAGATTTGCAAACTTTAGTGTTTTGGAATGAAGCTTTTCTACTTTCATTTTAAAGGACRCAGTAGACTAGCTTTATCAGGAAACTCTGCCTCAGGTATTAGTACAACACTTTAATTTGTTAGAAAGCTTAAGGGAACAGGTAACAACTCAAGCAAAGAATCTGAGATGCAGAGAAGTAAATACTGTATAGCAAGAAACAAATTCTGAAAACAAATTAGAGAGATAAGAATTCTTGTACTAGAAATTTTGTATCTCCAGGCTTTTTCAGTTCAATAAATATAGACAGATACAGCTTCAATAGTATTGATATTAATAAATGGAGACAACTGTATTCAAGTACACTGAAAGCCTGAAAGTCATTCCCTTCCTTAWAGAAGATATTGACAAGAAAGAAGAAAAGCCTGCAGTTTTTTAAATACCTTGAAATGTTGAGGAGACTCCAGGCACTGCACTTCCATTGTTCATTTAATGAAATAAGCTATTGCCTACACATCCATTAGAACATAAAATAGAAATAACATCTTAATTATTAGGCAGATTAGGGACTAAATAGCATAGTAGAAGYTGGAACACAATGAGAGGTTGACTTAGAAGTTTCATGCTTATGTCAATGCTCATTGCCACATGGGGTATATTAACACAGAACTATTTCTTAGCAGTGTTTCTGCTTGAATTATTTTTACASTTTTTCTTCATCTGTTTGGTTCTGGATTTTTTTGTTTGTTTTGTTTTGTTTTGTTTTTTTTGTGGTTTTTTTTCTGACAGTAGTATTTCAGACAAGTATTCKTGTAAGGCTGCATCACTTTCCTGCTGATCCTATCTGCTGTTGGAAGTTTGTATGAGTGGGAACTATACATGTTTTCAAGGAGTCTCATTGTATAGTATTTACATGTAGAAGATAYAAGCTAATCCCTCCCTGAAAACAGCTCTTTAGGTCCCTAAAATACTCTSTGTAACAGACAGCTGCAAATCTTTCAGAGAGGTACCTATGTGAAAAAAAAAAAGGAGGGTAGAATAATACCATCCCATTATATAGAATTGACAGTGGCCACTACCCAATTTTTTGTAAGGAGTGTGTTTGTGAAAGTTGCTAAATGGGAAAGTAACTGAGCCCAAGCAGAGGAATAAGTTTATAATGAACAGTCTGAAGTGATACAGACATTTCCTTTATTTTCTGRCAACTTAGTCTCAGTTGATTCTTTCATGGAGATCTGGCCACATCTRTTCTTTCAAGGGAACAACCCAAAACCACTAAAGATGAAAAGCTCTTGAAACAGAGAAAATTTAAGACCTATTGGTCAAGATGGATTAAAATAAAAGGTTTGACAGCAGATATCTCTTACCCCTCTCAGCCCACTGTAATTGTTGAGTAAATTCTGTCCTGCTCTGATTTCCAGGAACATTCATCACCTCTTTCAGGTGCAGYAAAATCTGTGTTGCCTCTTCTGAACCTCTGTGAAAGTATCTTTTTTAGCATCAGCTCAGAGGTTTTGCTTGTTTTAGGAGCCTCTTAACCGCTGTTTTTGCTTGATGCCCCTGGTTTACTGTGTATTCTGCCTGCTCTGTGCTGCAGTCAAACATATCCACTTTGGGACGAGCATCTACTCCCATCCGAGAGGCCCCACACCCCTTCTCAGCAGAGAAAATGAGCATACATGCTGCAATTGTAAATGCATAAATTAGGGTAGGTGCGTCTAATCAGCCTCCCATTGGCCACCTCAGCAATGGCTTAACTTGACAACACTTCAGGAAGCTACACTGAGAATTTGAGAAGCCAGCAGGTGGTACCAGGAATCAGTGGTTGGGAGGAGAACTCTTAAATGGAATTACAGCCTCCTGTTCAACCCAGCATTTAAGAAGAGGTGGAAAGACAGAGATAATAATAACAAAAAATTAAGAAGACAGATCTGACCTTATGAAAGTCGGCTTCCCCTTTGTAATATTAATATAATATTGTTTGTTTTAGAGGGGTTTGGCAGTCATTCCTGTGGATTTATTGAGTGTGGGAGGCYAAGCCTCCTGTTTCAGGAAATGGTGGATGATGAATGACTGTTTCCAGGTAAAATCTTTAGTCCTCAGATGACAGCAGATAGGACCAGAATGATGTGCAAAATCTGTCACTTGGTGATATGCTTCTGTTAAATAAACAGAATAGTTCACCTCTCCTTTGAAACACAGCACCTAATAAAATAACTAAAAGCACCTAAATGTGTCTAAGCTTGATTGCTCATTAACACTGATGAAAGCCTGGCATGAAAAAAGGAATAAAACACTGAAAAAGAGTAGAGCCARCCATTATAGAATAARGCAAAGGGGGATGAAAAAGAGATTTGGAGTGAACAAATTTACAGTTGACCAAAGTGTAGCTTCCACCTCTCCTTTATATAGAGGAGGATGCATCTTCTCAGTGATGTTACATTGGACTAATGTACCAAGGACTAAAAGACTAAATGATGACATTTGAGTCATTTGGCATATATAAAATAGAAAATGAAATAAGTCACTGTCTTGGAGCAAATATATCTCTGAAACAAATGATTCTGGCTCAGCATTTATTCTTGATTAGTTCCTTGTGCCCACCTCTGTTCTGTAGTTGCAGTAGCTGTCATGCTATGTGTTATAAAAAGGCACGGGTGTGTGTGCCCCACACATGCTGTGTAGATAAAGCAGAGGCACATGATTCACCAAACTCAAAGGGACTTAGTGACTTAGTAAAAATCAATATGARAGTGAGTGAGTCACTTTTAGCCATTTGACAGTGCTGACTTTGTAAGTAGGTCACAGTATTGGAATATTAAGGTATTACAATGAACTTAATTACATGCAAGAGCAAGATTGTAAGCAAAGGATTTTAACTGTAGCTTTTGGATCTGCATTGAGTTCTAGGAGCAGAGAAAAACAGATGATTGATTTCCTTTCTTCTTTTCTTTTGTAAAGGAGCCAAAATCATTTTTTCCAAAGCTGTTTTACTTGGATGTATAGACTGAAGATACCATTTTATAATGCTTAATCTTAGCGGGTAAGTGGAGGGTGTCTTGTTGAGTTTTTGCAGGTATAGTTGGTTTTGCTTTCTGAAAAGCAAATTGAAGTAATTTGAGAGAAAGAAGATGTCACAGAGAGAACCTGACCTGGACTTCACTCAAAACCACAAACCTTGTGGAGAAGATAAAATCTGTGCTTTGAAGGATCTTGCTTAATGCAAAGCTTTCTCCCACATTGATGTCAGCAATGAAGAGCTTGTTTCACAGAGGATTCTGCTTTTAATTGTAGARCACTACATCAAATTCCAGAAGATAAATGAACATGGAACGAATTTGTACTGGCTCTGTCAATAACTAATCTGACATCAGCATTTTAGCTCGTGGACAAAGGCAGCTTTGAGACATGGAGAAGATTGCAAAAGGGCCTTTTCTTTGTGTTTAATTTAGATGTTAAATTTCTATCAGTTCAAGCACTGTTATTAGTTAAAAAAAAAAAAAAAAAAAGAAAGAAAGAAAAGAAGCTGATGTTTGCTTCTTTTCCAGAATGTGCACACATGCTGTTTTACTGAGACCTTTACAAGCTGCTGTTGGCTAGCCATACACTCCTGAGGCTGTTTTATTATTGTGCGCTCTTTCTACAGAAAACAAAATACGGCAACTTATGCCATGACATTTTGTGACATTTCCAGATATGAACATCTGGGAAGTTTAGTGTGACAGTGACAGCAAAGCTGACAATGATTTTCCAGTGCCACATACAGCCTGGGCATCTGCAGTCATTGCCTTTTCGTTTTATTTTCCTCTCTCCCTCCCTCCCTCCCTCCCTCTCTCTTTCCTTCTCCCACCTAAATGCTTAATGCAGCCTTTCTCTGTTTTGGCCTTGAAGATAGAATAATATCCCACATTTATTTCAAAGCTGTACATAGAACATTGTACATCAAGTGCATCACAAATCGGTTCAGAGCAAAAGGGAAGAGCTTTCCAGCTAGCAAGAGGAAGCGCAGCTGCACAAGTTGCTCTAATTGCAGACATTGGGTGGGTTTGATCATCAGATGTCTACTCTGCATAAAATCGAAGTTAAACAGCTAAACATTAATTACTTCCATTATTGCATTTATATATTGAGATGAAAGGGGGGAAAAAACCTAACAACCTACACATCTTGGGTAGTGAGCCAAAGCAAGAGAAGGAGAAAAAGAAAGAAAGAAAAAAAACCTTCCCAAAAACTCTGAATAGTTGTTGCATTTGAAATGTAAAATATCTCATTTGTGTGACAAAAGAAGGCAAAATTTTATAAATGACCCAAAGTACAGCACTAACATTGTTACTTATTAAAATAATGTAAAACAAATAAAGGTACATTGTAGCCGTCTAAAGGAATTGCTGTGACCTAATAATGTGAGGCACAAACACTTAGTCAACATATTCCTATGTCAACTTCATTTTCAACTTATACTATTTATTTGCTTTATTCTGGTCTCTTAGACATCTACAGAGATTGGGTTTTCTAAGGGCTATTGCTGTAAGAGACAAAACTGAGTAGCATTACTAAGAASAAGAATTGCATAATCTATCTCGTGTGTTGCAACATTTTCAGCCACAAGATCCTGTTAAGGCCTCAAAAAATTGTTACAACAAGGCTTTAAAATTAYGTAGTATCTTTAAAGGTAATTTCAAGGACTAATAACTCAAATTAATAACTCCCTATCTTAAAAAATATTCAAATGGAAGAATCCAGTCAGTATCCAGTTAGGATTTTATGCTGTACAAAGCTGTACTCAGTACAGGGTGACAGCAAAATCAYTTATATGTAATTATTGACAGTGGAGTCAATCCTGGAGGTGGATGTGGCACTTAGTGTCAAGGTCTRGTGGTGTTGGGTCAGAGGTTGGACCCAATGTTCTTAAAGGYCTTTTCCAACCCAGCTGATTCTGTGATTCTGTGATTTTCATTTGGATTTACTGCAAACACTGCTCTATGTTTGGCTGYGTTTAGACACAACAACCTTTGTCTGTAATTAGTAGCCTTGAAATATTCATAGTGTTACTTTAACAAAAAGGGCTAAGATGAAGAAAAATGTGAAGTACTAAAGGGAACAAGTAATGTTGTTCAGTGAGCACTTTGTTCTTATCCTCTAGGAAAATTTATACTCACTCYTTTTCAGAATTGCTTTTTTGGAAGAATAGAAACACTGTATCAAGTCCAGTCCACATCTCTGTCCCAGACTGGACAGTATTCCTAGAAAGAGTATCAGCTTTCTTGGATGGAAAATTACCTTCTTAGTCTTTATTAACAAACATCCCCTGAAACACAAGGTTTTATCTTCGTTGAAAAATACTCCTCTTGTGAAAATCTTCCTAATAAACTCATTCATTAGAGTGTTCCCAGGAGGCAAATACTGAAGTGCAAAGGCTATAACTTGTCAATTGAAAACGAGACAACTGACGTATTGGACCCACAAAGTAATTCCTTGCTCACACCAGAGAAGTAGGTGCTCCTGAAGGATGTTTCCATGCTGCTTGATGTGTTTGCCTGGCCAAGAGAAAGCAATGACCTCCAAGAGATAGATGATTTTCTRCTTTTCTCCTAGAAACATATATAATGAGTCAGAGAGAATGTCTGGGTTTTACAGACTGCCATTAGCAGTTATCATTTCAGCCTGAGACAATTCTGATTGAAATAAAGTAATTTCCTGAATATATTAAAATARAGGAGACTGTTATAATCTTAACAGGAAAATAGTGTGATGAATTAGATTTCACAAAGGGTTTTTTTCTTCTCTTCCCCCTTTCCATCCTCCCCCTTCTTCCCCAGGTTTCTCTTCATTGAAGTCTCAGACATCTTCCGTTTGCTTTTCAGGACCTTTGTTTTATTTTGCTTTGCCCCTTTTTATCCTCCTGAAAACCTAAGCAAATTGATAGAGCAAAGCACAAATACAGTGCCAAGGGCTTGCAGAGAGCTTTCCTTAGAAAACAGCAGGCACTAGACTTGTATTTTCTGCTTCACAGTACAGGGATGCAGCAGATACAACCAGCTGTTCCATGGAGAGTTTTGGCTCAGTGAAACCATTTTGTACAATGATGCTCTGGCCCAGCCCCAAACTTTCTGTCTCCTAAGCTCCCTTTTGCACTGGACTGGAGAGCTCAGTTGGCTGAGGGATGCAGTGTCCCACTTCCCCCCACCCCAGCCCCAGGCATCTCCGCTGCCGTTTGAGCCACCTGTGGAGAAGAAATATTCTTTCTATTGCTTTCTGTTACTCTTGGCCCCCGTGCATCAGTATCAGCCAACACAAGGTTCTTTGTGTSCTCTTCCTTGCCTAGTCCTTGGTTTACAGTGTTACATCATCCAAAACACCTACTCTGCATTTTTGGCTTGGTTAAGTGACCCCCTGTTCACCCTGACCTTTGCTTCCTCCTTTTGTRGCAGGAATAGCAAATTTAGTCCTGTTCACAGCAGCTCTTTTTCCTCCRTTCCTAAGCCTTTCTCCTGAAATTTTCAAGGTTTTGAACTGGAAACTACTTTGCAGCTTCTCTAAAGATGTTACTGCTCTTACATTTTTTCTCATCTGCATTCATGGCAAAAATCKGTCCATAGATACATTTTTTTAAACTCAGAATTAGTTCTTAAATTGTTTCCCAGGTTTTTGTGTAAATGTTGCTATAAAAACTCAGCTTTCTTCTGTTTGACTCCTCTGCTGTAGTCTGACTGCAGGCTWGTTTTAAGCTGGAAGTTTAAAAATTCCTAATGAATTATTCATGCACTGAATATTACCATAGCCTTGTGTGGGTATTATTGGTACCCATGGGCRACCAAGCTGTAGTGCCATTGGCACAGTCATGGTTTAAAATCWCTTTATTTGTCGTGTAAGAAGTAGCCATCCAAGGAAGAACCCGGGCTGATTGAATCTGAAAGTAGGAAATCTTGTGAAGTAGGAAGTACCTCAAGTACTCTGGTGATGGTATCCCAGCTAATYTGTCTCAAATGGACCATGGAAATTTTCAGGGTTAACCAAAATATAAAGGTTAGAGGATATTCTGGCATCTGATGGAGTCTGAAACAGAGAAGTTTCACTTGTCACCTTTTTGCACCCCTTCAGGATGCTGGGCACAGTATTTKATGTGACTTCAACTCTTTAACTAGTTTCTGTGCCTCACTTTAGAGAGAGACTCCCAAAGACTTTTTGGTTTACGTTGGCTCTCCCTCCCTACCCCAAATAATAAAACCACACAGAATGGTACTAGAAGTGGGAATTGCATCACATTGCTTATAAAATGACATAGATTGTGAAGGATATATTAAGATGGTTTGGTTAAAACTTGAATGTGGATTTTGCAAACAATTTAACAAAACACACAATAAGAACACGTGAAAATTACAAAAATCAGGGAAAGTTAAGAAAAATCATCTGTGGTTTTTCAGGCCATAGCACAAGAGAAAGCGTTAGTTTCGGTTTGTGTGTCTGATCTGTCAATACATTTATAAGGGGTTTGAGCTGCCTTACGAAGCCCCTGCTTGGKACTGACACATACTGTTACACTCTGATTTTCCCTCTGACATGATGCTAGCTTTCACCCTGAAGCTCAGTATTATTTTATGCCATGTGTTAATTTCCTGCATGAATGCCTTATTTACCTTCATTTAGAGTATGCTGCAGGTGGAAACAGAACAGTACTTACTGGCAATATTTTTGGTAGCAAAACACTGAAGGACAGCTCAGGGTCTTGCATAGCTCCAGGGTATCACCACTGTGAAAGCAATTTGGAGGTGTGATTTGTCATTAAGGAGGACTGTTTTCTTAAATACTGGTTCTTCATAGGACTAGCCACAAATACAAAGTTTTCCAGTCTCTTAAAAGAGAACAGATCTAATAATTTCTGTGCTCCATTCAAAAGCTATACAAATCAATGGGAGTCTTTCCTGGAATTTCAGCCAGTGTTTGATATGGCTCTCAGGAACACTTAGTTTTGTTTGAAAGTGTCTAATAAGAGCAACTGAACTCTTGGGGATAAAGTTACAGATTTACATAGTAATTGAGTAGGGTTCTCTTACTAAATTGTTATTAGGTATCAGTAGCTGTTCCAGCTGCTTTTTCTTTCCTTGTAGGATAYGATAGTTAGTGCACATTGCTCTGTTTTATGAGCATGTTACATGTATCTATACAGTTTATATTAGTTTTCCTATAAATCAGGTACACTGACTTCAGTACCTRTAGTTTTAGTTTGTGTTCAACAAGGGCAGCTCAATAAGCAAATTCATGAGGACAACTTTAACCAATGCATCAACCTTCGTAAAACATCCAATCAGTGCTGTACCATATAGAGGGATCATTCCTTTGCAGAGTTCATAGTAGTTTTCCTTTGCTACTTGTGTAGACTTGGATTTTCAATGGTGACTTCTAGGCACTTGCACTGTATATATGATTTTTTTTGTTGTCTTGGAGGTTTTCTATTTGCTTTGCTCCGCAGTCACTGGATCCTCTGTTAGCGAGCTTCCAAACAATGGAGCTGGTGTTTCTGAAGTAGCAGGGTCCACGTTTTTTCAGTTGCATTTAATGACTAAATACATGGGTAAATYCTCTAGGCTGTTTCATCAATGTTCATTACAGTTTTTATTTTTCCATTTCCTCATTCACTATTCTCTTCAAGGGCTAATGAAACTTTTTCTGTGTTTAAAACTGAATTCAGCAATGGAGAGGGCTTCACATTTATGTCCATGTGTTTGTGRTATTGGCTGGTTATTAGAAATAAATATTCACATGCATATGAATGCATGTATACCATAATTGTGARAGAGTWGAAAAGGGAAGTAGCTAGTTGTAGAGTACTTTTACTTAAGCTTTTATGTTATGTGCTTCACTTCTCCYTCTAGGAGCACAGAAMCATGGTTTGCRTTTGCTTTGAGGGCAAATATGGGAGCTGCTTAAATTGCAGCCACAAAAMCTTCTTATTTGCTTTTGCATTTCCAGAGCAAAAGTGCAAGACAATTAAAAGAAGAAGGAAATACTCTTGAAATTAGGCTTATACAATAAAAGTACAGTAATAAATTTCAGCAGCCTAGAACTTGCTGCCATAAGAAACCATATGAGTCAGAAGTTTAGCACAATTTCTATGGACACTCAAGCTTTGGGGCATTTCACTTCTAAATTCAGATATAAGAAGCAACTTTGCCTATTGAAAGATAATTCCATAATTGCCAATTTCATGGTTTCTTGTCCTTTTCTCTGATGCTGGTCACTGTCAGAAAGAGGGTATTGGACTATGTGAATTGGTCTGAGTCACTATGACAATGGCTGTTATTGTGAGGAAATTGTGATTTTTTGCTTGTATCTTACCAATAACAGCACTTCTAAYATGCATGCACTAGACTGGGAAACATTCTGTGAGAATTGACAGACATTGTGTTGATTTTATAATGGGCAACTTTAACATGCAAACTGACCAGCCTGTTTTTATTGGAGAAAATTAAATAATGCTTTGTACCTTTTTAAAAGAAACACGATTCAGCGTTCTGCTCAAGCTAACCCAAGTTCAGGGTTAGTAAATAATGTAGAATATGGGATGGGTGAAGCATTTCAGATGAGCAGCTTATGACCTTTTCAGGAAAACAAATGTGAAACTTCTCTCAAATTTTGAGCTTTTATCACAATGATTGTAGGTCTATTAGTTGGGCTTCTAGGCCATGTGGTAATACAAATAATAAACTGTAATAACACTGGTAAATATTATATTTTTTCCAGTTGTTTACTCTTTTCCTAGGTTCAGTGGTAGCAAAAGAACTAACAGTCCTTTTTAAATAGTGACTGGTGCACCAGAGGTGAGTGGATATGCTTCATGGCAAACTTACCTGCAGCAAGTTACACATAGGACTATGGCTGCTTTTTTTTTTTTTTTTGTATTCTCTTCTTCTTCTGTAAAAGCATTCTCCACTAGGTGTCCCAAGTACAAGGAATGTAAGATTAATGTCTTCTTGTTTTAAACTTCAGGTATTTTCCCCGAGTTATGCATTCCTCATACTATTACATTTGCTTACAATTCTAAGGATTCCTGACTAAGAACTTCTAGAAAATGGATAGCAAAAGATGAAAATAACTCAATTTTAAGTAATCTTCTTCTTGATTCCTGCCTCATATCCACTTAAAATTGATCTCCAAGATATCACCAAGGTGTCTATAAACAGCTGCAGAAAGAATTTTGTTAGAGCTGTCTTTAAGATTTAAGAACAAATAAATATTCAGACTTTATTTTAGAATGCAAGCTGATCACTCTGGTACACTTGAAACCAAGATAATTATTGAAGTTCTCAGAAATCTGTAAGAAAGAGAACCAAATTTTTCAAAATTTTGCATAAGAATGTGCATCAAACCTGAGATTGCTAAAAATGCTGCATACTTCTCTGCTGTGGAGAAAAGAGCTTTCATTAATGAGGCCTCATTTTGGAACCTGTAAAAATATCTGGGAAGGACCTTGAATTGTCATTGCAGATTCAAAGGCAGGAAACAACAAAATACATACATATACTGTGTGCTATTTGTGGGGACAGAACAGACTGATGCAAACTCCTGCTGAGAGGGAGCCAGGATGATCAGATCTGCTTGGTCATAAAATTTATTCATTGGCAAGCTTGCAGTTTAGAATGTCAAATTATTAGGTCCTTCTGGCATGTTATGATTTTCTTAATTATAATAAGTTTACAGATTTTGTTGATGAGGTCACCACAGGAGCACAGAAAAGAATTTAAATCCCTAATTGCTGAGGGACAGTGAGCAGCAAGAGCACCTTTACAAACAGCTCTAGATGCWGCAGTTACCCTGTTACAGTCAATGGAAATCTGTGTGGTAATGAGCCACTGTCTTCTTGGCTCTGGAGTTCTGAGATCCCAGGAGCAGTGTAGCCATCAGAGAAGGATCYACTGTTTGGATGATGCAAATTAATTCTGCATGAAAAAGGGCAATGCCCTTCACGCTTTGGAGGATTTATTTGCTATTTTTTTCTTTTCAATGTGCATATGACTGCAGAAAAAAGAACAGAATTTTCTGAGAGCTGGTCCATGTATAGAGTAGGAGAAAATAGAGACATTTCTTCTTTGGGATGGCTGAAGACCCTAGTACCTGCTCAAGGTACTTCATTTCTTATTGATTTAATTTAGTAACAATCCTGACAAGTCTGTTTTCAGTTACCATTTTGCCATGTTTGTGGATTTGAGTAATTTTTCCTTGCATTACAAGCTACCTTTTCTCATTCTTAGTACTGATGTACTCAACAACATAGACTTGGAGGTCAGAGAACAGTATGGGTTGCCTCATACCTGTCCCTAACTGTTTTATTTTCCCTTTAGAATCCACTTTTCCGAGAACTTGTTTCTAAAGGAGGTAGATCTTCTCTGTGATCTTCAAGAGGGGAGGAAGTTGCTAATGAATAAGGAAGAGTTTCTGTTCACACTGTTTCATGATTTTCCTACACAAAGGAGGCCTTTAG
>CADDXX010000265.1:782859-807822 GCA_902810485.1 Alauda arvensis | reverse complement strand
ACAGACCTAAACTCTAAGTAGCATATAACGCTCTTTCCAACACCTTAACAGTGGGAATGGTGCAGTTAAAGGACAGCCATATAGTGATACTTCCCCAGGATGTTCTCAACCTCCAGAGTTGGCCCTGAGACTATTTCAGTTGTTTAGAGCATGGTGGCAATAACTCCAAGGTTGTGAGTTCAATCCATGTACAGGCCATTCACTTGAGAGTTGGACTTGATGATCYTTATGAGTCTCATCCAGCTGAGAATATTCTACAATCTCAGTTTTAAGTCAGAGACAGCATCTTTATAGTTAGTATGTCCCCAGGGATTTCTTGAACTGGTAGAGGCTTTCCTGGAATTCCTGGAACTTTTGTCATTCATCCTGTTTTTCTTATCCAGATCTTGAGTTCTTGCTAAAAAATGCATTCCTATAGATCTCATTTGTTTGTATAATTTCACTAATCACCTGTTTAGGGAGTTTTTGAACACTAATTTCAGTGTTCAGATGCTTCAGTCTTTTTATGACCCAAAACCAAATTAAACCCTTCTTGATTTTTCTTCAGATTCCTAATTTTTTTGTTATGAARTTTATCTGAAGATTACCTGAAAAGTTTTCGGAGATTATAAAGCTATGTGTTAACTGGGATAGAGCATCAGGGTGATACAGTTCCATCAAGTTGGAACAAGAGCTTTTCCTACCTCTTTGAGAGGCATCTCACTCACTGGCAGATTTRTTTAAAGTTTTATGGACTATTAATTAGAGGAGTCTTCCACGATATGTACTCATTCTGTAAGAGTAGTGTTTTGCAGTCTATTTTTAGGGTAGCTCCAAATCCCCACAGTCCTTAGCTGAAGTCTCTGCATTTAAGTCATTAAGCAAGCATTACAAACTCCGAATGAGAAAGAAAATCTACTCACTTATGCAGCATCACAAGTTCTTGTGCATTTGGTGTCTGTGACTTTATAATAATGCATATTCTGCCTAGCTTTTCTTTCCCGGTATTACAACTCAAAATGGAGATTGTATTCTGCAAAGGAAAAATACCTGAATGTAGCTTCATTACCTTCTTCCAGGCATGGAGATCATGATGCAACCTTTGAAAGGTAYTGCAGCACATTCCCTTACTGACACTTTGAAACCTGGTAGTACTTCACAGAGTATTTAATCCTTGAGGTGAAGCGCAAAACATGTCAAGAAGCTGTATTTAACTTTTCTGTTAATCACTAAAGTCTATTTTGCTTTCAGTTCTGGGCATGTCTTTAGTGCTTACCAGTTCAGCTACTTTTGTGATTATTTTGAATGTGTTTATACTCTGCTTGACTTTAAGAAAAGTGTGAGTGTTTTCTCAGACCTGGGAATCACTTATAGCTGCACTTACTGGGGAGTAAGCAAAACCAACAATATGTAGATTAACTGCTTGTTTTACCCCAAAGAAACCATATTTGGATGAAATATAATTCCAAGTATTCTAATTTTGCTTAATGCTCTGCTGCAGTGGTTGGGAGAGTTAAATGGTATAATCTTCACAACTCATCAGAAGCTCTGGGCAAGGAATGAACATTTTATGGCTCATTAATCAGTGACTGCCAGAGACCTTGCAAAGAAAAACAAGTTTTGATTGGTTAATGCATGCATTTCTTAAGAATTCTAACCCTCTGAACATAATATATGGTACTGAACAGGTGAGCAAAATACCAGCTATCACATTAAGAAAAATCTGACACTGCACCATCTACATTTTTTGTAGAAAATGTTTGTATCTTTTCTTTCTAAATAGGCTGTATAGAACATCTGTATGAAGAATGGCTTTAAAGTAGTATGTGCAAATATGTGGCTCTGTCTAGCTAGGTCCCGATTTCAAAATGACTGGGGTATGTAGGATTAGTTTTCCCATCATTAATAGCAAAATTTAAATATCTCCTTAAAGCCTATGGATCTGTGGAGGTAACTTTCCAAGCTAGCTTCTGCAGCCAGTGCAATTCATGACAAGACATTGGTTATTTGGGGCTGGGTTCACTGACACTGCCTTCAGCYTCCTATCAATGCAGGATTTGATTTCTCTGGATCCAAACAGATCTGTCTTTACAACTTTGTCACTATCATTTATAGGAGTGGAACTATCAAAATGAAAATGTGTGGACCAGCTGCAGCAAGTATCTGCACAGTGTGCAGAGAAGGTCATGCTGCTTGTCCTTACAAGCACCACCATCAGCTGAAGTTAGAGCAGCCAAGTGAACTGGATCTACAACAGAGGGAATTGTCCCTTCACTAGGAGGAGTGTCCTAGTTTAGGAATGGTACTCCTGAATTCAGTGCCCCCACACCACTCACTGGAAACAGCAATGAGATGGGGAAACAAACAGTAACAGCAGCAATACTAATTAATGACAGAGGGTACAAGAAAACAAGTTATTCATATGGGGGGAAAAACCCTGATAATAGACAGTGATGGGCAAGGCAAATGCTGCATGTACAACATAACTTTCGTCTTGCAGTGCATTTATATGAGAGAGATAATCAACTGGTCAGATTTAGATAACTTCCAGTATCTTCACCCCATCAAAATGATAAAAAGTAAGGTTGCAAGAGAATATTTGATCCCATGGATCAAATCCAATATATCTAATATATGAACTTAAAAAAAAAAAAAAAATTTTTCTAGAGAAATGGTCAACATGTGACTGTTCTTTAACACAAAATGTTTAGAAGATTAGCCTGGTGATTCTAACAGCCATTGTCAAGGTATAAGGAGCTCTAACATGGCAATACACTAGCTAGGATTTTTGAAAAGTTGAACTATTGTTTTGGATTTCACCATAAAATACCATGTAATAAAGTAAAACCTATTACTCAATTTCACCTATTAGGTGATTTACTTTATACAGTTTAACACTGGAAAAACATTCAGACATTTAAAAAATTTACTCAGAAGTTATGCCTTCCTAAATCATTGTGTTCCTGGTTAATTTCATCATTTCCCTATCTTATTCTGGTGCGTTTCAGAAGTTATACCAGGTAAGGTAAGCCAGAGAGGTAACTGGAGACAGAAAACTCTTCTGAGTGTGGACATAGGTAATCAGGAACTCCAACTCATTCCAAGATTTTCCTTAGGAAAAAACGATGGTGCAGTTATATATCACATTCAGCAGCTGTTATTTTGGAACTAACTATCCAAGACAAGTGGGATAAAATACCTAGTTCCACAGGGATGTGAAGACAAGATCATTTGGAAAAATTTATCAACTTTCAAGAGAGGTAAATATTTCAAAAACAAGGCGGGGGAGGGAGAAGGCTAGCTTTAGGTGAATAAATTGATGAAAATATTGTTGAAAATATTTGGAGCAATGAAATTGTGTTAAAGGCACAAGTCTGATGTCTTAAGAAATGTAGAGCCAGATATATGCACATTTTCACGTTCACAGTTCTGTTGTCTGCAGTTATCCCTTTCCTCAACTGAAAATGCGCGTTGGTAATTGTAAATCCATATGTGATATTCTAGTGAAGAAAGACAAAGCTGGAAAAGCTTAGAGCCATAAATCCACTGACTTGCCTTCAGTCTTATTTTCAGCAACAAAAGGACTAAGTCTTAAAACTTTATATAAAGCTCTCCTGCTGTGTATTGCTATTGTTCCTGATTCATTAAACACTTTCTTGTATTGCTATTGTTCCTGATTCATTAAACACTTAAAATCAAACTTGTGGATTTGTTCAATGGTTGCTGTAGTATCTGGAGAGAGATGTTATTCTTTGAGTCAGTAAGCCCATAAATACAAACTGTAACCTTGTGGCTCTTCCATGAGAAGAACATCTGATTACAGTAGGTGAAGCAAGTAAGTGATTAGAGGCTTTTCTCCTACTTCAATTTCAGATTAATTTTCCTTGATTAGTTTTGGTGTGCTTTCACTCATATTAGCCTAAGCAATTTGTAGCCAAATGTGAAGGTTTTAACTGACTTTTGTTCAGTGCCAGCAGAGGTTATAAGGGAGTTATTGTAGGTAGGTGAACTGCTTTTGTGGAGAGTTGTTGCTGGGGTTATTTTGTACAGCTGTTAGCTCAGGTGTTTTGGGGAGAATTACTTGATGGCTTAAAGAAGAGCTAGTTCATGCTCCTGAATCTTGAGGGAATAAACAGTGTTGTGGAGAGGTACTCAAACATTTTCAATCCTTCAGTGATTTAATTTCACCATCATCACAGAACCTAGCCTGGTTACGAATCTGATGTGAAAACAGAATCCAACGGCTATGTGATGCTTCCAGATGGACATGACTAAAAAATTCAGCAAACTCAGGTACAGTGAGTTTCTATGAGGAAATGAGAAAAGTAAGATTCTGTATGTATGGAAGGCTATCACTGCAATGGTCATAACTTTGTAAAGATGTTTCTGTGGCCAAAGGTTTAAAAAGGTTCAGGTAGTTCTTCACCTCTGCTAAGGGTGAGTGGTTTGTGTGGGTGGGTGGATTAAATGAAATTCCATTGTGAGTTATTCTTCTATCCYTCTTTGGAAGGTCTCTCTTATCATCTCAGGTCTGTTATTCTGAGTGTGTGGGATGATGGCTGGAGTAAAACTTTTTTTTTTTTTAACTGGATGCAGGAGGTTTACTACTGGATGTGGTTATTTTATGTGACTTTTTTAATGTAGGAAGTTGATACATGGGAACAAAGAGAAACCTGTTGAATCTTAAGGTAAGTAGAGGATTAAGGACTTCAGTAGGTGTTACTGTGCAGTGCCATCTCCTCTATAGTCTTGTAGGGCTGATTTACCACAGGGAGACTGTGTTAAATAGCCTGGGGTGACAAAGCCAGTATGTGAGTGAAAAATCCTGAGTAGTTATGGTTACTGGGGATTTATCTTATGGAAGTTGCTGTTTTGTTTGTATTACCTCCTAGTGATAAAGACAGGACTAGTATTCTGATCCCCTGAGTCAAACTAGTATTCTGATCTCTTGAGGCATGGAGACATAGCAGCTCATAGCCCACATTGTAGTGGGAAATCCTGAATAATGGCTTTTAGAGTCTGAATTGCAAGAAATTTGTTGCTTACTGGAGTGGTAGGACACATAAATATAAGGCAAGAGGAGGTATTGGTGAAGTAGTATGTCCTAAAGAAAATTATAAATAATCTATGCAAACGTGCAAGATTAGTGATCTTTTCCTCTTGAAAAACAGTCTTTTTATGCACCTCTCTCTCTACATGTATATGTGGCATAAGGGTGGCTTGTTTGCTTAACATAGGCTTAAAAACTGTCTTCCCTGAGGTCAATGGAAGAAGTTTCCCTGACTAATAGAATTAAACCTTTGTCACGTTGCATGGTCTGTGAACACTCAAATACTTAAGCACTTTTTCATGAAAGTTTCTGCATGATTTTTAATGTAGAGGTGACATATTTTGAGGTTTGCTTTCAAATAGTCTGTTATGTATTTAAAAGTGTAATACATTGATGAATTAAGTTGTCAGCTTGTTTTTGCAGATGTCTTGACTGTTAATGGTCAGAGTTTACCTGTTGTGAGAAGTCAGACTAGGCTTTGGATAAACACAGATCAGATTTGTTGGGTGACCCAGTTTCTGAGTATAGAAAAATATGTAAGAAATCATAAAAAATCCTGAGTTGGAAGGGAAAAACTAGGATCATCATGGTCCAACTCCTGGCTCTTCAAAGACAAGCCTGAGAGTTGTGCTTGTGCTTGAGAGCATTGTCCAAATGCTTCTTGAACTCTGTCAAGCTTGGTGCTATGACCACTTCATGGGGAGCCTGTTCCATTGCCCAGCCACCTCTGGGTGAAAAACTTTTTTCTAAAATCCAACCTAAACCTCCCCACACACAGCTTCAGGCCATTCCCTCAGGTCACCACAGAGAAGCGATCAGTTTTTGTTTCTACGCTTCCTCTCACGAGAAAGTTGTGGACAACTATTGAGCTGTCCTCTTCCCCACTGGAACAAATGAAATTACCTCAGCTGCTCCTTGCATGGTTTCCCCTCTAGAGTCTACACCATCTCTGTAGCCCTCCTCTGGATGATCTCTAATAGCTTTACATAATTTTTGTGGTGTAGTGTGGCACCCAAAACTGCCCCCAGCACTTGAGGTGAGGCTGCCCTAGTGCAGAGCAGGACAATCCCCTCCCTTACCCAGCTGGCAGTGCTGTGCCTGATGCACCCCAGGCCAGGGCTGGCCCTCCTGKCTGCCAGGGCACTGCTGACTCGTGTTCAGCTTTCTACTGACCAGGACCCCTTCCATGGGGCTGCTTTCTGGTCTTTAGTTACCCAGTCTGTATATACATCCAGGCTTGCCCCATCCCRGGTGCCAAATCCAGCACTTATTTTAACATCTGCTGGTTTGTGTGTGCTTTAACAATAAGGTATATTTTGTACATATATCATTCTACCATGAAAATTTTCTTGCTTTCAATGTGAATTTGTGAATATGTTTTACATCATCTTTGTTTTCTGCAAATGAACTGAAGAGGGGCACAGGATCTTCTTTGCATCAGAAGAAATCTTGTTCTCTGTTACTGGTTGGTTACACCTTCAAGTCCCAGTGAACCACAGGGTAGGTTTAAGTGGCAGGGAAGATGGGAAACATATATAGCTGGACCTAAGATTTCATAGTGAGAGCAAGAAGAAATCAATATAGAATTCCATCTAGGGAATTCTAATCTGTGAAGATGTGACCATGATGTTAGTTATTTGATGTAAGATGATTAGAGTTTTCATTTTTAAGACATTGTTCAAGGCTAGTGTAATAAAAGGTCTTTTAATAAGGAATCACTGGGTGAAACTGGTCAGTGTTCTGGAGCAGGTAACTCTAGTTAATCACACTTAGGGCCTGCAGAGCCAARGACAATCTTTCTTCCTTGGGTCCAAGCTAGTGAAAATATCATTGCTGAGGATTTAGCAAGTGAAAAGTTGTGTACAGATTTATTGAAGGTATGATATTTTTTACATAAAGCAGAAAATAGAAACACTGGACTTTGAATTATTGAATTCTATTGACCTAATACCTCCATTGCTGGTGGTCTAGAAAGTCTAAAGAATATTTCTACGGAAATATTCATGTACAAAGCTAAATAATGTAAAAATTTCCAGGTTTATGACAGATCTCTACATTTTTAGGAGGATAAAAAAATGCTTCTGTTYAGTTTTAGAAACAATGGGATTTCTTTCTTTGACAGCAAAAAAGATCAATTAAAATTTTTCATCCTATACACTTAGTCCCTGACTTAATGCTTTTGATCAAAAGTAGGGGTTTTTTTCCCCTAAATTAGCTCATTGATGAAGGGAACATGATGATCTCTCCAAAGTGCAAGTTAGTGTTAGAAAAAATTAGCAGTCAGCCACTGAAAAATAGCTGTGAGAGAAAATGGGATCAATTGTGGTTGGAAAGATGGTCTTGGTTAAGAACTTTGTTCTTTCTATCTTGCTTAGCTTTGTGAAATAGAAGCAGGTCTGCAAAACAGAAATTTACAGAATGATCTGTGGCAAAATGGAGAGTGCTGCATTTTGAGAATTTATTTTTGTATGCTGGAGCACAAAATTAAAATGTTAAAAGCCTTCAATATGAGGTGGCTCATCTGCTGATCAGTCATTCTAATGTGGCTCTGCTGAAATCAACTACTGAAAATCAGTATCCTGTGAATTTTTCCAGTTGGGGCATGACTGCTTTTTTTGTTTGTTTTTGTTTTATGTATATTGCAATATTTTTGATAATGTACTGGAGAACATTTTGCAGGACTCTGGAGCCAGTGTTCCATTTAAAAGATGTATTACACATAAGAAACACTTCAGATTAAAAGGTTTTATTTTGGCCAAGTAAATTACTATAGTGCCATTTAAATCTTTAACAGTGTTTACAATATAAAAGAAAAATCTTTGGGGTTGTTGTGCTTCTGGACACCAAAGCTTCAGGAGGCTTTACAGCAATACATTTTCTGAGATAAAACTGTACTTTTATAGCTAAATTCCCAGAGTGGGAGCTGCCTAACTCTCTGAATTAATACTGTAGCTAAAGAACTATGAGAGATAGGAAGAATAAAGTTCTTGGAAAATGAGGATGATTAACAGAGCTACCCTTCTTTGCATGTGTGCAGTCTTTAATCAGCCTTAGGATACATGCACTTCATAGTGTTACTCAGCACATAATCATATACATTAGTATTTATAATCTGACAATAATGGAAGATTAGCTGTAACTGAGAACCATTCATTTTAGTTGTTGCTCCATTCAAATGAGAGGAAAAGCATCTACCCTTCAGTACGGGACCGTGCTAGGTAGTGTTTCCCTTACACTGTGGGTGTTTCGGCTTTCTGTTTTCCACCTGATTGCTTCATCCTGCTCTTTGGTCCAAATTTTGTACTTTGCTGTAGTCATAAAGTGATTGCACACATAAAGAGGAAAAACAGGTAAAATATTCTTGTGGGTTTGTATTTTTTTTTTTTTTTTTTTACTCTTTGCTTCCTGTGTAGGGCCAGTTGAATAACTGCTGTCAGCACTTCAGTGCAGGCTGGGCAGATGTGCTTTCTGATGTCTGAAAAGAGAAAACCCTTGTGCTTTTTTGGGCTGATTGGAGGTGCCAGAAATACCAGAGAACTGATACTCAAATGTATTTAGGAAGCTAAAACCTAGTAAATATGATTACAAGTGCTTAAACCCTTTGTGAAAATCTCAGCTTTGTGATTTGAGACATGTTCTTCTCTCCCAAACACTGTGATGGAAGAGGAGGCATCCTGCTTGATATGGATGGGGAAATTGGCAGAATGGGAGCCTCTCTGATAACAACATGGTGAATTGAAGAGGCCATCCATCAACAGGTGAAAGTAGAATTAGGGAGGTGGCAGTCAGAAGGAGAAGAGGACAAGAAAGTGGAGCTGCAGGCTCTGATACTTGATGTTTGATGCTTGAATTCCAGCATCAGCTGGAATTCTATGTGTTGTCTTGTTCCAGCTCCCTCCTCTAGTTAATTGCTTGAGGGCGAGAGACACCCAAAATAATTAACTCTTGAGACGGAAAATTTAGACAGTATAGATTTTTTCATTCAAATCATTGGAAGTGCAAAACAAAACAGAAAATTCTGACAGTTTCAGTGCTGCTGTATTTCCTGCATTATCTAAAGCATCATGCTGTTTCTAGAGTTCCTACTGTAGCTGCCTTTTCAGAGACAGTTGTGAGAAGAACAGGCAGCCAAGATGAAACAAGGGAACACCACTTGTTTGTATGATTCAGGTTTTGGGGAACTAAAACTAATTTCAGCCATAGCATTTGCATTTTCTTGGACTATTTCTATTTACCAAACAATTAAATCTGTGTTACTCTTATTGTTTCTGCTTGGAGAGATGCTTGCAAAACAATGCCTGAATTAGATCCCTCATAAATTTTTGCCCTGTTTCCTACTTGATAGTTAAAAGTACAAATATCCCTTTGTCTTTTGCTGCTATTACACTATACTCAGTCTGTTGATGAAATTTTCAGTTGCAGTTGAAAGGAAGTTATGACCCATTGTGGGCACCAAGAGCATCAGATAAAACAGTTTGAAAGAACTGTGGAAAAAACTTTGAAGTTTCCTCAACATTCCTGATATCTATTTTAATTTCTCATATTTGTTGCCTATAAGCCTCTTGCTGGCTGAGAAAAAGAGGGTATTGTCTCTCATCTACAGCAGGACTGTTTGCCAGCCCTTTGACTTGACTGGAGAATTTTGAGCTTTTGCAAAATTTGCAGTAGAGCAGATGGACAGCACACAGGAGGCCAAAATGACACAAAGGGAGCCCTTAGTTTGTAGAGCACAGTCTGGGTCTGTCTCTAGATTATCAGTTTTGTACCCTCTGCAAACAAGGCTGATAGAAAAAAAAAAAAAAAAAGGGTACAGGACTGAGACTGAAAGAAAATACCATAATGTGTAAGAGCACAAAATATGGGTCAAGACTTTTAAACATCCTCCCTAGTTCTTCCAGCTGGATAGGGAATGTGAAAATTCTAAGACTTAAACACAAGAAGATGTGCTRTGCTTTCTTACTCAGCACATGCCTTCCAGTTAGCAAACACGCAGATAGCTTTTGAATTTTTTCCACCAAAAAATGTCAAGGCACATCACTGTGACCTTGCAAGACACGGGGTTTCTTTCTAATACAGCTTCACTTCAGATTTTCTGAGAGAAAGCACTGGTTTGTGGAATCCTGTTCAGACTTCACACAATGACCCCGAAAAAGTGATTAATGCAAGAGGGTAGCCTTTCCTCTTCAGAATTAGGAATCGAAAATAAGTTAATTCATGGGAAAGAGAAGAAAAAAAAAAAAAAAAAGGAAAAATTAAGAAGCACACTGAGGCTTAAGAGCTCATTTGGTCATTTCCCTCCTCAAAGGCTTCTTCCTTTGTTGGAGGCTGAGGTATTGGCTCTTGACCCACAGGACTTTAAAGGAGAAACTCATCACAGATTGTTCCCAAAGGATTGCTTTGATAGTTTAGTCAAATAGTCATAAAAATTCTAGAGCTGTTGCTGAAAAAGCAAGGGGCAGGGTAGGAAAGAAGCTGAAAAGGGAGAAAAGCTACTAGTAAAAAGGAGTCTTATTCTTTCCCATTAGGACAAGACATGTAGATAAATTCAGAAGTCCTTGAAGGAAAACCCTGATATTGTCAGTGATGTGGCATTAAAAAACCCCCACCCAACCAAATCCACTGATTTTACTGAAGCATTGCTCTTCTGGTATAATATATTAAAAAATAAATTTAAAAGGTAAGGATTCAATTGACCGTATATTCTACCTCTCCCTAGCAGTAATTCCCCACTTGATATTCTTCTGGAGATAAGACTTTAGCAGTGGCCTTGGCAGTGAAGTATTAACCCTGACCCTCAGTGATCTGGTTTCTGTAGCTCTAGAAAGTCAAGGTCCATGGGGAAATATATATGTCAAAATAAAACCAGAAAGTTTTATGTAACAATAAAGTAATATCTAAAACATGATATTTTCTTTCTTTCAGCCCAATTATGTAAGGCATGATTACTGAAACACCAGGCAGATATTAGCCTCATGGGGACAAAAACTGGGAAATTCAGTCATCTTTTTCCCCCTTTCTGTTTTATGGAGAGGCTTCCTAGGAGAAGAAATTGCTCTGCTTTAAGTCAACATGAAATGTCATTTTTTTCTCAGCAAAAGGAAAGCATACCCAAAACTGAAATGAGACTGCCTACATTGAAATTAATGAGCTTTTTTTTAACATGATATGCAAATGAGATTTCACCAGTGAAATTACTTACCACTATGACATCATCAATTGAATCAGATTTGGCAGTAAAATTTCTAGATCACATATAGAAGTCTCTACCCAAGTGGCCCCAAAATAGGATTAATCTCAACTAATTCTAGATGATATCTACATTGTGGAGATTTTTCTGAAACTGTTGATATATTAAATGTTTAGACAATGAAAATTAATTAACAGGCCAGCTAGTACCTATTTCTCTCCCTGACCTCACAAAAATGTGGGCATCTTTAATGTTTTCAACTACAATAACCTACAATACAGGTGATTTAAACGGATGTGTGTCTGAGAGTGAAGTCAGTTATGTTCTTTACTAATGCAAAGGAAAAGATGCTGCTCCCAAGATTGTTTTGAGGAATATAACCTTTCATTTTGGGCACCACAAAGACAGRCATTCAAGGTGTTCAGCAGGGGTGGAATTAAAAAATTAATTTTTAAATTAAATTAAAAATTTAATTTAAAAATTAAAAACCCYRAAGTACTTGTAGTGTTAGGYAGCAGTCCCATCAATGCACACCCAGCTTGGTATTTTATGTTGGGAGTTAGTAGGTGTTTTACTTGTTTGGTCAGCAAAACTTTTCTTAAGATCTTCTTTCCAAGTTGAGCTGAATCTCCTTAAACATACTGTTACASTTTGAATGAGCCTGCTTCATTCTGGGAAATATTCAGTAATGCTTCTGGCTGGCCTCTTGATATCGTGGCCACGTGTTTCTGAAGAGATGTTTGTATGCTGGAAATACTTATTTCAGTTGRTTATCAAATCACTTATTCTTCACAGAATATTGGGTACAAGTGTGTTACTGTGGCAGGAAATCAGTCAACATTTGGGCTGAAGAACCTGAAGTTTCTGTTTCAACATGTAGTGTTAAATCCTTAGCAGCAGTAATACTGCATTATTTGGCACTTGAAACCTTTGGGTCAGGGCCAATGTCTGATTGTGATCCGTACAATACATTCTACATAGCAGAAGTTGTAGGAAACAAAGCAACTGAATTACTTATAATTCTTCCTAAAAGTACTTCTGAATACTTAAATAAAGTGCAATGACAATTAAAACAGCCTCTAGGTTTACTAGTTGAAATTAAGTTTGTRTGAACTAGGGTTCCATTCCAAACTTTGTTGCTCATACACTTCTCTAGTATTTTCCTCCTTGTCCTGACCCTTTCCAGTCATCTGTCTTGCCTGAATGTGGTTCTGGTGTTGTTTTATTGTGGACTTTCATCAACAATAGCAATTCTACCATTTTTAGTGTATGAAAACTAAGGGGAAAGCCTTTCCTCTTCAGTGACTCTTTGGATTTGTGTTTAAATGTTTCTCTAGTCAGTGAGGTGGGATATAAAAAGCTGAAATAGCCTCTACTGTGGAAAAGCAGATTTCTTTTTTTTCTGGTGAAAACTGGATTTAGTTTGAGCAAATGAGGAGGAAACTGTAAAAATACACACATGCAGTTTTTGTGTAATTTTAAATAACCATTTTAATGTGATTTTTATCGCAGAATATAGTCGAATAACTGTGGATATTAACCAAGGACTTTGCAATGGAAAAGCTGTCAGTTTTATATCCCAAATAGCACACAAAAATACTGAGCAATAGCTTTCTGCTTACAGCATTTCTATAGCTCTTATTTTATCAGTGTCAAATAGATCATTACATTTTCAATATGTAGCTGTTCCACATTAAGCCTGGATGTAATCAGGCAACTAAACATTGTACAAGAGGGAAAGCTAATATCCATGACAACATAYCTAATTTTCATGTTAGTTTACATGTGCATAATTCTTCTTGTGCTAGAAAACAATCTTTATTTAATTGTTGTAAGCTTCACATCTAACTTTTTGTTAGATTTTCCCYCAGAAAAATATTGCACAGGTTCCMCAGCATCTTTAAATCATAGAGTRGCTTGGGTTGGAGGGGACCTTGGAGATCATCYAGTACCACCTCYGTGCTGTGGGCAGGAACACCTTTCACTAGATCAGGTTGCTTGGAGCTTCATCCAAACTGGCCTTAAACACTCAGGGATGAGAAATCTACTGCTTGTCTGGGCAACCTGTTCCAGTGTTTTACCACCCTCACAGTAAAGAATTTCTTCCTAACACCTAATCTAAACCTATKCTTAGTTTGAACCCATTCCTCCTTGTCCTGTCACTACATGCTCTTGTAAATTCTCTCCATYTTATTGTAGCTTTCCTTCAGGTACTGGAAGGAATTAAGTCACCCCGTAGCATTTTCTTTTCCAGAACAGCCCCAGCTCTTTCCTCATAGGAGAGGTGCTCCATCCCTCTGATGGACTTCTGAAATCTCCAACAGGTCCATATCCTTCCTGTGCTGAGGACCCTGGAGCTGGACACAGCAGTCTGGGTGGAGTCTCATGAGAGGGGCAGAATCACTCCCTTGACCTGCTGGTCATGCTGCTCTTGATGCAGCCCAGGATGCTGATGGCAACAAGGTTGTAGAAATTCATATGATTGATGTGARTTCAATCCCTGTGCCAATGTTCTTAAAATTCTAGCTCCTTGGTGTCATAGGAATTGTAGTGGAAAGGTTAGTCAGTTTTGAAGTGAGTATAGTGCTATTAGAAGATACACACTGATGTTCTGAGAGCTGGTGTGTTTTCTTTTGTGCAGTACATTTTTAAAAGATTTATTTATTATGCACTTAAAAGTCTATGTTCTCAAAAGTTAGAGTTTCAAAATGAGTTTTGTCCAACTATCRTTAATGTTCTGTGTTTGACACTCTGGTCTGATCAATGGTGTGTTTTTGAAACTGAGTTATGAAAGCTGAATTAGTGAAAGAAGCATCATTTATCATCCATTTCTTGGGCTTCTGATTCTGTCCTGGGGTTTCTGATAAACACCTATGACAGTAACATGATTCATTCTTTTAAAAATGTRATACATTTCTGTAAATCACATTGATACTTTTGTTCAGTGTAAAAAATAAAATGGTGAAATACCTTTCTATCTATTATTTTCATCTTTTAATAATAAGTTTGTTCATTTTTCAAGAATGGGAGGAGGMAAGGCAATGGAAGTAGAAAAGGCCCAAAATATTCTGTAGAAAGAGATGGGTGTATCAAATGGCAACATCCATCTTTATTGACCTACCCCTTGTCTCTCATTAACTTGAAGMGGAAATGGAAACATTTCCAAATGCCACCAAAAATAAAGAATATGAATTGGTTGATACAGTATTTTGAGGAATAGACTGCAAAGCTGTTAATGAGCTGTTGTGGCTCCCTTCTCTGGGATGGACAAGTTGCTTTAATCAGAAAGGTCATGCATGTCAGATGGCATTATTGCTTCCTGTGTTCGCTTGACTCTGCTTCAGTCTGGGGGAATTAAGATTTCAATGAACATTATTAGTAGTTAAGACACATGTCTGGAGATGTGGAYGCTTCTGCATTCAGCTCTGCTGAAATTTCACGTTTGATTTATTGGCATTGCTGTTAAGTACTGCTTATATGTGTCACTGAAACCCCTAGAGTCATGCAAGTGTTAAATTTACAGCACAGAAAATACCTTAGGGATCTGTGAAGCACRGCTAGTTCTACCTTGAACTCGAATTCTAGGAGCACTTTCATCATCCCTAAGGTTTAAGTGTTACAGTCATAATTTTTAGACATACTGGAAAGAGAATGGAAGAGTTGTGGTTCACTTAGGTTGAGATGCAGTTAATTTGGGGATTATCTGTAGATAGCAATTCTCTGGAGGTGGTCAGGCTGTCCCACAGTTTGTACTTGTCTGGTGATCCAGTGGATTAGATAGGGACCTGTTTGGAGGGGGAGCTCCAAAGACACTCAAAATACACACTTTACTCCTTCCCCTTCCCCCCACCCTGCCCTGCCAGTTACATTCATCACTTTTGTGGATCTGAAAGATGAAATATTATGGAAATTATGAATTTTTCTTAAAGTGTTTTGAATGGTATTCTGTAATAGGATCCCCAAAATAACACAAATCTGCATGTGGGATAATTTGAGAAAATATCTTTATTTTTTGCCATATTTGGGAGAGGTTTTTTATGCTTGTAATTTTACTATACATGTGCATGCAGAAAAAAATTATATGTTCATCCATTAGGAGATCACAAAGCTGATTTTGCCCCCCAAATGGAACAAAAGTGTGAAGTGGTAGAAAAACCCCACCACTGTTCATTGATCCTGAAAATGTTTGGTGAATTGTATCCTGATGAGCATTTCACCAGTGCAGGCAGACAATCTGCAAACTCCTCTAGCCAGAGCAGGAAGACATCTGTTGGGTTCCACAGGAATCCCTGTCCTAGCAGAAACAGTAGTGTTGCTGTCTCAGTTGCCTTGACCTGCAGTGAGCCTAGACTGTGTAAAAAGTCCTTTATCCCAGCTTGAGTGGAAAGGAAGGTTATTCAACTTGTGTCTGTTATTTCTATATAGGTASAGGGAAGAAAAAAGGAACAGAAAAATGAAGTGGAAATATATTTAGCTCAGTGTTACTACTGTAAGCCTCTTTACTGGACTGCGGTCAAGATTCTGCAACAGGAAAGGTTGATAAAGGCTAACACGGGAAATGATTGCTTTCAGAAATTACATGACAATCTTGCTGTATTGTTTCTTTTCATTGTCTGGGAAAGGCTGTAATTTGGGGGTTTTTTGTTGTTTTTTTTTGTTCTCTTAATGCTTACATTGGCTCTGTTTTGCCTCTTTGGTTCACTTCAGTGAAAACTGGAGGTTTCTTTACTTCTTTATTTATTTTTTTAATCCTAAAGTTTATTCTGCAGCCCCACCTAAGCCCTTTCTTTAGGTGCAGGGAAACTTATTATTATTGTTATTTTTGATTCAATTCTTGAAACCCAGTATACAGAATACGGTTTGGTGGTTTAGAAAATTAGATGAATGTCCATATACCCAAGTTTAGAGCAGGGTCAGTGCAGCTGTGCAGGAGGAGTGTWTGGAGGCACACTAAGAGCTTATTAGGATAGATAAAAATTATAAGGTCTTTACCTGTTGGGATTGTGGTGCTGAGGTGAGGTGTGCATCTAGAAATCACTGAACTTCCATTCAACATCCCTTTTTAAATAAAAAAACCCCACATCAGTCAGCTCTTTTTTTTTTTTTTTTTTTTTTTTTTTGCTGTAGCATCTGCCTGTGCAAAGGCTGTGGAGAATAGGAATAGTTTTCAGAGACAGAGCTGTCCCTAATCAAGATTAGTTGGGCAGGCCAGAAGTATACCATCTTTTCCATCAAAGATTATGATATTCTAGAGGAAGGCCACTAATCTTTTCCTGCTGTGAACTCTTGTCCACATCCATTTTAAGGTATTCTCAAATATATTTGGATACACAGCAAAGATGATTCTTCTCCTTTTAAAATTTTCTTCTTATCTGAGCAGTTTGCAGCTCTAATGAAGGTCTACATTCTCTATACAAATTTTCATGTCTTTTCATCTTCCCCAAGAAGGATGGGGAAGTAGCTGTGCAGCCACTAATTACTGAGAGATTAAAACAATCTTTGTGATAAGAAAGKAACCTCAGTACTCTTTTTTCAAGCCAAAACTGGTAAAGAAGCTAGAAACAAATGCTCCTTTTTGGATGGCCAAGAGGTAACACCATAATTGTGTGCTACTGTCTCAACACAAGGGCAGCTRTAGGATGTGACAACTCTGATTATGTTGAAAAGCCAACAGGGTTTTAGCGTCTGCCAGCTCATTCCTGTTTGTGATGTGACAAATATTTTTTCCAAAGGAAAGCTAGAAATATCTACATTAACAGTACCAAATTCTCTCTCTTCTTAATTGATTACTGATGCTGAGGAAGAGGAGCCATACCAGCAAGGATGCCTATAGGTTAACTTTTTGAAGATGAAACTATATTATACTGGCAGGGGGAAAAATTGAAGTTTCCGGTATAAATGCTTTAGATGATGATGGAAAACTAAAAAATCATCAACTTCTTCCCCATGATATCTTATGTAAGAGTGGCCTGGCTTAAATGCTTAATGAAGAAGACTGAAGATTAAAAATAATAAAACTTTTCTTCTTTTTTTCCTTTTCCTTTACTTGCGCTGTTTTATTAGAGGTATGGTAATTAAATCAGGGCATATTCTCCAATAGGGTTTCAAACCTTTGGAAGAGAGATGCCAAAATGTCACTGTTAAATCTCTGTAGCCTTCTATTGTGTCAAGACAGATAGAAGCAAAAGCAGCATTTTACAAGTTGCCTAAGAACATCCCTCAGGGCACCTGAGGTGGTACAAGTCAGATTAGACTTGTCCCAGAAATCAAAACTCTGAACTTGAATGGGTATTAGCACAAGTATCCATCTAGTACCTATAGAACAGAATAAGGAATGTGATGATTTAAAATATAATTTTATTCTCATGTCCTTTGTCTTCAGTGCAGCTATTATTAATAATGCATGGGTGCTTATTCTGTTCAACTATGTTCCACTGGATTCAAAGCTTAGTTACCATTTTTGATTTCCTCTGATGTCTATAATTGTCTGTGTTGTACCAGTTGTACTTTATCACAGTAAAAAAGTGGTGATAGTTGTAATAACAACACCACCATTTCTGTAAACAGAAGCCTTAATATTTCCTACCTAGTCAGCCTAAAGCTACATTTGCATCTGTCTTGTTGCTCTTATCCCTCGGACATGCCCAGATCAGCTTTCGTGCAGATGTTGTGCCAAGGTTGCTGCTGAGCATTGGGAGCTCCCAGTGCTTTGCTTGCCCTCTGGTGGCATTGGAAAGGCTTGGGGTGGCCAGGGGGTTACACTGATGGCTGACATCCCTAATYCTGGGGGTATTGAGCCAATGAAGAGGCAAACTCAAGCAGTTTTGTTAGCAGAGTGTCTTCATTCTGCCTTGCATTTGAAATTGAAGTCTGTCAGGTGCAGGATATAGTTTTGAACACAAAGAGCTTTCTTCTCTTGCATGCATCCAAGGAAATTCTTTGACTGTAAGGGGGAAAACTGTTCTTCCAAATGAAGTTACTGTTCACAGGGATGCTCAAAACATTAGGGACAGAAAATTGCAATTCAAAGAGATATGAGCATTGTCTAATTCTTGTGTGACTAGAAGGTTACTTCAGTTTTATAACTGACACAATTTTTTTGACATTTTTGCTTCTGTGATTTCTGTAGAATAATGTCAATTACAATTCATTAGCTGTCTTTTAATTTAAAGACATGATGAAATTGCAGTTGTGTCTCAGCAAATTTCCTTAGCTGAGTCACAGAARAGATAAACATTTGTTGATTTGCCTTGACATAATATCCTTTTTCTCTAAATTGACTTTTGATACACTTGATAGCTAAAAGTATCTCCTGCCACCCACAATTAAAACTTTCTGTCTACAGTGAGCTGGTTACACTCCGATTTCTAGAAAAATGATGAAAATACTAATTCAGATTGTGATCACACTAGCTGGAAAGTCGGCTGCAGAATAATGCCTTCCATTCATTGTTCTTTGGCAATAGGTGCAATTTGTCACTGCTACAGATACTTCTAGCTATTGATATCCTTCACTTTTTTTTTTTTTTTTTAAGTTCAGTCCTTATAAAATTGTCTATGTACAGATTATTGTTTCTCTGACCAGCACAGATTGTGGTCTGTGCACATGTAAGACATACTTAAGGACCTTTTCTCGAATATGTATGTCTCAATTTCAAGACATTTTCAGCCCATTCTCTCTGTGCAAGTACAAACCACTAAGCTGTAGCAAGTTCGCTTGTAGCCTCTCAGGTGGTTTTTTTAGGATGGGTGCTATGATTGTGTCTATATTCAAAATAATTTCTCGGTCTTTGGAATAAGAACATGTGTTTTATTAAAATGTATACACATTTTCAGATGCTACTTTTGCCTGTAATAGCTAGAATTCTCAAGTATTTGTACTTATATATGCAGAGATCAGGAGGTGAGGTGCTTGGAGGAACATTCCCAATAAGCAGTTTGCRTGCAGTCACCTGTTCAAGTAAGACAGGAAYTTTTTRGGTAGRTGTCRGGGTTATCAGGTCTGAGATTAACCCTGGTTAAYCCTCTGTGCCAATAATTCCTTGAATATCTATAATCCGGATGGGAAGTGACAGCAGACTGTCTACAYTTACCTAGCAAAGAATTGTTGTGCCTTTGTTGAACACCACCAACAGACWCCTGGTTCTCCTGAACCTTGAAAAATTCAGTCACTTGTCAGCTTCTATGTTACCATGAGGCTATACAGGAGTAGCTCYTTGGGATAACTTGTTCTAGTAAGGGAAATTAATTTTTATCCTGAGTAAAGGCTGGGTTGTGCASACACATGCAAAGCAGTACTGAACACTTTCTTTTTAGTTGTTTTCATCAGATCACCTCTMTTTCTGAGTATTAGGTGACATTTACCTGTGAAATCAAATGTTAACACAAACCCAGCTTCTCCTGTAATCTGGGAAACTAATATGGAAATTCAATGGATTTGCATGTTTTTTTTGTTTTCCAAGTCTGTTGTCTGCTTGATTCATGAATAAAAATCCATTTACATGCTACACTGTTAAATTAGTTTTTGGAAAGAACAGAAATATAAGTGTGGAGAAATGCTTTATGGTATTGCTTATATTGAAGCTGTTTTGCCTCAGCAGTATATTACTCCCTTTTGTTGCTGATTTTCAGATAGTTTGCCTTTTGTTGCGKGAGGCATGATGCTGAGTAAGACTTAATACTGAGAAGAGTGAAGAGATTGGTATGTTGAAATTGAAAAGCCAACTAGAATTCTTCATAATGGCTCTTTTACCATTCCTATCATCATCTGAGGAATATTTTCCTCAGAAAAAAAAATGTCTTTTGTCAGCTTAGTTAAAGGGAGATGCCTCTTGCAAAGTTTTATTGCCAGCCCAAGCAGCCCTTTTCATTGCTGTGTTTGCACCATTGGCAGCATCTGCTTGGCTTCATAAGAGTTGACACGTCTGCATGAGSTGTAACTGCATATTCATTACTGTGYTGAAGTATTCTTRAACAGCCAGATCATTGGAAAATTACTTCTTGTTTTTGAAACTCTCAGTACTGAGACTTGTCTGTCCTAGGCAAGTGTATGAAAAAACATGCATTTGCTAAYAGTAAAAAAATGTATAGCAGAGCTCCTAACTCAGTTTACTAGCTTCAAGCAGGTGGTTTTCAGGAAATGTAGAATGTGGCATCCTGGCCTTCATCAAAAATCATGTAGCCATCTGGACTAGAGAAGTGRTTGTCCCCCAGGACTTGGCACTTGGTGAGGCCGCATCTTGAGCACCTGTTCTGGCCCCCTTAGTACAAGAAAGATATTGAGGTGCTGGAATGAGTCCAGAGAGGGGCAAYGGAGCTGGTGAAGAGTCTAGAGACTAAGTTTTATGAGGGAGCTGGAGTGGTTTAGCCTGGAGAAGAGGAAACTCAGTGGTGACCCTCTTGCTCTCTACTACTGCCTGAAAGGAGGCTGTAACCAGGTGGAAGCCAGCCTCTTCTCCCAGATAACTAGACAACTTGACAGGACAAGAAGAAATTGTCTYGAGGTGTGCCAGGGAAGGTTCAGGTTCAACATTGTGAAGTATTTCTTCACTGAAAGGGTTGTCAAGCATTAGGAGCAAGGCTGCCCAGCAAAGTGGTGAAGTCACCATTCCTGAATGTGTTCAAGAAACAACTGGATGTGGCACTTAGCACATTTTTGGTTGATATGTTGGTGTTCACTCAAAGGTTGGACTCAATGGTCTTGGAGTTCTTTTTCAACCTTAATGATTCTGTATAAACAGACTGTACTGGAAGCTTTGAAGTTGGCTTGTGATTCAACTGGCATCCATGTGTAATTTATGTAGGTTTTTTATACGGTACAAATGCTATTATCTTAGGTTTGTTTTTCTGCTTATGATTTAACCTCTTTAATGTCAGTAGTAGACATATGAATAGAATCATGGTGATCCTAGGGTATGTACATCTTTTCATAGCAATTTTTCRTAACAAATGGCAACAGAACCTCAGATCAGAATGACAAGAGAAAGGTGAAGATAGACTAAGTCTGCTTGGAATAGATATCCCAGCCATAGAAATATGCACATGATTCTATAAACTAATAGTGTTCTCTCAAAGGAGAGCCTTGGAAGGAGAACATGGATGAGCGTGGAGAAACTGCTTAGAATCAAGTAATGGTTTATGGAGAATGTCAATCTGCATTTTGTTGTCAAAGCTCATAATTTCATTCTGCAGTGGACAGCACTACTAGAGTTTGCACTTTTGAGGGGATAACAATTGTGCTATTTCCTTTGAAGAAATGTAGGAAAGYATCACATGCAGTGAAACTGAGCCTTTCAAGATTGATACGACTGTCATCCTGGTTATAAATAAAACACTACCTAGAAAAAGGTAATTGTTATTACTCAAATAGCAGGAAAAGTTGTACTGGAGATGCTYAGGGGGATGGTCAGAAAGAGTAAGTTCAGCCTGGTGAGCTGAATCTCTCTAGACTGACCATTTTTTGCAATTTATATTGGTAGGCAAAAGACAGGCTTCTGTGATTATCTTCCATCTTTTCTGGGATGTCTTTAACAGGTAACACAGAGAAACCAAAAAAGGAGATAATGGTAAACTGCATTAACATGGACAGCTTCCAGTGCTGCTGTTTGGRCATCAAAACTCTTAGAGGATTTTCAGCCAGGGCCTCTGACAGGCAATGGGTAACAAACACCTTTCCTGTAGAAACAAGTTATTTCTTCATGATGCCCTGGGAGGTACCTTTCATACCTTGCTGGCATTACCATCATAAATTGCCACTGCAAAGCAGCAGCTGTGAAGGTAAATGGGCAAGAAGCCTAGTTAAGTTACCAAAAAAACCCAAAACAACAAACCAAGATACAAACAAAAACAAACAAAACCCCAAACAAAAAAATCTAAAAAACAACACAACCCCTAAACAAACAAACACACCAAAAACCTCTTAAGTCTGTCGTTGTAATACCTAGCGATTAGTGTGATTTGGTGGGAGAAAGATCCTACTTGTGTTGTATCCAGTAGTCAGTGTACAGAATTCAGATACATAAAGAGCATTGTGTTATAATGAATATTAATGAAKGCATATATTGATAGATGGAGAATTTTCTGAGAGGTAAAATAATAGAAATATTTCAAGCATACCATGAAATTAGGTACAGCAAATGGCCAGCTGTGTGGGGAAGATCTCTTGACCCTGTAGGTAAAAAGTAGAGTGTCTGTAATTTCTATGTCAATTTATATAGCATGGCACCTGACCATTTCAAAAGTTTGAAATAATTTTAAATATTTCTGTGAACAGGTTTCTTTTGATTTTTATAGTCACAGTGTGTCTTCTGAGCTCAAAGAAGTAGGAAAGTAAAGAGAATTTTGTTTTCATAACTCCACAAGCTATTAAAAATGCTTAATGGAATGGCTTTTAATTTTTTTTTCTTTACGGGGAAAAAAATTATTTATGGCTGTGGATCAACATCACATCTTAAAATCTGCATAGTAAAATGCTGGGATTGAGAATTTTGTCACTTTTAAGACTTGAAAGCATTTTAGTTTGTGATATGTAAATAATGTTAGTGTTTTCATACCCACTGCATTTAAATAGGTTTAACAGCCRCACCATCAAAACTGCAGATACTTAATAATGAGGGTCCACATAAGAGAAGGTTTTTTCAATTCTCTAATAAAAGAATTATCTTTGTCTATCATCTGATTCTGCATTAYCAGGAGAGTCTTGTTTTGTTCCCTCAAGAAAGAAGGTGTGGGGTTTGAGCATTTATTTTGATATGTTAAATTAAATTCTCCAGTCATCAGAGAGTAAGTGCAGGACTTGTCACCTCRCAGGATGCATTAGCATAAAGCAAAGGAGAGAAGCAAAGATGAGTGGTCTTATTCTGATCTTTCCTTTTAAAATAACAAATGAAGTAAAGCTTCAAAGAAGTGGAAAACCAAAGCTGARGTAACTTGAGGCTGGACTGTTCACAGAAATTGCTAGCTGGTAGTCACTAACACTTGACCAGATTAAAAATCACCATCATGCAGAAATTCCATTTGCAGTGCATGAAAAAGCTTGTAGGCACAAAGTTTGAAAGCCTGCAAACCAAAATAATAACCTCTTCCTGATGGTAGAGGAATCCATTAGGGAAATACTACTACATCTAAATTTCCTCCACACTTATTTAGAAGGTAGCAGCTTCCTGGTTTGGTTTCTGTCTTCTTATCTGTGTTTGGGTAAGAATTGAAGTATAACTCAATATGCTTAAAAAACCAAATCAACAAGAAAGACTTCCTAGGAAATAACAATAGAATTGATGCTGGCATTTGTTGTCCTCTACAAATGTGAAGATATTCAATAATACACTTCCTGAGAAATCAAAAAATATAAATTGAGGGAAAATAGCAGAATATTTTCTATTCTATCTATAGCAGATAATTTCTACAAGGCATTAAGGACAGACCCACAAGAAAGGCCTAACTGAGGAAGGARCATAAACATCCTCTGAACACAGTGTCTGCAACAGCTTTTGAGAGCCAGCTAGTACCTCTGAGCTCTAGCAAGCTATTAGCTGAAGGGACAACTCCATRCATTTTTAATGTGCCTCATTTGGACCCTTCACATCCTGACCAGTGTTTGTGACTCCTTGAAAACACTTTGTAAAGCTATTATGGTATTTTGTTTAAGAACATTATTCCTTTTTGGAGGGAAGCCACTGAATAGAATGGGAATGTTGTTCMGACCTTTTTAACACGTTGCAGATAATGGCAGGAGTCCAAACTGGCATCTTCAAAAAGTATGCAGATACCTCTGCTTGAACCTTACCTTGAAAGGAATGTCTTTTGTGCTGCAGTTTGCAGATGTTTATGTGTATGCATATGTGAACATTCTCATATTTTTTGCTGAATGCCTTTGCCATTGACATWATGGCATTTTATAAGGCTTTGCAGTGGTGGGGCTGGGAGGGGGCATAAGAGCAACCCATTTTTTACCATCTCTGTACATCATTAGGAATGAGAAATAAGGAATGTCTGAATATATTTATAGTAGTATGACAGAATATCAACGCTGCTGAAGTAAATATAAATTTATAAAGATTACAGTGTTATCAGGATTTGACTTCTAATTGTCAGTATTTACAGTTTGTTCACACAATGCTTTCCCTGTGCAGATTAGTAATTGCTTGCTGCCTCAAAGTCTTTGTTCAATTATATCTAGGAGAAAGGAGTTCCCTAGAGCAGCTGATATRCAATGAGCTCTTCTATAGAAGCTGACCAGTGTTGCCAAGGATTTCACTTATGCTGTCAGGTCTGATTTTTAAAAGGGACCAGAACCCAGTCTGATAATCATGTTAATATTTGATGTTGAAATGAAGCTGAACATATCTGAGGATCTTGGCCCAGGTTTGAGTTGCAAACTGTCTCGTGAATTGTTCAGGTGAGAAAACTACCAAGTGAGAGGARTGATCTTTGGAAACTAATGAAATTAAACATTCAGTAAAAAGCAAAAATATTTCTACTGCCCAATTAAGAGGTTTTACTTAAAAGTAATATTTTTCCACTTGAAATTGATYTTCAGAATAYAGAAAAAGTCTTCACAARKGACTATATTTTCTATATCTAGCATTTRGTTTAATAATATTCTTATTTTCATAAYGGTSAGAGACATRAAATCCCATCCTGATGAAGTGAAAGGGAATMTCTAAAGTTTTGTAGGATACTGGGGTGTTTTGCTTTCTGTCTTTTCTCTTATACTTTTTGTTGAAAATCAGAGGGAGGAGAGTGCTTGT
>CADDXX010000265.1:765866-782765 GCA_902810485.1 Alauda arvensis | reverse complement strand
CCTGGAATGTGTAGGAAAAGGAGAAATAAAAGCTTTTATTTCCTGGAATGTGTAGGAAAAGGAGAAATAAAACTTGTCAAAAAGGAAAAATATAAAATTGCTTGTTATGTATTCCAATAACAGCTTTCTTTTCCAGGAAATTGCATGCTCTTGACTATTGAATCAATGAAACCTAAACATGTATGGATACCTGTATATTCACTCAAATGACTGGAGTGGTTACTCAGGTACTAAATGAAAAGAGGAACATAAAATATTCCAGGCTGCAAAGTTAAAGTATTAATGAATCATGAGTTTCAACATCATGAGAGGTCTAAAAATATCTTTTATATATATTTTATTCAGGTTCTGTGAGCAGGATTTTTGGTAGAAAGTCGATTTCTCTCTAGCCTTTGGTGTTCTCAAAGTAACAATGAACATACGTGTAATTTTATCCTGTTACAACAAAGGTGCATCATAGGTAAACCAATAAAGAATTTTTGCTTTAAGTTCCTGTTCCACATAGCTGAGTAATTGTGGAAACTTCCACAGTATAAAGTGTATTTGGATGTGATRAGTTGGGTATATAGTGCTGAAACTTTGGTTATTACTGAGGGTTTTGTTTTTGCAAGCACAATTGTTGTGAGGGAACAGAGGAAAAACACCAAGGATATCTGTTCAAAAGGGTTGACAGCCCCTGCAGTTTTTTGCTGAATATGAATTCACAAACCCACTGCAGATGAGGTGAATTCAGCTGGATTATAAATAGACTGTAGTTAGCTTTGAAATGCACCCATTTTATTCTGAGTTTCCAGAAAAGTCCCACAGATATGCAGCTACAGTGAGTGCTCTAATGTTAGTAATAAAGAGAAAATGACAGGAGTTTTATTTGGAGTCTTCTGACAGCTGTAGGAGAAAAAGAAATCCATATGTTGTTGTGGCACCTTCCCCCCCAGCCCCTACGAAGAGTGAAGGAGTACAATAAAAAAGTTTCCATTCTCAAAAAACAGATCCTTGTTCCCAGAGAAATGTGCTCGGTATGACTGGAAATGTATGCAGTTCWTGGACCCTTTTCTTCACTCTTCCTTTCTTGTGYTCAGATGCAGCAATCCCAGTGTAATCCAGAAGGATCCAGGTGCTGTTCTTTCTGGTGGTCTAAGGGAGGTGGCATGGCAAGACCTRTGCTTTTGYKTTKGTCAGCAGAGCACTCAAGTACCTTGAGGTSGTACTCRCCTGAACACACTGGTCAATGCAGTRTTYYTGGGATGCCAGCAGTTAARTCAGTCCTATGTGCTGCCCAGCCTGAATTAGTAARCTTTRTCTTGTAGGGRATGACTAGGATCACTYRGATCCAAGGATCACCRGAGTCTCTGTTTAGAGTATCTGTGGAGTTGCTATCAGTGTACCCCTGTCCTAGGTGGAACAGAAGTGTATCAAATYAAGGCATGTTACTCTTTCTATTAAAGAGCATTACATTTAATTAAATAATAATTCTGTGTAATCTTCCCTGATTGCCACCTGAAGCAGAACAATGTTTTTGAGCCTCCATTTAAGTACATATTTTACTGACTGAATAGAGTCTGTTCTACTAATACATATCTCAAATGTGGCATGTTTTGAATTCWGATGGTCATTTTTAGCTTTTTAGGATGTGACTGAAACAGTTCCATCACCAAACATGAGAAATGTGTTTTGCTTCTGAACAAAWTCAGAGCACAGCGCTGTTGATTCTCCAAGTAATTTGATGTTGCATCAGGAGACAGATGGCAATGATGAACCAGTGGAGAGCTGAGAGTCTTCAGCTTGTGTCAGCAGCATGTTGGTCTCCAGTTTTGGACTCTATCTAACCATGAACTATTTTTAGAGGGAGCATAAGGATGCAAGGCTATGCAATTACTGCCTTTGCATGGAGTGTAGAGATCTTCAGCATTTGGACAATTTATTTTCCACATAGTATGATGGGTTTCCTACATCCGTACATGATTTCTTGCATGCTCTAGGATTTGTCTTTGTACAGTTAAGAGAGAAAATGAACACAATATACAGTCTGGTACTGCAGATAATTTTCAATGGAACAGAGAAAGGATCAGTTTGTGTCAATCTGGTGGCCAGCCAAGGTCCTTCAGCATGTGGAGGGCTTTTCATGTGGTAGCAGGTGAACTGGTGTATTCCTAGGCAAGCACTGCCTGATAAACCCTGAATCTTGTAGGCTTTCTGCAGTGCTGATATAACCACTTGGGCATGAAGTAAAAACAGGCAAGTSTTTAATCTGTAGAAAGGAGAGACTAGTGGTATTCCTGCTGAGAACATACATACTGTTTAACTGATGCCATGAGAGCTATTCACCTCTTGACATGATCATTTTTATAGCTTCTGTGTTGCTGTGGGTTTCCATAATACAATAACTAAATGAACTATTTAATTTGCTATAAATTCTTTTGTRTTCATGTGTTCCTTTTTCTTTGTCCAAACCAAACTGCAAAATTTGCAGTTCTCTGGGTCATAAAAATCTCACATCACTATGTRAATCCAATTATTATCATTGTTAGAAACAAACTAACATGAAACATTACAAAAAATAATACCAAAGAAAACCTATATAAACCAATAATTATCTGTGTTCTTTCACCTCACACTGCATTCTGAGCAATTTTTTTACTCTTCCTCAAGCTTCCAGGTACTTTTTTTTCTCCCAGAAGTCAGATSTCCATTCTTTCTGGGTGTTTATCAGTCTGTGTTCTGATGCCTGTCTCTCTGCCTGTCTTGAGACAGGCTTCATAACAGATGCCAGTGCTGTGAATTTTTTAAGGCAACTGCAGCCATTGTAGTTGATGAAATGTTTTGGGACAATTTTAGAGCTAAATTGCAAAAGCAAGAATATGGTCTTCAGTTTTCTTATCCCAAAACACTGGAAAAAACTCTGTACTGTTATTGCAAAATATTCCACCAGTCTGTGCAAAAGGTCATGTTAGCTAGAGAGCATGTTTCTTGTGATTATTTCCCCAAATTAACATTTTGTTTTACATACACATCTTCCAGTGTGACTCTTCCAATGCCACTGTGCCACTGCTGAGTGTAGTGCACATTTACATAATAGCCTCCCTTGTTGAGTTTACTTTGAAAGTTTGACAAAAAAAACTAAAAAAAAAAAAAAAGTCAATCAATCACATTTGGTCATTGAGATACAATAAGCATAGACCATAATGATACCACTTTTATGGCCACATTTCAAAGCACAAGTACACTTCATCTCTTTGATCCCTTTGTTCTAATGCCCAAAATAAGTGCTAGCCASTGAATGAGATTCTATAATGCCACACTTGAAGTGGGCTTTTTTTAATCAAGGACCTAAGAATCTTAAAAAAATAGTAACAATTCGACAAGGAGGACTGGAGCTTTGAGATTTTTTTTCCACTGTTGCAATAATTAATTGCAGTGGGGCATCAAAGAATTCTATTGTGCAGTTTGCAAAGAACTCAGTTGTCACTCAAAACAAGTAATGRATCCATATATTTACATTGCAATAGCTAACATGTCATGGTGATAAATTTTTTCTCTGTAAAAATGTTTGTTTAACTTTAGAAAACCTTCTTTCCTTCTAGGAAAAAGATCCTCTGTTTTGGTGGTCTATCTTTAATAGCAGGCACAGCAAGATATTTAAAAAGAAGTGGATGCCCAGGGTGGGATTGAGAGTTAACAGTTCTAGTAGTGAGATTTTTTTACTGGGATCTTGGGGCTTCCACTAATGAACCTTAGACACTTTTTGTATTATCCAAACACTGGATGGTGCAAAATCCAACTGCTTTGACTATTTGGAGTATTTCTCTTCTCAGTGTGTGACTTYTGGAGAATATTTTGTATTTCCTGTAATTTCTTCTCCCCTGCATGAATTTCCTTTTTGCTTGTAAAAGTTAAGCAACAGCTGACCTGAGTCCACTAAAGCCTTTTCAAGCCTTTTCAAGCAAACAATCTCTCATCACATCTRTAGAGAAACTGCAGGAAGGCTTCTGTAAAACAGAAAAAAGCCAAACCAAAACAAAGTGTGGAGTAACTTGTTTTAATATGCTACATCAGAAATAGAATTTAAATTAAAGGCTGGCTTACAGATGCATTGGCTCAGCATATATCATGAGCTATTTGTCTATTATGCATGTATAGATACATKTTTCTTAAGTAGGTCCTATACTTAGTTTTATTTTAGTGGTGATAATTCTCAAAATATCTCTATTTAAAACTGAAAGACATCTCTTTGAAGAAGTTTCTGTTCTTTATTTTGCACCTCTGCTCACACTTTTCCACTCAGTCCAGCCCCCAGCCAAGCAAATCTAACATGTGCAAGGCTCGTGAATGTTTCTCTTAGATTAGGGATTCTTTTCTGTCCTGTTTCCCTTATTTTAAAGAAGGAAAACAGGGATAGGGAGAATGGTTAAGCTGGTTGATCAGCAGGAAAAGGTACAGAGCAATGCTGCCCTTAATTTTGCATGACGATGTTGCATGATTAGACAGTGTCTTTACCTATTGGGTAGTTAAGCCATCATCAACTTTTGCTTTTGATAAAAAGGCTGGAATCTGGTTGGTTTTTTTCTGTTCGCTTCATTCATTGACCTAAACATACCCTCCAAAATGTTGYTTACCCTTTCTTTGGCGTAGGAAAAGTGTGACTGCTTCAGCAGGAAGTTGAAGCCCTCCTGAAGTACCTGTTGATATAAACTTTTAAGTTTTCATATGCTTATCTACTCCTGAGTATGCTTATCTTTAAACATGTAAGTTGTGTAAAGAGATGTTTCYTTTCAAGAAGGCTGTTTCTGAAATTTGTCAGTTTTATACTGCTTATTGTATCATCTGTCCTTTGCCTCATAACCTGTTGTGATTCCTATTATTACTATGACTAGCCCAGGAAGGTACAACTTCCCTGAATATTTTTACATGGCTTATGAATTTGCAAAGACAGAGGGGTTTAACTTCCTTAGTTTGCTTTGTATTTTATCTGATAGAATTCATGTATAAGGAAAAGATTAAGTAATCCAACCTGTTCACTGTTTCTTCCTTGTACTCTGATATCAGAGGATAATTTTATGTTGGCTATATTAATGTACAATTAACTGTACTTATTCAAAAAACAAGTATGGTATTTTTAACCCATAATTCTTGTATATTGTAAACATTGAGTTATCTGAGGCTATGACAGAGATGCTGGGCAAAGCATTAAGAATGTGTTCAGGAATGCTTTTTTTATTTTCAAGTAATAGGAATATTCTTTGTATTTTTTAAGTGATACGGATGCTTCTGCTAGAAAGAGCCCAGCCAGAACTTCCTTACACAGAAATGGCTGGTAGTTAGAAGCAGGATCTGATTTAGTTTGGGAGTCACTAAAGAAGAAAAATGAAAACCCCTTCCCTTTCTCCWACCCCTGCTGTGCTTTCTGGGAAGTTAAGAGCAATAAAATATTTTAAAGCTGTCCTCAGACACCCTCATTTGCCTTGGAAAGCTTTTATTGGTAAGTGCCTGCTGGCGGGTGCTGTAGTTTTGCAGGCTGAGTTCAGTGTACCATAGTAGAGTGCACAGCGCCCTGCATGTGTGATACATCACCTTGATGCTAGTCAGCCTGTCTCATGAGCTGAAGCGTTTTACTGGTTGGTTTCATAGTTCATTAAAAGWCTTGCATTTTCCTCCAACAGCTGAGTGGCAAATAAAAATACCACKGGGTTGCAGAGGCTGTGCTACTAAGTAATTCTAGCCTAACTGGCCATGCCTCCAGTAAGCGGTAAAATTGTTAACTGTGACARCACCATTATTAGTAACATCTCATTCATCTTGTATCCAGATTCCTTGAATTGAGCTGCCTTTTCCTCTGCCTGTTACTTAACATTCTTTTAAATTATTCCCCAAAAATGCAAAAGAAATTGATTTAATTCATCTCCTCCTGAAAAGTTTAGATGTTCTGTCTTCAGACAATTATGTCCTCAAGGTATAGATGGAAAATAAAATTTAATTGTTTACTTATTTCCAAAAGGGATTCTTATTCTTTTAGTTGAGGTGTTAGAGCTGGGTTGGACTCGATGATCTTGGAGGCCTCTTCCAACCTAGWGATGCTGTGATTCTGTGATTATGCAAGGCTTGATTTACCTTGATTAACAGCAATTTGCCACACATTTCAAAACCTGTTKCTAGTATTCATGGCTTAAAATAGAGATACCTTAGAATTCCCAACTGTATTGAACACTGTATTGAAGGCTGCAATTGCTGTTTATTTTTTGGAGATACAGTAAGATTTAATTTCAAATAGGTTTTGATAATAAATAACCAGTGAAGTGATTTAGCGCTAAACCTATATGTAGTCTTTTCATTTTTTTTATAATCACTTCCTTGGCCAGCACTTTCAAAATGCATTTTTATCCAAGTAGTGTGAGGCTTATGAGGTACATATAATTTCCTTTTTTCCCCTGGAAAGGTTTAGGGCTAAACTCAAATGGTGTTAGCAAAACGTTGGCTTCATGATGTTAAATAGAAGCATTCAGTGCTTTTTCAAAAACCTGAAAGCACAAGTAACAGTCTAAAGCAGGTCTTTTAGCTATGTTTTTCTGTAAGAATAAAGGGGATTTGRTTTTGTTTCTTGCTGTCTTCCTTGGAAAAACGCCTCCTAAAATTGCTTCCATAGATTATAAAAACCAGCGTTGCTGGTATAAAATTATAGAATTAAATTGCAGAGATTTTTTTTTCTTATTTTTAATAATTCAACTTCTCAATCTAGCACTTGTGAAAGATTAACCAGAAGAATGGTTACAGTGAACCATGCCTGTAGTAAATGCTATTTCCCTTTAAGGTTTTGAAAATTCCTTCTGAAAATGTGAAGGATCTTTGTGCCTGTTGTCAAGAGCAATCACTGGACCATCCCTGGAGGTTGTGCAAGGAACACAAGCTATAGTGTGACTCTGAGTCCAACAAGGTTTGAGTTTTTTACACATTCTTAGGGAATTAGTTTGTTATGTCCTAGGGCAACCCTCCTTTCTGAACCTCTTCTTTTTACACTAAATAAAGTTTGGTGGAATCAAGTATCCATGAACTGAGGAAAACATTGCTAGCAGCTTAGGGCATAATGGCAGAAATTATGGTGGTAATTCCTCTGTCTTCCTACTCAAACAGCCACCCTCCCATCTATGCCAAAAAGGGGAAAAAAACCCAAAAAACCAAAAAAAACTAAACAAACACAAGCATCCCCCCCAAAAAAATAAGCAAAAACAAAAAACAAAACAGCCAAAAAACTCCAACCTGCCAACCAAATAAAAATCCATTCAACAGATAAAAATTAGGATATTCATTTTGAGGTTTAAAAGGAATAGAAGAAAGAAGGGGCACCCCTGAAGTATTGTTCTCCAATACTATTTTTTTTTTGGGGGGGCTGTTGTTATGTTTCTGATAGAGTATAGAAACATCTTTACTAGAAGCACAAGCTATCATGACACTGGGTACATTTTAATGKGTCATTCATTTTCAGAAGCACCAGCCCTTCCACTGTGTATGTGACTGCCATAGAAATAAGGTAGCCTGCTAAGATGCCAGGTGCCAGGGAGATTTGATGCAGTAGGGGCTGGGTGTGTTTTAGGACCAAGTTATCTATGTGTGGACAGGAATAATGATTAGGAGCCACCAAAACCTACTTCATCTCATTGCTTTTGCTTCCTTAGCATTGGTTTGCTCAATAATTTCTACTCCACAAACTTTCATTGAGGCAAAACAGTGAGATTGACACAGCCACCCTGCTATCTATAGATAGCAGATTTTGAAATGCAGCCCATTAGAAAGATTAGGGAAATATTGGGCAATATGCTTTTATGGCAGGTTAATCTGTGAGTAGTGTCTCAGGTTTTTCTGGGTAAAACACAGTGACAGCCAATGAAGCAATTTCTGCAGGAATTAAAAATTGACTTAGKWTAGGAGTTGAAGCACCTTAAATGARTGTARAAGAATGTACAAGACTGAAACATATAGAGTTCTATAGGAGAATGAATTGTATTAGCAGCAGGGTAACTTCAGCCATGTTGTGTTTGGCTTTTTTGGGGAGCTTTTTTTTGTCTGTTTTTGGGTTTTTTGTTGTTGGATTTTTTGTTTGGTTTGGTGTTTTTTTGGTTTTGGGGTTTTTTCCCCCCCAATGTTTACAGTGTTATGGACAGATTCTGTGAAGCAAAGCTTTACCAAGTGAGTTAAGGCTGGATACAGAAGTCTTATTTAGAGCCTGTAATGTTTTTAAGACTAAACAACTCTTTAAAATGTATAAGACCCARCCTGGCAGGGATTGCAGTTGGATGTTGGGGTTTTGGCAAGATCAGGGTGCTCTTGTGAGATCTGAAAGATAAGCCAGAAGGAAGCCAGCATCCAACCAGAACATCATAGCAGAAAAATAAAGCAGCAAATTGTCATAACTCTTATTGCATACAAAAGATAACACAGAATAGAGATGCTGTAAGTAATTGGCACACATGCTTGGTTACAATGATTAAATAGTTAAAAAAATATGGGTAACACTCTTTTTTAGACATTTTTGGTCTGATTTTTTTTTTGCTTGTTTGTTTCTACTGTTGCATGTAATTAACTTGATTTTTTCAGATTAGATATGAAAATATGTCTTTAAAGTATCCAGAAATGGCACTGCCACTGTTTCAAAAGTCTAGGTAGAATTAGAGATTTTGTGTTCATGTTAATCTTTAAAATGCTRTATTGAAATATGTGGGCTTTGTGCTAGAGGATGAAACATCCTGTCATAACACCTTTTCATGGACTGCAATTGTCTTCTGAAATTCCCTGTTGCTTCAGTGTATGCTGGATTAGGCTAACAGTAAATAAACTTGGCAAAAGATCTATAAAAGCAGTCAAACACATAATTTTTTTTTTAGAAAGAAAAAAACATTTTAAAAAGCTGATTTTTTTTTAGTTGTTTAAGCTTCAGTTGTGTCAGTTTTTTTTTTTTTAACTTCAATATTAAACAGGCATTAGCATACATTCCTATGAATAATGAACTKAGAAAAAAATCTCTCCAAAAATTCCTGCCCTGTCCTAATTTTATTCTATAGTTTGCTACTTGTGCTTTAATGAATCTAATTTTATTATTACATTGAATGYTAAAAGAAAAATAGGTTTTTATGGTTCCATCCTGATTCATTAAACTGCATCTCATAGTTCACTGTCAATACAGAAAACTTCAAGCTGTTCCTGGGGTTAATTCTCTCTTTTCATATGCTCTTAAAATAGTCTATCTGCACTTAAGAGTTTTTCTTCTAGAGCTCAGCTGGAGCCACCTGCCTGGGAGACAAAGTGCATTTCCTTAGGCTCAAAGTCAGCTTCCGACAGACTGCAGCCAGACCTCATTTCTTACAATTTTTCAACTTAATTTTTCCTGATGTTTCTCCATATCACAATTTTTCTCATTAACTCCTCTCCTAATGGCACCACACCACCTGGGGTGCTTCAGCACTTCATTTCTACTTGGGCTGTGCATTCTGGTTCAGTGATGCAGGTTGATTCCCATTCATCACTAGCACAGTATAATGCCTTTCTGAGCAAATCCCCTGCTTTCCTAATGTACCAAATTACTGAAGCCAATTTTGGCTGCCTCTTCACATTTCTTAGGCTGATCTGTGACTCTTGAAACCTCTTTTTTGGCTTTATGGAGCAGCATACCTCTCTGCCTGTCTTATTTTTATACAGGCAAACTAAACTGAGAAGGACCAACCCAGGTGCCTAAGSAGGGGCATCAGAGGAATATTCAACACATAATCTAAGACATCAACTGAGGCTGGGCAGCTAGGCTGTGTGATTAATGGGAGACACTTCAGGACTACCAGCTGGAGAACACTCAGGGTACTTTAAAGCACTAGATGCATGTTTTTAGGCTCTCAAAAGACTGCATAATTCCTGTTCTGAAGGAAAGTGTTATTGTAGTTAAATGAAGCTAAAACCACTCAGTCTAAAATACACGTTTGATTTTTTTTTTTAAATTCAGTCATTTTAATGGTCACAGTTGTAGTGCCTATTCTAAATTGCAATGTATAAACTTGACAAAATGTGTCCGTATATGGTTAGGTCTTCTGAAAAATCACTAGAAATATTTGAGTRTGAAAGAATTTAAGGCACAGAATGTCAGAAAMGAGCYCATTGGTTCTAGTTAACAAGGAAGAAAAACTTTTAATGCAGTCATTCTTTCGGAATATGCTGTGATCCTGCACTGGAGGGAGGTAAGRAAAAACTATTAAAATATACACACTCATGCACTTTAAGCCTTACTTCTCTTTAAAATCCCTTCAACCAGAGGAGTTAAATAGCACTGTAATATTCTTAGAGAATTTAATTTTCTGGTCTTTGTACTGCTGAACTATTTTAATTTCCTGATAGTACCAAAATGCAGRCACTTTGAAATTTCAGGTTTCACTTTCTTGAAATTGTGAAAGTATTTTTTGTAGAAACCASGCTTTCGGAGGATGTCCTTTTTTCATAAAAGAAGATCCCAATCTTGAAGGGAGAGTGCTGGGGGAATGAATATTGACTTGTATTAATGCTGGAAATAAAGTAAGGCTGAAACATAATTTTCTTTCAGTGAAGCAATGAAAACGAGAGGAGATGCTTAAAAAATGCTAATGAAGGACTCAATTATGAAGAAACTGCAAGACTCAAAGCACCCAGGAAATTGCCACTTATTCATAATGCAGTGAAACACATTTGGTCCTATTGGGTAATTTATTTTTTTTTCATGAGCCAAAGACATCATTATTTCAACTATTTCATAGCCTTGACTCCCACACACAGCTGCACTGGTATTTGGGGTTGGATGTGCAGGAATAAGTAACACTGTGGCAAATATTTCATCTTTGCCAAACATGATTTTAAAAAAGAGAAGAACCTTGGTGTATCTCAGGAGAACAAGGAAAAGAAGTATGAAAAGTTGGACACATAGTAACTTCTGTGCTCTAGTTTTTGTTTAAGTGTTGTTTCATCTGTTCTGCTCAATGGAGAGGTTACACGCCAAAAAAATGTGAAGCCTTATGCTCCTTGGAATAAGGTTTTTGTCAGTGAAGTGATGTTTTTGTGTTAGACAAAGCTCAGTAACAATGACAATTAGGTGATACCTTTATTCTGAGTATTTTCACATCCTACTTTGAGATAAAACAACATTTAAAAAGGATGAAGCTACTAATGATAACTCTAGGTATGTTCATGGCATATTCYTGATGAGAGCAGAGCTCTTGTCCTTTGTTTTTACTATGGTTCCAGGCAAAAACATCTGAAAAGATTTGGCTAATTTAGTGACCGGTGTTACCTCACACCTGTTCCATTTATAGACTAGATTAAGAACTGTTTGCTAGTGGCTCTATCAGTAATGACAAACACAAGTCCACAGAAGAAAGAAACTTCTGAATTATTAACTGCCTGATCAGCAGCTCAGTTGGGAATTTCACTGGGTCATGAATGCTGACAGGTTGTCAGGGAAACAGGAATAACTTAACCAACTGCCTAGGTTGGAAGATGAAATCTTTTTACAGTTTTAGTGTCTAATAGCTGAGCTGTGTTTGCAAATGGAAARCACAGTGATGTTTTTCATTCAATACAGGCAACTTAAGGAATCGCAGAATGGTTGGGTTTGGAAGTAATCTCTGGAGACCATCTAGCCCAAATCCCTGCTCAAATAGGTTCAGCTAGAGCAGATTGCACAGGATCACCTCCAGGCAAGTTTTGAATATCTCCAGAGAAGGAGACTCCACAACCACTCTTTGCAGCCTTAGACAATTCAGGTTTTAACWTAGAATCTTGATCCATAGGTTTTGATTTGATTCATAAGAAATTCCTTGGATTTTCATCATTCTCCCCCTCCCTCATCTTTTTTCCTGTTCTAACCATTCATTAAATATTCCTTTGATATCTTGGAAATTTGCAAATAATTAATACTGTTATGAAGCTCTCTTTAGCTTCCAAGTATGGTGAGCCAAAATTCAAGTTGGTTGAATTTCTGCTTAGAATTTATTTAGTCTGGCTCCTTTGCTAGCCAAATGCCCTCCAGGACCAGTAATAGGTACTTCCAATGGCTGAGGCAGTTTCCTTTTGTTCTGGGTCATAAAACAACCACCTGGAAAGGCAAGTTGAGAACCATAGGCAGGAAAAAAAAAMCCAACAAAAAMCCCCTGTGTTTGACTKGGAGTAAGATTCAGTCTAGGATTTGGAAAGATGGGCTTGTGATTGGCAGGATGACTTTTCTGCCTGTATTAGTGCTTAGGCTGTAGACAGCTGTGAAATTGATTCTATGGCTCTGAAGCTCTCAAAACTCTCAGTGACATGCTCATTAGAATGATTGCCAGTCCATACAGCTCACCTGTTCTCCTGAGTATTTACTTATCTGGAAACCATCCTTCTGGAAAAGGGCTAAAACAACTGTTACAGAAGAATACTTGTATTTCAAAACTTTATCTGCTATGATAACTAGTCACTCTTCATCTGTTTGTCTCCTGGTTCTTAGTGTGTTTGCTAGCACTGGTTAGGAAAATTAGGCAAAACTTTTTCACTCACTGGATCATAGAATTAAGGATACCTGGTTTGCTGTAGTGTCACTCGTTTGACCTGTGGAGAGTAAGACAGTATATGACCATCAGCAACTATAAATCAGTATTTATCAAATAATATTAAATATATTATTTAGCAACAAATCTCTTGAAGTTTTTTTGTGTTGAATAGGAGCAACTGTACCAGTGAGCATTTATTAATACAGGTATAGTTATTAAATTCCAGAGTAATCTAGATTTTCTAGGACAGTTTGCAAGAAATGCAACTGGTGGGAAGCCTGGAATCAAAGGGCATGCAATAACCTTTGACCAGCAAAATATTAAAAATGAGGTTTTAAAGTTTTAGATGTCTTCAGAATTTCAGATTTATGTAACCATGTTATATTTGCACAGTAGGCCCTTACGGTATCTGAAGCCAGGTTTTCCTGAATTGTCATCATTGTAGATRGAATACTCACYAAAGTATTTTTTCTCATCCTTATTMTTTTACAAAATTTYATACYAGCCTGATATTATTGGASTGGACAGATTAAAATTCATGGGGAAACTAYGTCCTTAGTGCTGATCTTTGCCATTCAAATGTACAATAGAGAAAAGAATACATTGCTGTTGTGACTGTTCCAAGTCACTGCTTCTCTTTTCTCACCCCTTTATGTACTTCCTTTGCAGTGCTTGAATGGTTGAACTTGCAATCAGCGTAAGTCTGCTGCATTTCTTTGTCTTAGTGTTGCCCTAACATTGGAGAACAACTTAACTTATGTCACTCAACTGCTTGTCTAGAGCCCCTCTTTACTTACTGGAGGGAAACAAGCACAAGGAAGCAGTTTGTTCCACCCCACAGTGTAAATACCTGCTTTTGGRGCAAGTCTGCTGACTTCATGGGAATTTGAATTTCCTTCTATCAGCTCAGATAACTGAAGTGTTTAARTCTACATCTGGGCAGATTAAATGCACCAAAATGACAAAGTGTAGGTAAAATTATAGCTTTTATTTGGATAGGAAAATAAAGCATTGCTCAATCAGACTTTCTCAGATCCTAAAGAATTTTCTTGTGGGTTAGAAAGCTTGAGTAAAATTAATATTCCAGAAATTTCACAGAAAAGAAATTTCCATTGGTATRTACTGTGATATGTACATTACTGGATACTCCATTAGCTGGGCTTCTTTTTTGTTTATATTTTGAGGTTTTGTTTGTTTGCTTGTTTAAGTTCTAAACAAACTTATTCTGCCCATGATCACTAGAGAAAATTTCACTTTCTTGCCTAGACTTCTAGAATCCTCTTCTATAAAAAAGTTTACTTCCTCATTTTTATTTCTTAAATTTAGGAACAACTTCCCTTTTACATTTATTGGAAGATAAAAGATATCCACAGGTCCTTTTGGTTATATTTTTGTTTGGTTTTTTTATGAGCAAACCTTTTAGAAATGTAACACCAATAAAATAAACTCTCTATGTTGCCTGTTAGTAAAATGAGGAAGCAAAACTATACCCCATAGTATTCAGGATCTTCAAATCAATTTTTTCTCTATTTCCAAGTAGTGGTTTTTAACTGCTAATGAAAGCATTATAAAGATTGGCTTCTGAAGGGGGGAATAAAGCTTTCATTTTTTTCTGCTCATATTCTCTGCCATCAGTTTATGGTTCAGAAACACAACCATTTTGCTTTTCAGGACTAAATTAATTTGATGCAGTATCACAGTGCATTCAAATTATCAAAGTCTCATTCTTGCCCTAAAATATGGTATTGAAGTGAGAATACTGATCTGCTTGCATTTCATGGATAGCTTGAAAATACTGAGCTACAAAACTGCAGATGAAATTACTCAGTTTCCTCTTGTAGGTGATTATCTTTTTACCCTTCCTACCATGTATTAAAGTGTTATTTCCCTGTAGGTTGATTGTTTTCCCTCTTGCTATCTAGTCAAAAGCTTCAACTTTTTTATTCTCCATAGTGATCACTTAGACTGGAGGCACTGGAGCTTTCACAGCTGAAGAAGTGCTTTAATATCATATAGAGTTAGAGAAAGCTACAAAAACCTTGCATACAATGGGGACTCAAAGAAGAATGCAAATATATTTATTAGTGGATTTTAATGGCACCTCTTTTGGTAAATGAAGATCATTATCAAATGAACTTTGATTTCTTTTATTTTTTCTGCGTATTACTATTACTGAAATAAAACACATGCCATTTAACCAGCCCATAACTCTGGTAGCCTTCACAACAAAATTGTGGATTAAAGAGGAGCTAGGCTATATATGCATGTGAGAACGACTGGGTCACCAACTTCTGATGTTTTTCTGAAATCTTCATGATTGTCTACTCCCTCAAGTTTTCTATGCTCTGCAAAAATATTCCTCAGCACCTAGAGTGACTCAGGAGGTAACCTAGTGTAACTGGGTAACAATAAAAATGAGTTATTTTAATACACACACAAAATATCATTTGATACTTCAGCGTGCCTCCAGTAGTATCTAAATGGTGAAATGGTTTTGCCCTGTGTAAAATAACAACTTGCGTGGCATCAGTGCCCTCCATATTTTGTTTCTAGTACTCAATCTCTGTTACTGAAGAACAGCACCTCATTGGAAAGGGAACTCAGTATCTAACCAGAATTAGTGATTTTCATAACAGATAAACACCTACTAAGGATCAGGAACTGCAGAGGTCTTCAGGCAACTTAATACTACTTACTATACTCATTTATATGCAGTCAACAATAAGTGTTCTTGTGTCAATTGCCAATGTCTCTRAGTGTGTGTCTCTGAAACTCTTGGTGGTTTTGGTTGGTTGGGATGTGTGAGGCCCAAAACCAAATTTTTTGTCAAAAGAAGTTGAAGTGGCTTATTGTTCATCAGTGGTGGCTTATGTCCCATTGCAAAGAAGTGTTTGTTTTGTCAGCTGATACCAACTACTCAAGAGTAACTTGAGTGATAGAAAAACATGATAATAGATAAAAAAAATAATTTGAGCAGTAATTTAAGGAGTTGTTTTATATTCATTACTAGATCTTTGTGGATGATGCTTAGGGAAGAATTTTCTCATTTGTCTCTGCTTAGACGTTTGCTGCAAAAGATACTGTGAAGTACAAAGTGATGATTGTAGGTCTTGCAAGGTCTTGCATGAAAAGCATGATGTAATTAGCACAAGAATGCTTTGCATAAGGCACAAAGATCAAATGCTATGTCTGAATTTTGTGTGGCAAAGACCAAGAAGTTGCAAAGATGAAGGGAGGTGAGAAAGGAATGTTTTATTTACCAGTATATAATGGTTACAAGCACTAACAATCCAGCAAACTTTTTAAGAACAGGCAGTATTGCTTTTCTAATAGTGAAAAAGTGAAAGGTGCTATTAGTTCATAGCTCAAAAGCTGAGTCAGAGCAGCTGGAAGATTTCAAGGGAAAGCAGTGGTGTCTGGCAAATATTTGGATTAGAGGGACCATTGGTGCCTTGATCTATGTGTGCTTAGTCCAAAAAAGGCTCCCAAGAGCTTTTTTTTTTGTACTTACAGAACTGCAGAAAATACTTTTATTTCTCTATCATACTGCTTAGGTAACATAGAGAAATAGAAGTTTTACCAGTTTTATGAGTTATAATTTCCATGTTTATACATTAAACTCAATAATTATGTATTTATATCATCATCAGTAATTAAGTTTTGTCTGCCTAGCAGAGTAAAATATTCAAGCTTGGCATGTTTAATATCCTTTTCTTATGACTAATTAGCAAAGTGACAAAAGTGACTTAATTCAGTTTTATGCAGGGAAGTGGCTTTATGGCAAAATGCTCATTTATCATTAATATGGGTAGTTGAGGAGGGTAGTTGAGTTCTTCATTTTAGARTCCTTCCAAATTACATATTACATCATATTAATAACATGCTATGCTGCTACTCTTACAGCTACTTTTGGGCAGCCAGGAGACTTTCCAGTTTWCAGTCCATATACTCTTTGATTCTTGGCACTCACTGAATGACTGCTTCTCTTCCTGGAACTAATTTGGAGGGTTAAAGGGATCAGGATCTTTGCCATCATTTGTTCTACTATATTAAAGGATAAATAAGTGAATAACATTGTGCTCTGGTAGTTTTCAATTCMGGCCCCTATGAAAGTGACATGTTCCTTGCCTTTGCCAAACTTTGGAAGTTTTTCTTTGTCGGCTGGAGTTCCTTAACTGCAATACACATATAGGCCACTAGTAAGTTTCTGGACTGTGGCCTGTAGAAAAATTTGCTACATTTTCCTTTTTTTTTTCTCCCTTTCTTGTATAAAAAATACTATTGTGTATTTGTTAAAAACTTTGGTAAAACTTTTTGACTTCCAGTGGGAAAAAGGATTTTTACTTTTGACTAAAGAAACTAAAGAATGCATTTCTTG
>CADDXX010000265.1:736248-765704 GCA_902810485.1 Alauda arvensis | reverse complement strand
GAAAAGCTTCAGTTGGCCTTCAGTTTGGCTCTAGTGCATACAGCCAAGCTCTTTAGCATCTGAGAGGAACAGCCTCRGGATATCTATGAACACCTCTGCAGGATACCAGTTTACCTCCTAACCTCCCTTTTCTTCTATAGATGCCCCTTCAGGAAGCTTCCTATATCTGCAATTAACTAAAGAATGATAAAGTGGARTAAAAAAATTAGCATGCTTCTTTTGCCATGCCATATAAAATAAAAATACTTAAGATTAAATAATATTGGCAATGAAATTCATACTTTGGGTTGCATCTGTTTGGACAAAATTCTTCAGTTTCTACCTTTTGTTATCATATGTGTCAGTTCTTATCTGAACAACTGCTGCAAACCTAAGGCACAAGAGCTTAATTTTTTACTGATAGAAAACAGGGATGGTAACCTAGTAACTTTTGTCTCATTCAGAGGCTTAAAAATGAGGTTAAGTGCTTCTTTTATGGTGGGGTGGTAGTGATTACAGTGTTTCAGCTTATTCTTTTTAAATTGCATTWAACTCATTTTGAAGGAATCAGAATTGATACAATGCAATTTTCCAAGTAACTAAACCAAGATAAGGGTGRCTACACAAATTCCTTTCCTTTTTGCCTGTTTCTCCCCACCCAATATGTAAATAGTATGTAAAACATGTTAGCATTGTCATGAAAGTCCAGTGTGTGCCTATCTGTTTATCTCATTGCAAATGCAATAGAAGAAAATATTTAGCTAGTGAGTGCTCTCCTTTCTATGGATATCTAAATACACAAAAGGGATATAGAATGATATTGTTGCTAATTCCTCAGATATTTAATTCATTTACTTGTATAAGTAATTAATGGATTTCTTGGGGCTTTTTTCCTTTTTCTTCTTTTTGTAAGAGTTGGAGTCTTTCAAAAATCTCATTCAAGAAAGCAGCATGACTTTAATGGATTTCAGTAGCTACACAGTCTTTCATCAGTATTACATTTTGGAAGAAGCATCTAGCTTTTATAGCTAATAAAATTTTCTGTACGAAACTTTGAGCTACAATTTCTGGCTGTGTCTTGTCTATTAAATTTTTTCTGCAAAGTGTGGTGTCATAGAGTAAGGCAAAACTTTTAATTTAGAAAAAATTCACCTTAACGTACTTTAAAATAGCCATTTCTAGGAAAAGATTAAAATCTTATCACAGTCACCTACACCTAACTATTTTGTTGTGTCATGTTGGAAGAGCTTTTGGAGAGATGTGAAGGGACATGAGAAGAGAAAAAGCCCTTTTGAATACTTGAGGGGGCTTTTTGCCTTTTGCCCATTGCTTGTTACACATCAAATTTTCTTCATAAAGAAGAATTTTTTTGCTTATTTACATGACTAAATTAACATCATGTAGGAATGTATCCTAATCATGTAGGAATGAATTAATAGTACTAAATAGAAGGGCTAAGCTGTTAAAGTATAGCAACTCACATGTGCTTTGGAGCTCATGCCTGTTTTATTTATGAGTGATGATATAGGAGTGGAGATCATGCTGTACTTCMCAACAGACTGTCATGATTTAGGAATGCTACTCCCCAGTTTAGTGGTCCCACGGAGACTCTCCAAACCACCAGAGCATGCCACTTGCTTGCTGCCCCACTTTCCCTCTGCAAGGGTTAGGGAGGAGAATTGGAGGCACAAAASATAGAGGTCATGGATTGAGATRAGAACAATTTACTGGAACAGTAACAGCAAYRGTATTGATGAYGAAGGGTACAAAAAAGGARCAATTTACACCAATATTCCCCAACAACAGACAACACCTGATGGCTGTGTCTGCCAAGTTCACTCGACCAGAAGGATCCCTTCTCTCCACACCTGACAATGACATGAGTGGGATAGAATAAAATCCAAGCCATGAATCCTGGCTGCTGCAAAAAAGAGCCCAGTCCTGGCCAGAACSAGCACACTGATAAACCAAAGAATCACTTCATAAAGACAAGAAAATAACTTTCTTTAAAGWCATTTTGGCTACTCATTCATTATTTATCTTATTTAGAAATGGTGAAAGATTAATTCTCCACAGCTTCCTGCTCTGATATCTTAGTTACATTAGAAATGCTACTTTTGTAGTGTGCAAAGCACCATAAGATTAATAGATTTTCATTACAGTGTAATTCTAAAAGTGATTAGAGAACTCTAAGGAAACTTTATTGCATGGTCAAAATAATAACTCTAATTTATATGTGTGCTTATAAATGTGCTGGGAAAAGTCTCTGCTTATAGGTAAATAACTTGCCTTTCTAGGCCTGAATGAATAATAGAAGCTGCTGTGACTGTGAATAAAATTAAACAAAGATGTTCATTAACACATGGAAGATAGGGAGCAAAAGTAATTCATCTAGGTCATAAAGGAGATAACCATATGTGGAGAACAGTAAGAATGCTAAGACCAGTAGCCTGATTTTACTTGTGAGACAAGTAGTGCCATAAAAACTAGCAGAGCATTAAGTGCATAGACATGAGGAATATTGAGTTTAAAGCAGTGTGAGATGTTTCATTTATGGAGGGAACAAACCTTTAAAAATCTACTTGCTTTTTTCTCCTACTAGAGCAAGACTGTGCAATCTTGATGAAACAATATTTTGGTAAAATAATCCAAAACTGAACCATGGCATTGTGAATTACTACAAGACAGACCTAGTGATGTAACAGTAGTTCTAAAAGAGAGAGACTTAATGTTTTTTTCTTCTACATATTAAACAAAGCTAGTAAATGTTCCAGTAACTTTAGATTTTACTGATATTATCCACATTTTGCTTATTGGTTGGATGATAGCCCAAACAAATRAAGAAAAATAGATTATGCCTATTAGCCAGCCTTTGTATCCTTAAAAATAAAACAAAGACAAATAAAAACCACCATACCAAAACCACAAACAAATCTAAAACCCTCTAAAAATTATAGTTTTGCTGTTTTTTTACTAGAAATTAGTATCTTCAGTTCATTCTCTGATACAAATTTGACATATCACTTCAYTGTAGATGGAATGTCATTCTGGACAGTAAAATACTTTTGAATGAAGACCTACTGTAAAATTTTAATAAGTGGACCAATAGTAGCCTTACCATCCAGGTCCTGCAGAGCTCTGAGTACATAAAAAGTTCTGGCAAATAGCTGGGAAACATGGATACTTYAACAGTTTTGATAGGGGTTGAGCTTTTTATTATCTTTTTAATGATTCTGTCATTCTGACTATGCATTTGTGAATTTACCAGTTCTTAGAAATTAGGGAAAAATACATTGATTAACATGTTTGTGTAATTGTAATTTCTGTTTGGGTCCAGTAAAAGAGAGCATACAGTGTTTCTTTTTRAGAGGTACTTCTTCTGAGTATGTGAGATTTTTAAGAAGGAATCTTAAATATTAGTCATCAAGAGAACAACACCAGAAGAAGTGTTTTCTGTCAAAGGTGTTAAAGATTTTATTTTCTTGGTCATATTTGAGTTGTGTTCAGAAGGCTGGTTAGTTTCATGAAAGTTCTAAAGCATAGAGATATTATTTTGGCATGCAAATGTAGTGAAACTTCAGGTTTCACTTTCTACTAATACATTGAATCTGCTGGATGAAATGGAAATACAGCAATGACTTCCAGGTCATTAAGAAGAGAATAGCAAATGTATTAACAAGTATATGCTCTTCTGTCCTCATTTTCCAAGCAGATCATTCTTGAGTGATGTCACCTTGATTGTTCCACAAGCATAGCTGCCATCAGGCTTTGGGCTCTGAACATTCAGGTGACAATGAACAATCAAAGATTTTTTTATTCTACACAATGATTGTGGTAAAGGAGGTTTGTGTGCATATACAAAACAGCTGCTGAGGTGAGCATCTCAGGTACTAACACAGATAAGCAAATTTAAATATGACTAATCTAGTGAAGGTGTRGGACCCCTGACTGTGCTGTATGAAGCAACAGGGCTGCTGAGATGAGGAACAGAAACAGTTAATTTCATACATTTTAAAAAAAATCTGAAATACAGAATATTTCATCTCAYTTGTAAATTTCTATAAACTGCACAGGTAAGGGATAGATGTCAATAATAATAGCAACACCAGCAACATAGGTGTAACTGTGTCTGTAGGGGARTTCTCTCTGAAACAGCAAGCTAATACATGACTGTGCTTCATTCAGTTGCAGTATTTCCAGTGACTTTAGTRGTTTCTGGGTGCAGCCTTCTATATCTGCCTTAATCTCTGCATTGAATTAATTTCCAATTTTTCTAATTATCTTAACTTTCTTCATTTCAGAAGGGCAGTTCACTTTGGACCTTGTGAAGTAATGATTTTGTTATGGATCAAATTAACATTTCCTGTCACATAGCTTGCTTGCTGAAAAAGGAAAAGGTCTTCTAGGATGAATAAGATCAAGTGTCCATCTAGCCTACTTTATAGGCAGATATCTCCTATCCTTCAGGCACATTGCAGCTCATACAGAATTTCCAGACCTTAATTATTTYGCTTTCTACGGGTATGATATATTTAAGGAACATGCCTTTAGTATTTCTCAGTTTAAAATTCATGTGCCACATAGAAATTGACATTAATGTATTGAAAACCTTGCATAGCCTCTCTTACATGACATTCAGCTGCACAGTCAGCAGATCTATATGGATCCCTGTAAGGAACATGGATCATACTTCCTCATATAGAATAAGCTCAGTTGTGCATTCAGAAAGTGTATTTGGGTGAAAAGGCAGAGGACTATAAATGCATAATAAGCCATTTCTGCATGTGAGCAATTCAAACAGAAAATATTTTTGGTCACTTTCTCAAACAGCTTTTGCTCCCAGGGTCTTCATGGCTTCTCACATTGTGTGAGGCTTGTCCAACCCCACAGCTGGGGCTGGTGACAGCACTGCTGAAACCCCAGAARAGCACATTTGTACTCCTGTTGCCTTATCTGAGGGAACTTGTCTTCTCCAGGTTATGCACAGTTAGGACCTGCCCCTGGGTGCAAGAAAGATCAGAAAATCCTGCTGCTTGCAAAATTTTAAGCCATTAAAGGCATAATACAGAGTTTTCTTTTCCTTTCAGCTCAGAATATGCTATGTCTAACACAGGCAAATAATAACTGTATCATTAATCATTAATAGGCCAGTAGCAAAACMCAGGATCAACTTAATCCTTTTGGACATTGATGAGTGCACAGTGCCACTTTAAATAATGGCATAAAAGGCATCATTACTACCCAGTATGGATTTACCACAGTAAATGAGTTTGAGTTACTGTATATGTTTTGCACTCCGTACCCTGTTATCAATAATAGTCCTCATGCCTCACAAAGGGCAACATGAGCAGGGAAAGAATAATTGCCATTCTGCATGGAGGCAGTTTATTGATGAGGTGGACAGAAGTAATATTTTTAGCCTGCTGGGTGTCCATCTGTAAGCAGTTTCCTGGAGCTGCCACTTCTCCTTTCTCTGGAAACTGTTATGGCTTTTTCTGTCCAATGAAAATAATGAGATCCATCTATCAAACAGAGAACAAACAATAAACTCTATACCTTCCAATTAATTTGTTTTTCACCTCTGTTTACCAATGTGCATGCAGTTAACTATCCATCGTGTTACATGCATGTAAAGAGTACATTTCTCAAAGGGYTGAATCTATTAACCCTTTTGCTAGCAAAATATATCTGCATGCCCTCCAGCTAAACAGGAGACTTGGGGAAAAAAAAAATCAATCCTTTTGAAGTGCCAGAATGTAACAACATAGTGTGCTATAAAATCATACCATCCAATCTGAAGTCTGTACCCTCTGTTATGTTCATAACTTATAGTCCATAAAAAACCTTGTCATGGCAAAAAAAAAAATAATGCATTTCAGTCAAAATGTTCTGTAGTGAGTTGTTTCAGGATATAGTATGTTTACATTAAATGTGGATATTCCTCAAAACTATGTGGCTGTGGTACTTGAAGCTGAAGTGGCTTCTGACCACACTGTAGTAACTTACTTGATCCTAGCTGYATTTCCCTCTCTTAGATGGCTTTCCATTTTTGGTGCAGGGATTTTCAAAGACTGTGGGATTGACTGTACCACATAATGACCAAGCTGTATACTTCTTTTGGCCACTGATGTGATAATTGTGTTGTTTTTGTTGGTGTGGTTTTTTGTTTGGGATTTTTTTGTTGTTTTGTTGTTTGTTTTTGGTTTTTTTTCAGAACATTGCCCTGCTGTGGGGCTTTGCTTTTGTGTCTATGGCGTTTCCATTTGTACCATTAAGAGGCGCTTGAATCTGAGTGTTGTTCATTTCCTTGAACAGGTTTGTGTGCTATTTCCATGTGTAAAACATGTGAGTTCCGCTTATCAGGACAGATGGCACATCAAAAAAACCTATGAAGGCAGCGAGACAGAAACACTGATTTGTCTGCCACCACACAAGTGTACACACACACACAAAACAACTGAGGAAATCGGCTCTAAGGTGCCAATTTTTTCGCGCCTAAAAGCCTCGAACAATGGAGATGACTCACAACAGTACAGTCATCCTTCTGAGACTCTGTCTGAGGAAATTCTTAGTGTTAGARAAGCTAGAAAAGGAGTCATGCTTCAGATCTTGGAAACTTGGCTGGCTGACTATGATTAGTTTTGTATGAATGGCTTAAGCGCTATATCATTGCCATTAGCCACTCTCAAATACAGTAAAATTCCTCTAGGGAAGAACTTGCTTTTTGAAAAAGAGAGGTATCTGTTGTGAAGGAAAGAGTTAATAGGCTTCAGAACTCATGTGACAAAAGAAAAATGAGAAAGAAGGAAAGCCAAGAAGAAAATCTTTCTATGTATTTCTGGCTAAATCAAATCAATTTCTAGCTGCCCTAAGTTAAACAATYGGTAGATGACATTTTATGCAGATGAATCAATGTGTTCCCAATTATAGTTGTATATACAATATCTAAYACACAGTGAGCATCTTAACTAGTGCTTTTTGTCAAGCTGCTCTGAGCTCACCCATAAAGAGATGGTACAGAGAAATGTCTGTACTTTTTGAATATGTGGGAATTAGAAAGRCAGATGTATAACCTGGGAAAACTTGTCAATTCATCTTTCTTAAAAATGGGTGTGTTCAGCATTGACTACACTGTTCAGGATTGTTCTTTTTGCCACAAGCCATCATTACCATGATAATAATTAAGAAATGAGCCCAGGTTCACTAAGAGATCATGTCCTGACCTCAGCTGTTGGAATTGGTACATCTTTAAGGAAGGAATGTCTGATCTGGTGCTCTTCTGTTCTTTCTGTCTTGATATTGGGCAGCCACATAGACTCAGCTAATAYAAATTGGCAAAGATCTGTTCAATTTAATGCTCTCTTTATGATCTACATTTAGAAAGAACTAAAACCATGAAAAAAATAAAAACTAAAACAAAAAAAAACCCCAAACCAACAACCCTATACAGCTTAGAACATGTATTGGTTATACATATCATGAATATGTCATTGAACATCTTATTTATGAAAAGTTCTGCTGCACTTGTCTGCAGTTTTGGCTTTTTTTCTCCAATCTGGTTGAGGTTTTAACTTCTATCATTTACTAGTGCAGTGGTCACTACTGTCACTCTGCCTTTTTCTCTGAGCAAGTTTGTGTATACAAAGCTGCTACAACAGTCCTGGACCCCAGAGTAGTTCATTCAGTCTGAATTTCAGCACAGTTCCTTTAAAGCTCATCCATACAAAATCCTTTCAAGTAGGATCACACTTATTTCAGTAGGGCTGGAATGGTTTGATGATGTTGATGTGTACATAGCACTTCACTGCACCATCACCTGTACGTACATTGCAATGTATTCAATGTGCCACAGGGGATTTTAACATTTATTCCTATTGTTTTTRTAATATCTCCCTGGGTAAAGGTTGCAAGTAACACAAAGTGCATGAATAGACTGACAAAAGGCTATGAAGCTCTCTAAGACTGCYGTGGAAAGGCATGTTTTCAAGCAGTGTGTTTGGAGTATCCAAGTACTTGGGTCCTAGCATTTCAGTGTCACATGGGGGTGTAATTTACTGAATTTGYTTGTATAAATTTTATGTAATATGTGAGTTCTCATAAAATGAAAGCTAGAAAGTAAATGTTGATGGGACAATTTTGCTTGTGTAAAAGACTACAGCTGAGTTAGGTAAATCTTWTTAAAAATCTTGTTCAAAGGAAAAGGGTTTTAAGACCCAATTCTTAGTTGAAATAACTGAAAGAACTTTACTGAATCCTACAGAGGATACATGAATTTATCCTTTCCTAGGGTATGGGTTACCTTTTGTAAAGGCTTAAAATRTGAAATAAGAATTTGGCCAAAAGATATTTCTATAAGATCAATCTGTTTCATACAGTCAGCCTCTTTGAAGCTAGAGTGTTCAACAATTCAATTCTCTTACTATTTATAGTTCACTTCAAACCATGAGCCATCAAGTAATGACAAGAATTTTTCTGGAGTTACTCTGAATTGACTTTGGTTACCAAGATATTAAGGCATTTGTGGCACTTGATAAAATTTTACTCATGATGTTTTATATCCACTGCTTAAGAGTCTGACTAAACTTGCATGCATCTACTGTTGAAATGTAAAATTACTAGGACTAGATATATGTTGCCACAAAGAAAATAATATTTACTGTGATTTGTTTGGGGCTTTTTTTTTGTAATTCAAGATAATTTAAAGAAATTGTGCTTAATAGGGCAGAAGTGCTTCATTGCTGCCTAGAGACAGTATGTAAAAGCACAGAATTTGTGTAAGGATTCTCTTAGGGGAGAAAGGCATTAATTTGAGGAATCGATGCTTGTTTCTGCAAGATTATCATGGTAAAGGCTTTGCAGAGAATTTTAATATGTGTCACAGAMTTTCTAAAAGAAGGCAAACTGTGTTCAAATGGAACAGCTTGGTGTGTCCAGGCWCTGTAATATTATGCTGTTGGTTTTTGTTTTGTTTGCTTTTTTCCCCCAAGTGCTTCAAATATTTTGTAATTGAAAAATATGGCTGATAAACTTCAGCAAGTAAATTTGTAAAAAGAGGGTTTTCAAACAGGATGTAGACTTTTCAAACTGTGCAGGAGGTAAASTGCCTGGACACAGTCCACTAAGGCACTTACAGATGCTGCTTCATACACCTAGCATTTCCATCACCTCCTRTTTTAGGTGTGAAATCAYTTGCCTCTGGAGGACTACTTGGATACTTAACTTTATTAACATGCTTAAGTTGTTTCCCAGATTGGGAYAGGTTTTACGAACCAAGCCCAAAAAAGTGCTTTCTTTAGGRATAGAATTCTCCACTCTGGGAGGGGGATGTGACCACATATTGATCATTTGTCTTCAGAATGAAGTAGAAATTTTCTGTGAATGCTTCAGCAAGAGTTTCTGTAGGAAAAAAAGATCAACCATTAAAAAGGTATATATGGATGTATCTGCAGTTTTTATTTTAGTTTTATTCTTTAATAGTTTTAATTACTTGCTCTGAAGAACACTGTGAAAATGTGKCATGAATGATCCTTAAGCAATATCTATCCACTGTTGTATGATTAATACATTTCTAAACTAGAAGATTAGAAGTGGTATTCAATGTGTGATGAACTGTGAATTGTCAAGAGAAATAGTCTTTTTAAATTAAAAGTGCAAAAAAGAGTGTAATTTTGTTATGAATGATATTCAGATCTGTTTCAGATAATATCATGGTATATTAAGAAAAAATGGAAGTGCAACCATCTTCAGTGACTGTTTCTTTCTTTTCAAGTTTGTTTCTTGGAAATGGAAAATATTAATCTGTTGGAGAAATGCTTTAGTAGAAAAAAATAGATCCTTTTATGAACATGGAATCTGATTCTTATTTCCTTTTTAGTGATGTTAATTGTAAAATGCTTTACCCAAGTGTGGACTGCCAAGAGACAGTGGAGACCCACGGTCCACAGCATATTGTCAGGAAACTGAGGAAATCTAGTGAAAAACACATTAGTTAGATAAAAGCTTTGTTTTAGTGAAGAAAATCTTTTAACATTTTGTAAAAATATGTAAATATGTAGAAAGTATGACTTTTAGTAGAGGGAAAAAAATTTCAGGTATCAGATAAGGTGGTAACAAGATAGGTACTGCAAGGTGGAAGAAAATCTGTAAAGAGCCACATKTTTTTAGTCTTTGTAGTGCTTTGTGTTTCCATGTAGGTTGCTACTAATACATCTGGGAAACAAAATCTAAAGTAGAGAGTACTTGTAAAGAAAAAAAAATGTACTTTAAGCCTAATACTAATTCTGATACTATGTATAGGACTTAATAAACCAGGTCAGTAATGGAATTAGGAGCTGTTGCTCACCTACATATGTCTACTTTTGGGTTTAGATATTAAATCACTTTTCAAACCACATAAAAAATCATAAAGTGCAAGTGCTCACAGAAGGATATGTGAATATATGTAAGTATAGAACCTGAAATTCACATTTTACTGATACAACTTTTTCAGAAGGCAAGCCCTGACTAACTGTAGTAGATGTTAAAATGACATGGTGGGACAAGTTTTGTAGCTGAAATTTCATCACCTTTTAAGCAATAGAGGTTTTCAAATCAGTCCAAGCTGATACTGAATGGTTATCTCATTCTAAGAAAAAGTCACACATGAAATGACAATGCTTAGCAGAAAAGTGGAAARTAAGAGGTCACAAATGCACAGACAAAAGAACATGTATTTTGTTAAGGACATTAGAAGCAGGAGGGCAAGGAGAAGGGCTGGTTAACAGCTCTGCAGTGTCTTTACTTTTTGTACTTCATCATTATATTTTGGAGTAGCCAAGGCTGTACCTTACTGATGATGATTCACCAGTATGTCAAAAGAAATTGTTCGCAAAGAATGAAGAAAATAAAATGCTTTAAAAATTTAGTGACAGCTTTTTTTCCTTACTTAAATGGTCAGAAGGTGGGACAAGATGCACATGTATTTTAAAAWTTTTTTTTAGAAATTAGCACTTAACCTAGGAATCAAGTCATTTTGAAGTTTACTTCTCTGTTTCTGAAGGTGTTAGGAAAAAAAAAAGCCAAAACATGATTTAAAGAAGAGAAAATCCTTGAGTAATGGAACTATGATGTATAAAAATTACCCTGTTTGATTAATTTAAGACAAATATATTTATCCAAGATACACTAAAAAATATACATATGACTACRACCAATACTTGCTGCAATAATTTCTGTCGAGGAGAGCAGAAGCAAAACARTTCTGCACTTGAAGCTGAAAACACAAGTACATAACTTCCTGTGAGGGAGATCAGGTTTAGTTTCCACAGCTGTTGTCCACAGATGTTAAAATAAACAGAGCTTGGTTTAGGTKCATAATATTTGTATTCTTGGAAGAACATAAAAATTAAATTTTCCTTTGGAGGTGTTAAACTTGGCTTCTTGATTAACAAAAGTGAATACCCCTGCTATTCCCACCAGGGCTTGGGCTCCTGCTAGTCACCTCTTAAAGTAATTAGTTTCTCACATTTACAACTGAACCCTCATCTGAGATGAATTTATCCTTGCAACATCCCTGTTGAGATCTGGTGATCCAGACCTGAGTTTACCCCCAAATCATTTTAAATGCTGTTGGTCTGCAGGAACCCTGGGAGAYTCCCTTCCTGCATAGAGGAATCACACTGCTTTTCTTGCCTGTTAGGTTTTATGCATGAGAAATAGGGTGAATTTTACCCATAGGGTTTGCTTTTTWACTTTTCAGAAAAGATGAAAACCTGTTACTGAGCATAATTTAAAGTCATCCTTGTATCCTTTTTCTAAGGTAGATTTTTCCTGTACAAAGCAAGATGTAATAAAAATTTTATTTTGAAAGAATGAATGCTATAGATGTGAAATGGTGCCAGTAATGTCAGTGTTGTGTTATAGGGTTTTGAAAAATGAAATAATATACTCAAAGCAATTAACAAACATCAGATTTTTATTCTAGATGCTGAATGTGATTAGAAACTGTAAATGAACAATTCTTCATTCCAGCTGTTCTGGGAGCAGGTTTTCATGCACCATAGCCACTCTAAGCATAACTTTACTGCTATTTATTTGCACAGCCCATCAAAACAGCATTTTGATTTATAGGCTTTACTCTGTTTGAGAATCACAGTTATAAACTATGGGTCTCTTTATTAAAACAGAGGAGTCTAAATCTGTAATGTATGGTAAAAGCTGTAGTGATTCTGCTTGCACCAATAAAAAAAAGTCTTTGGACAAAACACTTATTAAGCTTCTATTGAGAAATAATCTTTCAAGGTGCATTTTGGTACTTTGTTTCATGGAATAGACAGCTTTTATGTGCATAATTTGCTGTGGTAATTGCAAGAGGAGCTAAAGTTTATTGCCTTCCAATTTTCCATCATAGTGTGTTCTCACTCCTTTAAAAATGGTTCGTTTATTGTTAGGGGTTTGGGGTTTTTTTTGTGGGTTTTGTTTTGTTTTGTTTTGTTTTGTTTTCTATTACTTTCAAACCCTACTAAAGGAAAATCTTCCGGCGTATTTTTTTTTTTTTTGGCGAAGAGTCTCTGCTGACAGTACACCAAATAAGCTGTTTTTAGTAGGAAATTGAGGAATGTAGCAGTCTTACCAAAAAAAAGTCATGGACAGGCTCTTTGCATTGCCTGAGATACTTCAAGTTTTACTGCCAATCTACTGGGAACCCCTCTCTATTAATCAATATTCACACCCAAGTGATAAAGTCATGGGAGTTTAGTCTACATGGTAGTTCTTTTTGTGCTGTTTTCTTTCCTGTTGATTATGTGATACTTAAACTACCAAAAATTTTATTCCCATTTAAAGTAGTGCTATCAGTATGGAGATGGGATTTAAGGGCTTTACACAGAATTTTTCTCCATGTACTTTTTCTTCATGTTAACTGCATGAAAGAGCTTTTATGTGAATGTYCTTGTAGGACCTTTATCATTCATGGGCTTGCTTGAAAGCAGCAGCCTCTCACYTGATCATGTATTATCCAAGTGACATTAAAGTAATTTCCATATTAGATTTCCATTTGCTTACTATAGTTTTATGAATGACTGTTGTGTTGGTTCTCCTCTACTCCTTGTCTCCCTTCTCCCAACCCATCTTTTCTTTATGCACAGAGGTTAACTGAGAGGTGAACTGCCTCCTAACACAGTTGTGCTGTCCCAGAAAGAAAGCTACAGCTTCCCTTGTCATGGAAGCTAAAGTTTTATGCCATTAACTGTTTCTGCTCATTGGCAGAGAATTGCAAATCTGTTGGGATATCTGCATCCCTTTGTGTTTCTTTATTCTTTGTTGTTTCCTTTGTCATCTGTTGCATCACTGCAAATAGAAGAGATGCACCATGGAAAAAACCACTTATCTAGATGTGTAAAGTCACAGAAAAAGGCATGATTGACGCTCATCAAGTCAATCGTTCTGTCCCCGGAAAGCTTCATATCTTCATCCATCTTACTTGCAAGATCTTGAAGCCCCTGATGTTGGAGACTATGGAATATTTCCATGCRATCTGTTATGGTACTTCAGTGTGTTTTTCAGTACGACATGCACACATGTATCTATCTACATATCAGTGTGGTCATACATCCAGGYAACTTAAAATTCCTTCACAGGATTTAAAGGCCCCTTTGCTACTTGTCCTCAGTGGATTGAGARAGCAGTTAATTCTCCTGATTGATGCAGTCTTTTCACATCTTTAAATCTGTTGTTATATCTCCAGTTGACATCTTATGAACTGGCTGGCCCCTCTTCTTCCTGCAATTTTATCACAAAGATGAAAACACCAGAACATATTAGGTTTCAAATTGTGAGGTTTGTTTGTGTTTTAATCTTTATTGTCTCAAAGCTGGGGGGAGTAGCCAATGCCCCAGGGGGCTGTACAATCCTTCAGAAGGACCACAACAGGTCAGAGAGATGAGCAGAGAGAAACTGCCTGAAATTGAACAAAGGTAAATGTGGGGTCCTACACTTTAGGATGAATAATCCCAGGCACCAGCACAGKCTGGGGGCTGATCTGCTGGAAAGCAGCTCTGCAGAGAAGGCCCTTGTGACAACAAGCTGTCCMTGAGCCAGCAGTGTGCCTTTGTGGCCAAGAAGGTGTCCTTGGGTGCATTAAAAGAGCATTCCCAGCAGGTCGGAGGAGGTGATCCTGTCCCTCTACTCAGTCCTGGAACAGGTTGCCCAGAGAGGTTGTGGAGTCTCAGTCTCTGCAACTGGAGTTATTCAGGAACTGCCTGGACACAGTCCAGTGTGATGWGCTCTAGAATGACCCTGCCTGAGCAGGGAGGTTAAGCCAGATGACCCATTGTAGTTCCTTCCAACCTGACCCATCCTGTGATTATTTTAGTGYTGCATCTCTGAAAACAATGCTATGCTATAATAATTTGGTTATTATTAAAGCATTGACAAGCTATTTGTAAAATTTGTAAAATTTGACTTCAGTAGTTAACAATATACAGTTTAATTTCATTGATGAAAAATCTTGGRGTTCCTTTAAGGGATTCTGCTTGACTTGGTTATTTGCAAAAATTWAAATTTTAGCAAGAGAATAATTATGTGCTTCTTGACATCTATTTATGCATACACACATACATACAATATGGTTCACATTGCTTCATTTTCATATTGAATTGGACAATCAGTGAGTCTGAAAAAAAAAAAAGAAGCATAACCTATATGCTCCTTTCTCCAAAAGTAATTTATATCATTAAATGCTTGCTCCTTGGTCCAGTGGTGTCTTGAGTGAGTGTAGCAGATGACGCAGCAGGCACTTTATAGATGTGGGGTTTCTGAGCTCATTTACAGCACCTGGTTTCCTCATCATTCCCCTTCTCCTCCTGGACTTCCAGCTCCCCTGTGTCCRGGAGCCAACAGCACCAGAGTGAGGGGCTGTCAGTGGTCCTGGGGAACCATGTCTGCAAGGTGGAGGAACAGAGCACAGGCACATCACTGCTGTGTTTGTGCACCTCAGCACCCACCTCTCCCCAGATGACAACCTTTCACTGTATGAAGGATTATTCTTTAGAGGCTTGCCTTTCTTATGCTAATCAACAGAGCTGATGTTATATTCTCCCCTTTTTGCTTTTATCATCATCCCCTTAGCTTATTTTCCTCTAGCATCAAACTCTCTCCAGCTTTAATTCGTCTCTCACACRGATGAATCGAAAGCTGCAATTATTTACTGAGCGAGAGGAGGAGGGAAGAAGCACATTAATTTATAAATCGTTTTAAATTTACTATTCATTAAAGGTTGAGTATGAAGAGCTCTGGCCTCCATCCACTCAGCATGGCCAGAAAACAACAGACCTGTTTAGTCAGAAATAGTGCCAACTATTCCAATCGCTTACAGCAGCCTTGTTCTGCAGGGACCATCTGAAAGATGAGGTCTGCCTTTCCCTGACCCTGCACAGTTTGTGGCTTTGCTGCTGGAAAAGCCAATACCTTTTCTAGTTCTTTCATTAAGGCTTTTTTTTTTTTCTAGGGGACTGAGTTGTGACTGTCACTGTGTTTTGCCAGTATCAGAGAACCCTCAGTGTTGCTTTTGGAGTGGAAGTCTCCAAAAGTTTGGAGTGGTAGTGGTGGCCAGGACACAGACATTGGAATATTTTTTATAGGGCATTAAGACTGCCTGTGGGGTTGCTCAGTGGAACTGGGAGGGGGGGGTCGGGGAAGAAATTAGCACATGTTCTGAGACTGCATGCCATGAAGACCAGATGAGTAATTTTCTGAAGTAAGCAATGTGTAATGGACATGTGTGGAAGGGAGAMCATATGAGTACTACCAAGGCTGTGGTTAAGGTATAAACCAAGGAGCACAGTGGTAGRAAAATGAAAATATTTGTTAAGAGCAGGTGGAAGAAATACTTCAAAATTAGAAGTGGGCAGATTTCCTTTCCTTGGGTTTGTATGGCAAGGCTTTAGTAGTGGGAGRGCTGCAGGGTTGGATTCTGTGAGAAGCTGCCCGAGCTTCTCCAGTGATTGACAGAGACAATAYCAACAAGCTCCAAGATGGACCTGGTCCAGGCTGAGCCTGTCAGCAACAGCGAGAGTTCTTCAGGGTCAGGGAAGAAGGAGGTGGAGGRGGTGCTCCAGACTCTGGAGCAGAGAATCCTCTGCAGCCYCTGGTGCAGACYGTGGYGAGTCACCTGTTCCCCTGCAGCCCAGAGRGATCCATGGGGGAGCAGAGATCCACCCRCAGCCTGTGAAGGAYCCCACACCAGATCAAGTGGATGCTCAAAGAAAGCTGTGACCCAGGAGAAATGGGGTCAGGATCTGTGGGCCCATGGAGAGAGGACTGCACGTGGGAGCAGRTTTGCTGGCAGGACTTTTGACCCCATGAGGAACCTAGGCTGGAGCAGTCTGTGAAAAACTGCAGCCCATGTAAATGAATCACACTGAACAAGTTGGTGGAGGACTATCTCATCTATTAAGGATGCTGGCATGAGAGAAGCATGTGAGGAGTCCTCCCGTAGAGGAGGAAGGAGARYCAGAGACAACACGTGATAAACTGACTGCAACCACCATTCSCAYCCCCCTSCATGGCTGGTGGGGAGGAGGTACTGCATCAGCAGTGAGGTTGAGCCTAGGAAGAAGGAAGAAGTGGAGGCAAGGTGTTCATGATTTAGTTTTTATTTCTTCTTTTCCTACTCARGTTTGATTGGTAWTAACTTAATTTCTCCAAGCTGAATCCATTATGCCCATGATGGTAACTGCTGAGTGGTCTTTCCCTGTTGTTATCTTATCCTGTGAACCTTTCTTTGCACTTTTCCTTGTACAGCTGAGGAGGGCAGTGACAAGCAGCTTTGGTGTTCATCTGGCATCCAGCTGGGGTCAACCCACCACAGTCCTGTAATATGTGGAATAAAATTACAAATGTATGGCTTGCATGTGTGAGGAGCATAGCTGGATTGAAGTGAACAGCTGTTTTCCACCTGGGTTTCACACAAACCCCAGAAGACATTAAGAAAGATACAGCAGAAATAATCATCAGCCTTGCCATATGCAGTGTGCTTATATCTAGATGGTTGTGTGGGCTTGTGCAGATCGAAGACTTGCATGCCACTTTCAGAGAAAATGCCAGGAACATGTGCCCTTTTGGCAGCTTTCTTAGACTGGGYCCTGGTTCTGGCAGCAGCTGGGTGGTGGAGGCAGGGAGATGTCTGCCAGCCCCGCACCCCTGYGTGAGCACATGTTGTGTAGTCAAATTTGCAGCCTTGAAAGATGAAAATGCACGATAACAGCCCTGGTGTTACTCATGCTGGTGATCACTGTGACAATCTGGTTCCTTCTTCCCACCTTTAGGTCCATGCCAAAATGAGTTTTAATTGTTGTATTTGCTTTGGGGTAGTCTCTTCAATGGCAGTACGCCAGATTCCAGGCAACCAATGCCTATCCAGTTTTCCAAGCTTTATCTTAAATGATTTTTTCCTTTCCCAGCCTTTCATGTGGGTGATGGTGAGGGATGGCCAGGGCCATGCTCTGTAGCAGTTAAAGCTAATTTTTAAATTACTTGGATTTGCAACATTTCATCTCTAAAGAAGCTTAGAAATTAATACAGGGACAGGTGCAGTCTTYCAAATTCAGCTGTGTTCACTGCAGACAATACTCCCCAACTGCTGGTTGATGTAGAGTGCCTAACTTTTACCACCCTTTGAGCTCTACAGTTTAAAATTAGCTGATCTGGTCCATTTGTGTCTGCTGATAAAGTAGATGAGGCGTGCTGGTGAGATTTCTCCCTGCAGAATAGTGAGCTGCATAAAGGACCTCTTGAAATGAGATAAATACACAAGAACACCTTCTCCTCTTTAGTCCACCTGCTCCGGTGGTCTCCCACTCTGATGTGGCTCTTGGTAAGCAGGGAATTCCTGTTGCATAACTGAGGGACACTACACATTTGTGTCATGTGTTTCTGAAACTGGTCCTTTTTGTACAGCCAGGAAGGTATGCAGAAGCCTTTGGGAAAAGCAGGGTAAAATGGGATCATCTCAATGCTGAGACTTACTGGTACTACTCTCACTGAATCAGTTCTRTAAAAATGAATTTCTATGGTATAATTATTAGAGGAGCCTACTTTGCAGCTGTACTTTAATAACTATTCTCCTSCCTTCCCATCAACAAGAGCAAAAAGATGTAAATAATGCTCTGGAAAATGGGGCAGTGGATTCTGTGAGAGTTTTAAGCCTAGATATCTAGTGCAGGAGGAGAGCTTTGCAAGTCAAACKGTGCACCATGCTTGTCTAGATGGGTCCCTGTAGTGTCATAATAGGAAAAGAATGACCTGCAGTGGACAGCAGGGGTTTTCCATGAGGTTTAAGTACTGCAGCCTGTAGTGGTATTTTTAGAATGCTGTTGACCTCTGTGAGAACATCTGCACACTTTACGTACAGAATCCTCTTAAATATCTTGCAAGAGAAAAAAGGATAGTATGCTCAGCATGCAGTAATGTCATATCTTGGATCAGTACTAATATTATACAAATCCTTTTGTTTGGTTTGAGCATTTTGAGTTCCAGACTATTTCTTTGAGGATATGAATGGGAAGTAGTTTTCAGCCTATATTTTGGGAATTGTGGATTTGTTTTAATAACATGARTGCTGGGGTGCAAAAGGACTCACTTGGCAGTAAATGAGTAAACTGATGRGGGAAGTCAGGGTATTTTCTTAACTAAAGTGATGTTTTATGGTGCAAACATTTAGTTAAAAAGAGCTAATTTTCAGCTGACAACATTAGAATTTCTGTAGAAAAATGTGCATTAGAGGGTGTATTAGCCTGTACTTTTGCAGCATCTTATTTTCTAATTAAATTGCTAATTCTGGCCATCTTATAAATGTTGTTAGAGAATTGGTGTAAAAGTATTTTTATTACTATTTTTTTTTCTTTTAGATGGCAATCTAAATAAARCAAATTATCAGCCATAGTCTCCATTAAAGACTGTGAATGTGGGGAAGGCTACTATTTTCATGTACTGAATGAGCTTTAAAAGTTACTGTATTAGTTGTCATTTTAGCTAGTTCCCCTAGACCTAGAAGTTAATTATGCCAACACACAAMTGGTCTTAAAAGTATGCAGTGATGATTCCTGGCAGGAACCTCAGGACCAAAAGCTGGAACATTTTTTTCCACTGTAAAGGGAAATACTGCCTATGGTTTTTATACAAAATTTGAAAATCTGATGACAAATGTGAATATATTGTGTTGTATAACTAATTTTACTGGAARCATCAGTTGTACTGAAGTGTATTGACAGAAATCACTAATTTTCTGTGCTGATGGAAAACAAATTATAAAATTTTAAAATATCATGAAAGTCAAAGCAGAAGTATAATTGACAGCCAACAACAGAAACTTCAATTCTAAAACACTGAACCATAAATTCTAGAGAAAAAATAATATATATGGCAACAAAATTGTTTACTACAGAAACTAATATAGAGAGTGTGTCTTATATGAGTTGCCCATTAATGCCAGTTTTTTCTTAGTTCTACATTCTGTTTCCACAAACTAACCATAGATAAGTGCAAATAGCAAATTTTCACCATCCAAAAGTATCCAAGTTTTAAAATAAATTATTAGAATGAAACTACATTTTTAAAAGCAGTATTTTAATCATGTTCTCTAAAGGTTTTGTTAAATCAGGACTTTTTAACTTAATATTTTGCTTATGTGGGCAAAACCTACAAATCTCCTCCAGAGTGGATGTTAACCATTAAAACTGATTTAATATAACAATTTAAAACTGCTTAAGGGGCAGGCATAGCTTCTCTCTCCCACTGCCTCAATCAATATTCCCCTTTGCTTATCCCTGGCTTTACTGGTTACAATTCAGCTCACTAACTTTTCTCAGTTTTTCTGTTCATCTAGTATTATTACTAGATGAGCTTTAAAGTTTTGTTTCAACACAAACCATTCTGTGATCCTATGAARTTCTGAATTTTAAGAAGCTGTATTTTAGGGAGTTGCCCTAACTTGTTCCCTCTACCTTTATCCTTCCACCCTTTCTTTACTACTGCTGTATAAGTACCTAACTGTAAGTGCTGCTGTCTGCAGTACAACTCCTTGGTCTTCTGAAGCATCTCTCAATTKGAGGCACCAGCCTATATTCCTTCTGTAGGTTTCCTTGAACTRCTGTGGCTGTTCTGTCCCTTGAGCTGCTGTGTTTTAATCTGATGAGCATAAATAGCATTTGGAAGAGCATCTCTGAGTTTTGAGACTCCTTCCTGAGGAACATAAGCTCCATGTAACACCCTTTTCATGGAAGGGTTTCATGAGACACTGATCTGGCACTAGCTCACACATTGCTCAGCTGACTCAATGACTTGCTGCCAACAGAAGAAATTTCTCTTCCCACTCCTGTCAGAGCTGTCCTACCCAGTGGGCTGTGCAGGTCCCAAAAGAAAAGCAGAGGAARTTTGCCTGAGGAAATGTGGCAAATTTTGAGAGTCGATGGATATGTAGAATTCAAGCACTTTATTAAAAAAAAAAAAAATTGATAAGAGCGAGTGTCAGTAAACAACAAAATTTGTTGAGGTATAAGGAGTGGAGTGGGCAGGTGAAAGCCAGCCAAGGTAACCAKGATACAGAGCCAACTTCAGTAGACACTGCAGCTGAAGAGAATGTCCATGCTCTTGCATATCCAAAGCAGCATTTTGCAAGGTAGAGTGCTCACTGGAGCAGGAGGTTAAGAAATCCAAGAAACAGCAAAAAGAAAGAAAATCCTGCAAATTAAATCTTTCCTCTATGTTTGCCACTCTGATGCATTCATAATAATATTTTTTTCAGTGTTTGCAGATACTGTCCAGCCTTCTTCGTGCCTCATGTTTCCTGTCTGTACAATGCTCTTTGTGTAGAGTTTGTACTTCAAGTAGTAAAAAGACATTCCCTTTGGGTATTATCTTATCTGAAGATCTCACTATCTGTGGGGACTTATTTTAGTAAAAGTATGAGGAAACAGCTGGGAGTATTTGTGTGCTCATTTTCCATTCTTCTCAACTTTCTCTTTTTACTCTTTTTACAAAAAATTATGATGATCTTCTACTGCTTTAAGCTCATTCACATAGCCAAGATATATATGGATTGTGCTGTCCCACTGTTAGCGTTTTTCTTACTTTAAAGTGTGACTATTCTGGTGAATCATATCCATATCTTGGGAGACAATGTTGTTTTGATATTTTGAAATTTGGGTAATGAAATACAGCCAGCAGAGACCCTTGAAAYTGAGGTGACATTCAGAAATAAAAGCAGAGTTGGCAATTTTATTTTATATGCATATACATACATTTCATGTGTGTACATGTACATGTGTGTTTACACAGCTACACAGATTTTTAAAARTTATAGACATGAGCACCATCCATGTAGACGCAAGGCTGATAATTTGTAACAAACCTTAATGATTTGACATGGTCAGCAGCTCTGAATATAACCTCCAAATCACACAGACTTACATTCTGACCTTTCTTTTCAAGTAAAACAAAGAAAAGCATGTTTAGAATAGAAAGCTAATGTTTTCAAAGGAGCTTTGRATGAGCAGTACCTCTGAAATTTAGAGACTGGAATAACTTATGCTTTTCTGATGATACATTTGAATTAGTTTAGTTTAGGTATTTGAACTGGARTATTTGTCTTAGTCTTCCTTTATCTCTCCAAGATGTATGCTAACAATTTTTCAATTAAAAMGAAAGACTCTTGGGCTGAGTTGCTAAATTTCAGCATAAATTTTTATTCTGAGATTATGAGCCCCCAAAAATAGCAAGGGGAAAGATTATAGCTATCTGACACTACCTTATCTGTATAGCTGAGAACAGCATCACTACAATAAAAGAAGATAGTAGTGTCTCCCATTGATTGTTGTTTGATGAATGTAAAGCAATTTACTGGAATGCAATTAGCATTTGCAATCACAATACCGTGGGGATTTTTTTTATGCTGGCTCTGAATTGAAAAATCTATACATTTTCTGTCCATGAGTCACTTCTTAGGAAGCCTTCTTTCATTTGTAAGGCTGTGCATTGCTGTGGAATTAGTTTTTCAGGGTTTTTATAAGAAGAAAAGCATCTCTTGGAAAAAAAGGGCTTCTAAATAGGAATATCTTAGCAACCTTAAAATAGTTTTATAAATGTGTAAATCAAGAAGTACAAAGATTAAATAAGCAAAGCAGTGTCCTGAAACAACGAGACCATTTGTACAATGGCAGAGTTACAATAGGGCTAAAAGTAACAATGCTACCTTTTAGCAAATATTCAGAAGAATGTGGATGCATGCAAGTGCTCAGTTAGACACACTGTTCTGTCTGCACATAAAATGGGTATAAATTTAGTTATTTTTACATCACACAAATTATAGAGAGATTTTAGAAAAAAAAAAACCACAACAAATGTGTTGATTCCCAGTTTGGACTTTCTGTGGACATTTAAGTGAATGATTTTCAGTGCTACAGGAGAAATCAATCACAGCTGATATGGAGAGGATATCAATGACAAATGTGTGTGCTGAAAGGGGTAGTCAACATCCTTCTGATGTTGACACATGCATACAGTAGCAAATATGGTCTCTGTGGTGCTTTTTAATGGTTTCTGTATGTAATGGACMWGGGGCTGCTATCCTATCTCAAAGACAAGCACAGGGAATTATTTCTATAGAGATCTATYTGGAAATGTCTGCTGCTTTAAAAACACACTTATTTTTAACTCTRTCACCTAAAGTATTCTTCCTGTAATTGTATATAGTGCACCTTAACCACTTTAGGAGAAGCTTCTGTCTTATGTGTTTGACCTTAGAGGTSTTACAAAGCCCCCGTGTCTATTGCATCTTGTATACCTTAATTTCTGTGAGGTCTAGAAAGAACTGCTACTGAATTCCTGGAGACTATTTTAGCTTTTCCAATGGGACATTATCTGCTGAGCTTTCTAAGGTTTTTTTTTATTTATTTATTTTTAAGTGAAAACCTTGAAAGRAAACAGAAACTCCTTTGTTCCTGTTCCTATTATGTCTTTATACATATAATAAAATGCTAGACCCTGTCAGTTCTTTTTTTCCACTGAAAACTTCCTTCAATTATAATGGGTACAATGGCATTTTTAACTGAGGTTGGCATGAATATTTTAGTGGAGTGGGAATTGTCTGTATGCCCTGTCGCTGGTTTGCTTAAGAAAAAAAGTAGTTATCCCCATTTATCCACATTCACTGCTGTGATCAGGTTGTGCACTGGCATGTCTGCCATTTTAAGGAGGGGCTGGAAATTTTGGGACACATCTTGTGCTGGTAATAAGCAAAGCACTGCATTGCCACCCTTCACTAGGGTGGCAATGCAGTGAACAGTTCCTTTAGATTTTACTCTGCTGCTCTTTCATTTARCATCAATAATCAGTTGAATCCTTCATATTCTCACATTTTGTCCTTGAGGAAAAAGACTAGATACTTTTGCCACATTGGCACAGCCTCAAATTTTCTGTTATTTTTATGAAGACCTAAATTGACCAATRTGAAGTGTAAGATGCAAGGAACGAGATAAAATTTTGGCTGTATGAGCAGAAGTCATATCATTTTCTAAAAATAATAAAAACATAGATTTTCTCCTTCTCTGGCTAAAGYACCAGAGACTTGGTATTGCTGAGTTTTGAGGCTGGATATGTTCTTAAGATAATTATTGCATCTTTCCCAAGGAGGGAGATTTACATTCTTTATATGTTAACTTCTAAAGTTAATGTCTTCATGCCTCTCCTCCTCTGTATTGCAGTTTTCTTCAGATTGCATAGCTGTACCCTTGGYTGCCTATCCAAAGAGTTCTAAGGCTAAAAGCAGATAGTGGCTTTGTCCAATATGGAGCAAAATGTTGTTCTTAAGTTTTTTGTGTTTGTAAGGCTAGTCTGGCACTTTCAAATATATTCATCTAAATTTTGTCAATATTCCATGCCATTCTTGTGGAATACAAGCAGTTCCTGGGCTTTAGCAGAGTTCAGGGTTTGAGCAAGAAACTGCTGGGGCTGCACTGTGCGTAACACTGGTTGTTTGGTGCTGGGTGGTATCTACCCAGTTTCCAGATCAGGGGAGATGCTATGCCCCTATGTTATTTTCTATTCTATAAGCAGTGACATATTGTGGCAAGTGTTCCAGGCAGCTGTTGAAGTTACTCTGCTCCTGTGGGATCAATGCCCCCTGGTTCCTGTTAACTGMTTTCACAGGAATTGGTGCACCACAGGAGATAGGAGCCACTGTTTGTYGTGGTATTGATTATTTGATGGCTGTTGTCTTGTCTCTGTGAAGGCAGCAGTTCATGTTCCCTGGAAGGATGGGCCTTGTGGCTTCACACAGAGCCTTCTCCCTGGGGCAAAGGCTGGTCTGTGGCACTGTAGCCATGCTCAYTGATGTTTTAGGAGCCTTTAGCTGTCTTGAAGGAAGTCAGTTATCAGTGGCAGCCCAGAGCCATTGTTTCACATGGAGGCAAGGGTGTAAAGATTATATGGGAGGGAATCTGACAGGCAAGCAGGAAGCAGGAGATCATGCATGGTAGAATTTAAATTACTCCAGGAGCTTATAAAATGCCTTCCCACTTTCATATGAGGCAGGCATCCTGATTTATGAGGCCTAGTGCCACTTCCCTTCCACCCACCCCTTGCTCTTGAATTGTTGTGTACAAGGATCACTTTGACTTTTTTGAGTTTTAATCCTTTTAAGGATGCTCACTAGAGGTTAAAGGGTGACAGCTCGTGGTGCCCTTGTAAGAAAGAAAGTCTGTGCTAAGACAAGGCAAGCTCTGTGCAGTGTTTTCATTTCATTTTGACTCTGGTTTTAAAATCAGTGGAAATTACTCAAAGGAAGGARTRCATTTTGGAGGTCTTACCCCTCTCYACCAACTACTGTATCCTGCTCAAGCCAAGRAAGGCTGTTATACAAGCAGTTACCAGATCAGGAGTACTCCATGTGGAACCTGGAGGATTTCTTTCAGGCTAAATGATAAGTGCTCAAAACAGGCCAGTGAGTTTGGGTGTTTTAGGAAAAGGTTGCAGCTAGAAAAGATGGATTTGATTAAATATACAAGCAAGACATTGTAAATATAGTTGGAAAATTATGGATTGCTTACCTTTCTGGGGATAAAAGACCAAGTCATGTGTGTTTTCACCAGTGCAAATGGTAGTAGACAGGAGGAATATTCAAGTTATAGGTTATAATATGTTGTATATATAACCTGTAATAATAGGTTATAGCTCCTTAGAAATGGTGAACTGAAAACATTTAGACATGCTTTTAAAGCAGATTCTGAAACAAAGGAGTTAGGCCAGCCCCTTTAAAAGCATGTTATTTTCTCTGTGGAAACAGGGACTCATTTATAAAAATAAATAAACAAGCTACTGCACAGATTTGCCTCACCCATCAGGAAGACAGAGCATTGGAGTTCAACTTGTTGAATCAAATGTGCAATTTGAGAAAGGGACATTTAGGAAGAGATCGTGGAAGCTTCAGTCACAGCATTTTGACCAAAATTGAGTCTTGGGAGTAACATGGAAGGGAAACCTGAGCTCCATCTGTGAAAAGTGATGCATATCTTGARGTCTCATTTGTCTTTTTTCCTGATAACGAAATTTACAGCTGTCAAGAACAGAACAAGKGGTAAAAGAACCACCTCRGGATTTATTAATTAAAAGTCTTGAATGGGAACAGTAAGTGCAGGTTTTTTTCAGAAGTACATTCACACCTTGTTTGTACTCMCTCTCTTTCTATAAACTATGTTTTATTTYCTGCTRTTGGAATTACAAAAATATAGTRTTAATTCAGAGATGAAACAATTTTAGAAACTTGGTGTTAACACATTTGAAARATAAAAAGCAGAATAATAACAGAAGCTGGAGAACAAAGTGGAGGCAGGAAAGCGATGTCCTTTAAAACCACTGTTTGCTAAAGTCACATCAAAGCAGCAGGRGTTTTTCTCAAGGGGAAAAGTGTCCCAAAGTGTAATTTCTTTTATGAATGAGGTGAATGAAATAATGGCCACATTTGAAGAAATTAGGCCAGAAGTGCAGAAATCAACATATTTGAGTGAGCAGAAATCTGGAAACTGGACTTTTTAGTTGATGAAACATGTTCAGATTTGGAGAAAAAAGAACAGGCCTGTTGTTTTTGGGGAGAGAACTTTGAAAGACCTGTTTAAAGGGGAATGCCAATGCTTCACAATCTGAATCATGTTGAGTGCCTTGCAAAGAAAATTACTAGGCAGAGGGGAAAATCTGACATTTAACTTATAAGAAACAGTATGTGTTTGGCTGCTGAAGAAGTAAATTATAGATACGTAAAATCTCAAATGATTGATAAAATGGTAGTTTCCTGTTGATTTTTTGAGAATTTTTATGGTCATCTTTCATTCAGAAACAATGATGGTGTGACCATTTTTGTGGTACGCTGTACAAATGAAAGGTTAGATGGATAGATACTCAAAGCTGCCTTAAGGAAATGGAAGTTAGGAGTGGCCCTCTGGGAAGACTGGTCTTCCTAATCTATTTGTGTTCTCCAAATTCTCATCTCTGTTGGATCATTTTATATTCCATCTAAAGAGCCTGCTGCAGCGCAAACAAGAAGAAAAACAGCTCCTCATTTGGTACTAGTAATATAGCAATTTTTAAAGTGTTTCCTTACTGTGGTTTATCTTCTGTSCTTCCTTTTTGCTGCCTTTGGGAAGATAAACAAAGAATATCTGACTATTTGTCAGAGCATGAACTGMAGCTAAAAAGTATTAACAGGTTGATTTAGGAAGGCTGAAATTTCTGTGTGTAAGTTACATTGACAAATGTCAGTCCTAACTCCACAATTCTACACCATTCACAGCCATAATAACCTGCTAACCTGTTTTCACTTATGCAAGGTTGAATGTTACAGCATCCTACTGGGTAGAAGAATTGGTTTGTCTGCAACTTTGGTAGTATATTTGGTTTGCATAGCCAGGCTTTGAGATAGCCAGGGAGCTACAAGGGTGGCTTCTGTTAGAATCTCCTAGGAGCTTCTCTGTCTGACAGAGTCAGTGCCATATGATTCTAAGGTGGATCTGCCAATGCTAACCCCAACATCAGTGGTGGTTGGAAAAAGTTATTGTGTGGCAGCATGGGCAGTTGGAGAGAGGACTGACAATACATGAGAGGAACAACCCCCCAAATTCTTTGGTCAATGAAAAAGCACGAGAAGTGTACGAGGTACAAGAGCTGAGATTCCCCTGCAGCCCCTGGTGCAGCCCCTGGTGAGGCAGCTGTGCCCCTGCAGCCCAGGGAGGTCCATGGGGGAGCAGAGATCCCACAGCCCATGGAGGTCCCCATGTCAGGGCAGGTGGAGGCCCAGAGGAGGCTGTGACCCCGTGGGAATTTGGTGGGGGACTGTCTCCTGTGGGAGGGATACCATGCAGGAGCAGAGAAAGGGTCTGAAGTGTCCTCCCTTTGTGGTTGAAGGAGCAGCAAGAAGACAATGCATGATGAACTGACCRCAACCCCCATTACCCAAAAGAGAAGGATGCACACCTGAATTGTCATCTCCTAAAGGATCATGGAACAGGTGGAAATCTCTTAGGGAAYGTTACACAGAAATGCTAGAACAATATTGCACAGACRTGAAGGGGAGGTGGTGGCGTAGCAGAATGCTGCAACTGTATTTAGTCTTCACACATTAGGTGTCTGCAGAGGACATGAAAGGAGACTCAAGGTTTGTTCCAAGAAGCTGCGGAATATTTTTAGGAAATGAATTGCACTGAGACTTCCTTGATTTTATTTTATTTTTTTTTAAATATATAAAACCAATGAAATCACTCTTAGGCACTCCTCTGAAAAAAGCTGCATGTTTGCTAGATTTTTCTAATGAATTACCTGTAAGCATGGAAAGGTATAAACATATGAAGGCTCTTGAAAGAAATATAGTTTCAGAGGGTTCAGTATTGAGTGTCATTAAGAATAAATGATGACTGAGATTGTCTTTGACACAGTGCTGGTTTTATTATTGTTTCCAGGGTGAAAGATCCCAATAAAAATAAAATAACAAACAGACCAATAAAATCAGTTTGTCATATTTGAATATGAAAATATGCTTAATTCTCAGTTTGCATTGGATTTGGGTTTTTGTTTGGTGTGTCTAAGTGTTTTTTATATCTCAAAAGCTTTTCACAGCTTCAAAGGTTTTAGGGTTTACTTTTGTTTATTGTAAGGGTTAATGCTTTAGTTCCAGTTTCAGCCGTATTTCATGTCTTTATGACTGAAAAGACATGTGCCTTAGTTGTTATTGGTCTGAGTAATATGAACTATATTAATATGTAATATGAATMTCAAATACATTTCAGTAACATAAAAATATCCATATCATTATCCAATAAATAATAAATTGATCACTGTCTAGCAAAGAAATGTAAAACATGCTTTAAAGTCAAGGTTACTGAGTTTCTACATAYCTTAAAAAAATAATTTCTACCTTGATTACAAACTAGAAAATTCTGGTTCCTTTGGGGTTTTATGCTTCATTAAATGTAATCTACTTCTGTGAGAGTATAAGATCACACCACGTGAATTGTGTTTGAGTTTTGGTTTTGTTTGGGTTTTTCTCTGTAATATTAAAATTGTGTTTGGGTGTTCTGTGGTTGTTTTGAAGTTTTTAAATTTTTTATTTTGTTTCCTGTTTGGGTTTTTGCTGTTATTGTTTTGGGGTTTTTTTGTTTGTTTGTTTCTGGCAATACTAAAAAAAAAAATCTTTCTCTGTTCCCAGGAGAAAGAATATGTAAGCTTTAAAAGAAAATGTTGATTGTGTGAAACTTTTTTGCATGCAGAAGGTGCTATGAAGCCGTTTGTGATTTGAAATGTTAAAACATCTCTCATGGGAAAGAGTGAATGAATGAGCAGTTGATTTTATCAGGCAGGTAGGAGACAAAAATTGTGCACATGTGGTTAACTGTTTCTAAGTGCACCCATATCCTCAAGCATCTACTATCTTGGTATTGCTGTTTCTTGTGAATTTGCACTCTATCGTTTCAGAATATCTACACATTTTCTTGAACATTCCTTCTTCTGTAAGAGTAGTGTGAGAAGCGTTTGGTCTGTCAGTATACAAGAAACAGATGTTAAGGACTCCAATTTTATTCTCTCCCTTTTGGAAAAGAAGTAGGAAGTGATCAGGTTTTTCAGCAAGCTGCTTTGTATTAAACATCAAATTCAGGAGTTCCCAGGGGTGCTGTTAGATGTACTGTGATGATGGCTGCTGTGCCATTGGAGATGGCAGTTGGTGGAGCTGCAGCGTGCACGCGGTAATGTGAGTGTTCCTCTTTGTGTGAGCTGCTGAACATTCMTACCTATGCACCAGCATTTTTCACATCTCCATTCCTCCTTTGATCAAATCGCTGTCACGGGTAGTTTGTGAACCACACAAGATCAGATCATTTGTAGGAGATGGAAAGGCTTCGTTTGGAAAACACAAAAGAAAAAGGAGCACCATCACCTGCGCCACTCTCACCCCAACAAAAAAA